>CM062812.1:924475745-924982681 GCA_031772625.1 Pinus tabuliformis | reverse complement strand
CAATCCAGAGGAATTTGTTATTAGCTTAGCCAAGGCAGTGTGGGTATATAGTGCGCGAAGAAATACATAATCAATTCCAACATCGGGAGTAGCACATGAACTAGTAGTATTAGTAATTTAGGACTATAGGGATCCCAGCCGACGGGGAGCAAAGCATTTGTGCTGATAGCTTCTACCTAGATCAATATGGCAGGTTATTTTACCAGATATCCTGAATTTACGGGAAGAGGAAACGAGGATGTGGAGCAACACTGGTATCTCTAGGAAGCTATTTGGAGGGTCTGTCAGACTCCAGATAATGTCAGGGAAGTAGAATTCCAAACCACGCTGAGGGAAAGGGATCTGCGCTGGTTTATAAAGTGGGTGAAGTAGAATCGAACCCCACAATAGATGATATTAAGAGAGGATTTGTGCAGGAATTAAAGGTACCACAAACAGATCAGTAAGGGTTATGAGAACTATGGGAAATTAAGCAGAAGCAGGGGGAGATGGCTTGGGAGATCATACAAAGGTTTAAGGATGCCATTTTCAAGTTGAGTTACACTCTGGACCCAAACCACCAGCGGGACTAGTTCATTAAGGCACTCTTGCATTTGACCAGAATGCCACTAATGCAATAGAAGATAGGAACCCTACAGGATGCGTTGGAACAAGCATCACACACAGAAGTTATGGCGAGATACCCATATGAATACAGGGGAGGGACGAGCCTACAAGATCCGTCGATTTTAGGCCTACAAAACTAGATTGCGACTTTGACATAGAAACTAAAAGATCTTTAGTGAGTGCGTCCAGCTAGACCCAATGTTTGGTGCACCCACTACATGGTGGAGTGGCATGTTGTGACGAAATGCCCAAGGTTGTGGGGGATTAATAATCTAGGTGGGGTTGCGGGGTCATCAGGAGCCCCACCAACCGCAGGAGTTGCGGCGATCAGAGTGCAAGGGGCCTTCCCAGGGAGGAATAATAAAGACTTTTGTGAGATCTGTAGGGCATATGGACCATGGAAAATTTTAGGGTCTAATTTTCACCATTGGGCTAAATTAAGGGGTTTTATATTTTTATTGGGTGAATATTTGTGTCATAGTACATCCTTACAGATCGCCTCAAATTTATTTTATAAAAAAAATTAGGTATGTAGGTTAGCCCACCTTATTTTAAGGGAGAGAGTAAAAAGATAAATTTAGCCCTTGAAATTAGGAGTTACAATCTTCCATTCGCCCTCAATTTCAAGAAAATGTATTTATGATAGTTATAAATAAAAATATAAATACAGTGGAGGTATGGTAAATAAATAAAAGCACTTTTTATACTTACTCCAAAGGTATGGTAAATAAATAAAAATACAAATAAACCAGAGGTATGGTAAATAAATAAAACCTCTTTTTATATTTAGTCCACAACCCTCTTTCTATTTAAGAAGGCTCAAAAACGAGGTTTCATTTAAGTGAATCCTATGGGCCAAATACCATATTTATTAAAGAGGTATGGTAAATTAATAAAGATATAAATAAACGAGAGGTATGGTAAATAAATAAAACATTTTTTTATATTTACTCCATATGTCACCTTATATTTATGAACAGGCAAGCATGTAAATAAATAAAATATAAATAAACTATATGTATGGTAAATAAATAAAAGCTCTTTCTATATTTATCCCATAACCCTCTTTCTATTTAAGAAGGCTCAAAAAAGAGGTTTAATTTAATTGAATCCTATGGGCCAAATACCATATTTATAAAAGAGGTATGGTAAATTAATAAAAATATAAATAAACAAGAGGTATGGTAAATAAATAAAACATTTTTTATATTTACTCCATAAGCCACCTTATATTTACGAACACTCAAAAAATGTGTTATATTTAGGTGAAGCCTATGGGCTAAATTATTATTATTACCATGCAAAAAAACATTATTAACCCTAATATTAGTAATAATAAAAGTAAAGATGGCACATGGTATTCACATGGAATGCAGCGTATTTAAAGGGGGGAATTAAACTAGCATAGATTCATTTTACTCTGGATCAAATATCGAGATATGCAAACTAACATAGAGTGAAAAAATATTTGATCCCTCTTGGGGCTTGGTAGATCAAGAGTAAAAATGGATCTTGTAATTTAATGTCACTTAAACATTTTAATTTGGTTAAAATAAAAAAATAAAAAAAATCAATTATTAATTTTATTAATTTTTAAATTACTAATAGTACTTTTTAAGCTCTAGGTTTATGATAACCCATGGTATTGACTCATGGTAATACCATGGTATTATATTGTAAAAAAACTCTTAATTTGAATGGCTAAAGCTACATTTAGTCACTTCACAAAATTTAGTAAAAAATACCGATATCTGCATTAATATTGGTTTTTTTGATTTAGTAAAAAAAATTCAAAACAATGAAATCTTAACTCTTTTCGCATCACCCTCGCAGAAGAGAGATAGTCACTGTTCAGATTTCCCACCATTTTTCAAACATTCTCAATATGATATCTTCATGAAAAAGTTAAGGTACTGATCTTGGATTAGTTGTTTGAAAAATATGTTGGTTTGTACAACCTTTCATATTCTCTGCTATTCTTAGTTTGTGTAGGGGTTGGGTCACTTCACCATATTGTCCTAAAAGGGGTAGATTGTGCACCAAAAAGGAAATTAATCCACATGTTACAACGCTGTTAAAAATGGTATGAAGGTAGTGAATTATGCTAATAAGAAACTTAGATTGGGAGAGACATAATTAAATTTTAATAAGAAAGAAATTTGATAGCTTGACAAAAGTGGTAGCTTGACAAAAGTGGTAGAGAAAACATTAATCTCTCCTACCATGGCAAACATGGCCACTAAAACTTGCAACATTGTTTGTAGGAAGTGAAAATTATGTTTCTTTTTTCCAAACATGTATGTTAGTATATTACAGTTTAATGAATATTTTTTATTATTATCATATATGGTTTCATACTTTAAGAAAACATTTGCTAAGACTTCACAATGTTTTATTATTCAGCGAAAGATTTTCCAAGATCCTACAAGATTTTATAATTCAGTGAAAGATTTGCCATGAATTTCCAATATAATATAATGTGGTGAGAGATTCGCCAAAAAAATATATACACACATACTATATTAGTGATAAAATTGCCTCCCATTTCTTTAATGTATCATGTGGATTTGCCCATTTATTATACATATAAATTTAGGGTGGTTCTTAAAATTTTCCCTGATATGGACACCTGCCACGGATGTGCCCCATTTTTCAAAAGTACTCTAACGTCCCCAATAACAGCTACTATGAGTTGTGTGCATCAACAACGCATCACACTGATCAGTTCTGAGTGTTGGATGCTCTAACAGAAAGGTTGGACAGATCCACGTTTAGAATTAATGAGTCAAACCGAGGAGGACGAGAGGAAATGGGTGAGGAGGAAGAGCGGAGGAAGAGGGCCTTAAGGTGTTACAACTACAACCAAGAAGGACATGTTGCTAGAGACTATCCGCTGCCAAGGAGACCTTGGTGCTCACAATGCAAAATTAATACCCACACAACCAACTAGGATGGGCATGTTGCCAGAGAATGTCCACTGCCAAGGAGACCATGGTGCTCACAATGCAGAATTAATACCCACTGAACGGAGGACTATCTGGAAATCATTGTAAAGTGGGAAGAAAGGACAAGACAGAGAGGGGCCAACTTGGTGAATGCTGAACCACGGACTGATGACGACCTCCCGCAACCAATATTAATATAGTCACCTGAGGAGGGAAGAAGACAGGGGACGACCGGTACACAAAGGACCCCCCCTTAATCCTTAAAGTGGCATCTCCACAGAAGGTATATTAGCCTAAACGCCAAAAGCAATACTATCAGGAAGCAGCTAAGTTGTTGGAGGGGATGATCGTGGAGAAAGAATAAAAGACCGCGGGATCACATGCTTGATCACACCCAATCGATTGGGGAATGGTTTAAACTATTCTTGAAAATTGTTGAGTATGAAGGCATGCTGAAGGAGTTGAGGAAAAGTTTAAAGGTTACAGTGTCCATGGAAGAAGAGGAAGTGGAATGACCACGCGCAGGTTTGCTAGAGAAGGACTTTAGGAGAGTGAAACAAAACAAGAGAAGAAGCGGCAAGGAGTTCTGAATCAACTTGCAAGTGGCATGATTCTAGATAAAGGACACCATGTTAGAATTAGGGTCAGATGTAAATATCCTACCTAGGAAAACTTGGGAGGAAATGGGGAAGCCTCAACTAAAATACTCGCCAATTCAACTAAGAATGCAAATCAGTACTGCATACTACCAATTTGGAGATTGGAGAATGTAGAGGTTGATGTGGCAGGGGTGAAGACGCACACTGAATTCGAGGTGATTGACATCATGGGGGATAAGGACCCATACCCAGCACTCCTGGGGATTGATTAGGTATATGAGAACTACGTTGTCATAGACCTAAACAAGGAACTGATGATTTTCAAAGTAGACGGGCTAAGGGTGATCCAACCGTTGGACCCCTACCAAGGACCTAGGTTTACAGAACCAATAGATGACATGGATGAGCCAGGAGGGTTAGACCAACTATACACTCTCATAGTAGGGAAGAGGGAGGACTACATAAACCCTATGGCTAGAGGATCATTCAACTGGAGAAGTATCCAAATCTCAGAAATCGGTTCAGAAGCTGCATGGGATGCATGGTAGCGGGGGGGATACAAACTGACCACTAGACGATGTGTAATGATAAGTTGAGTAAACCAGGGAGAAATGGAGATAGATGACTATCTGAAGTACCATGGCCTTGAACCAGTGGACACCTTCTTAGACATAGTAGACCAGGAAATGACAGAGGATCAAAGGATCTCCTTTCTCAATATCGGCCTCATGGCAACTCGGAAAGATGGTGGAAAACACACTACAAGGCGCTAAGAGACTAGACGAGCATCAAACAAGCCATGAAGGAAATATTTGCCCAGGATGAAGATTGACCATAGGATAAGGGAAGATATAGGGGGGATTCATGTCCCGATAAGCATATCAAGGATTTCATAATGAATTGGAAGAGCAAGGGAATGTTGCAGGATCAATGGGTACACGCATTTATACGTACCCTCGGAACTGTCCCTCAAGCTTGGTATGTCCAAGAGGAGCTTCGTCGGCAGACAACATATTGGGATACCATGGAGGTACAGTTTGTTATAAACTTCTCATTTAGAGGAAATGAGGCACAAATGACAGAGGCACTTTAGGCAATAAAAGAGGTTCTATTCACACCAAAGCCATTGGTTGATGGAGGGCCCGACGAAATTTTTTTGCAGTATCTGTGTGAAATAGAGTTGCCAGGATATGCAGCTTGCGACAGGGTAGACATAGAATTAGAAGATACATATTGGAGGGACTGAGACACCTAACATTTGGGGAAACAAAAGGGGAGAGGGACATCCGAGATAGACCCTTAATGGAAGGTACCCACATTCTACCAATGAAGCTGAGAAAGCAAAATGTTGGGTCAAAGGATAAGCCCAAGGTATCATCGATGGGAGACTACTGGGAAGAGTAAGCCACCAAAGAAATTTTCGACCTATTACAAGAATATTAGGACCTATTCTCAGCTTCAGTGGAAGAACTAACGGTAATAAAAGAAAACATTGGGGAAATGAAAATTGTTTTGAGACCGGAAGCCCAGCCTGTAAAACGCAGGCCGTACAGATTGAACCCAAGGGTGAAAGAGAAAGTTAAGAATGAAATTTAGAAAATGTTGGAAGAAGGAATAATTTTCCCAGTGGACGAAGCTGAGTGGATAAGCCCAATATTTATTCAGAACAAGAAGGATGCAACCAAAATCAGAGTATGTGTCAACTATAGAAGCCTGAACAATGCATGCGTGCATGACCCATTCCCCATGCCCTTCAGTGATGAGGTCCTAGACAATGTTGTGGGGAACGAAGCATATTCATTCACAGATGGGTTTTCAGGTTACCACCAAGTCAGAATAGTTGAAGAAGATAAAAGGAAAACAACATTCACTACGGAGTGGGGGTCATATGCATACAATGTGATGCCATTCAGACTAAAGAATGCACCAATAGTCTTCTCAAGGATCATCATAGCTGCATTCCAAGATTATATTCATAAGTTTCTAGAAGTTTACATGGATGATTGGATGACATACAATATGTTGAAAAAACACACCAACTTATTAAGAATAATGTTTGAAAGGTGCAGACAATTGCAGATTTCTTTAAATCTCAATAAATGTATCTTCGCAGTACCCTTTGGAAATCTACTGGGCCATATCATCTCCAAGGATGGAGTATGTGTAGACCTTGCAAAGGTTGTGGCAATTATCCACATGGAACCACCGCACAACCTAAAACAACTAAGAGAGACTCTGGGCCATACGGGTACTACAGGTGATTCAACAGAAATTACGCATCCATCACAACTCCAATGGAAAAGTTACTGAAGAAAGCAGAAGGGTTTATTTGGACTGTAGATTTTCAGACAACCCTGAATAACTTAAACGAAAGATTGGTAAGCGCCCCTATATTGGTGTATCCTGATTGGAACAAAATGTTCCATGTGAACATCAATTTGTCAGGGATAGCACTGGGAGTGGTAATAGCACAACCAAGGGAGAAATACATGGACCATCCAGTGTACTATGTAAGCAGCATGTTTTCTATTGTGGAAAGAAACTATACAACAACTGAAAGAGAAGCCTTGACAACGGTTCACTCTCTCCAAAAGTTCAGGCACTATTTACTGGGTGTTGTTATCACCCCAAGAAACTCTCCTAGGTTGTATCTCAGAGATGCTCGGGAACATTACAAACTCAACATAAAATGTTGGAAAATGGTGGATGAATGGAAGGAATGATGCATATTCAAGCCAGATAACCACTTCTACTATGCTTAACCCCAGACATGGGTGAACGCCCCTAGACTACAAGGCTTTAGACCACCAATTACTCATAGTTTGAGGAACAGGTGAAGATGGAGAATACTGACCACACCAGCAGATGCACAGGACCCTGTGATGGCCGGCTACAACCAGTTAAAAGGTCTGTAAATCTATTTCCTAATGCACAGACAGGATGACAGCTCTCTGGCATTAAAATAATAGAAACCTGCATACACATTCAATGATACATACTAGAATTTAACACAGAGGTGGGATGACAACCCCTCTAATGCTAAACATCAAGAGCACATGAAAAATGCATAACAGGCACAACCTGGAACAAAGAAGAAGTGGACAGTGAGCAATTAATAGCAAAAGAAGCTTGTATTAGCTGAAAATGAAGACCAAATGTTGTAGGTATCACAGTAGTTACAGTCTCTAGAAGTTGAACCTTACATCAAAATAACATCCATCAACCCTCATTACATCTTGTTTCTGGGTATGTATAGAGGTTGCTTACAAAAATATCTGCTATCCTATGCGTGGAGGGGTCATAGTGGACCACCAACCACATTAACTATCTAATATGGGTCTCTGCTGCAAACTGCGTGCTTTGATGAACAAAATTGGCCTTTTGAGATACTCTGTTGTCCTTCTTGAACGGGTGGAATGTCGTATGAATGAAAGCTCCATAATTGCTGAATGAATTCAACTGCTCGAGGCATGTCCTTTCCTTCTTTGGCCATACTGTTCCTTGAATGCGGTTGTTTAAGAGTAAATGTGCCAAACAGTGATAGATGGCCGTTTCTGTCCTTCAGGAGCATGGAGGAAGATCCACCATTGGAGAGTGTGGATCTATGGTGGAGAGAGCTTTGTAATGGCTATCGGGAGGAAGCAGGAACAACAAATGTGAGCCGTTGAGACAAACAACTGAGATCATTTCATAGGAGGGATCGAGAGATGGACGATCGGGATAGACGAGGGCCATCAGATCAGGGTGCGATAGATCCAACGGTCATCACACGAGAAAGGTGTGCGAACGTTAACGGGCGGGGAATAGTACGATGGGCGGTGAGTGGTTTCCCCGCACCGCTTATTGGAGGTGAGTGGTATACGTACACACTCGTGCGATCACAATAGGAGGTCGACATGTGGACGATGGGATAGGCGGAAAACCACCGTGATCGCGAGTTAATGCACGGGCAGGTTTCGGTGGCAGGAGGCGCAAATGCCATTGGATCGTGTGGAAAATGATCGGACGACGGAGGTTAAATGCATATGATTATGATTGATGTGATAGGGGAAGGCTGCAGGTAGCGCTTTTTTTGCGAAGGCACAGTTATATGGGTTAAACCTTAACACTGAGGAGCTTGGCCAAAAAGGGGTTTATACAGGGTTTTGGAGGCAAAACGGAGGAAAATAGAGATTATACGAGTATAAAGAAAATGAAGGGGGAGAGATGAAATAAACTGCTGCGAGCTCCCTTCTTGAAAAAACACGTGGCCGCAGTAGTAATTTGGTTCTTCAAACGCACAAGCGCATAGTAGAGCTAACACTAGCTCCTTCTGGGGATGAGATCCTCCCTGTGAGGTCTCAAGAACCTGCAGACCATTGCCTTTCTGATGAAAACAAATTAGCCAAAATTCTTGGTGTTCCATTGGGCATGGAGTCTGACTAATCCTATACTAAAATTGATAAAACAAAATATTTACAACTTTTAAGGCCAAAAGACCTTAAATCACATAAATTTTGAGAAAACGTCCATTAACTGGGATATCAAAAACTGCTTCTCCTCCTATACTTTTCAGTATGAAGGTGTTGTTCCCTTGAATCTGTGAAATAATAAAAGGGCCTGTCCAGAAAGCATCAAATTTCCCCTGATTACCTTTCTTTTCCTTCAATGCATCCCACTTCAGAACCAGATCTCCAACCTGAAAATTATCTGATTTTGTCTTCCTGTCAAAAGCATCCTTGATCTTTTTCTAATGTGCTGCAGCCTTTTCAACCAGCTGTTCTCTAATCTGATGTACCTCTGCTAAATCAGTGATCCTCTTTGCCATGTCTTCTTCCTCATTCTATTCTGTTTGAAGGAATTTAGCCACAGGGAGAGTTAACTGAATTGGGAATACAACTTCAGTGCCATATACCAGCCTGAATGGAGAATTTCCTGTGGATTTCTTAATGGTCACTCTGTCAGCCCACAGTGCATACTTGAGCTTAGAATCCCAATTCTTTTTATTGTCTTCTAGCAGCTTTTTAATTATCCTTATCAGACTTTTATTTGAAGACTCTGCTAAACCATTGCCTTGAGGGTAATATGAGGTGGAATGAACCAGTTTAATACCCATTGAATCACACATATCCACCAATTCTTTTGCCCTGAAGGCTGCTGCATTATCTGTGACTAATTTATGTGGACAACCAAATCTGGTGAAGATATTTTCAACTAAAAACTTCATGACCACATTATGATCAGCCTTCCTAGTAGGGACTGCTTCAATCCACTTAGTGAAATAATCAGTAGCTACTAATATCCATCTGTGCTGGCATTGGAAAGTGGATTGGTTTCTCCAATGAAATCCAAACCCCACTACAGAAAAGGTCCTTTTGCATGTATTGGTTTTAAGGGCAGCGACTTCAACTGCTGCTTTCCTTCAAATCTTTGGCACTTGTCACAAGATTTAACAAATGAAAATACATTAGAAAATAAGGAGGGCCAGTAGTACCCAACTCTGAGGATCTTATGAGCTGTGGTTTTCTAATAACGGTGCCCTCCACACATGCTGGAATGAAACTGATGCATTACTTCTATTGACTATTCTTTGTCTAGACACCTCAAAAGCACTCCAGATGGATCCCTCCAGTAGAGCAGATTTTCATTAATGCAATATTTAACTACCCTAAGCTTAATAGTTCTAGCTTGGCTTTGAGTTAGGGCTGAAGGGATTTCTAGCTTCAACAAAAAATTAATTATTGCAGAATACCAATCACAAGAAGCTAGATTTTCTGCCACTGGCTGCTTTCTTTCTGGTTCAGCTGCTTCCTCTTCCTCTGTTTGACCAATTTCTGCAATCGTGCACAGGAAATCAATATCCAATGATCTGCAATTTTCTTCAGCTAACAATCTGACAAGACCCTGACCTCTGACCAGTTTGGTGGGCTTCAATTCTATATTAAATTCAATCAACTTTGCAATCCATTTAGCCCTTCTTCCATCAGCATCAGGTTGTGTTAAGACATCTTTTATTGCAGCAGAAGGTACATATGCGATTATCTTGGAATGCAGAATGTAAACTCTGAAAGCTTTCAAGGATTTGATAAGAGCGTATGCTTGTTTTTCAATAATATCATACCTCAGTTCAACATCCCTTAAGTTTTTGCTGAAAAATGCTACTGGATGTTTTGAACCTTCTTCATTTGCCTGCAATAAAACTGTTGCAATGGTGTCTTCAGAGGCAAATGAAAATATATGGAACTCCTTGCTGTAATCCAGACTTATTAAAGTGGGAGCCTCCATAATAGCCTTCTTAATGGACTCAAAGGATTTCTTTTCTACATCGGTCCATCTGATCTCTGACCCTTTCTTCAACATGGAGGTAACATGCTTCACCAATTCTGCAAAATTTGGAATAAACCTCCTCACAAAATTAATCTTGTCCAGAAAGGACTGGATATCCTTCTTTGATCTCGAGACAGACAGGGTCTGTATTTCTTTTACTCTTTTTGGGTCAATTTGGACACCTGCAAAAGAAACAACATGTCATAATAACTTGCCTTCTTCTAAATCAAAATGTGATTTTTTAGGATTGACTGAAATCCCAAACCTCCTGCACTTCAGGAACACTTTCCTCAAATGTTGTAGATGATCTTGATGGCTGTTGGAGTATATTGTTATATCATCAAGGTAGATAAGGGCAAAATTATCCTTCTCTCTTACAAATGCTATATCCATAGCTCTCTGAAAGGTAGCTCCAGCATTCATCAATCCAAAAGGAATTTTGGCGTACATAAAAGTGCCCCAAGGAGTGGTGAATGCAGTCTTCTCTTGGTCATCTGGATGCACAACAATCTGATTAAAACCTGAAAATCCATCCAGAAAGACATTACTTTAGCCCCTGAGACCTTCTGCCACAAATGCTCCATCTTTGGTAGGGGATAATTGTCTTTCTTTGAGCACTTGTTCAAGTTTCTGAAATCAACACATAGCCTGATTTCTCCACTTTTCTTCCTCACTACCACCAAATTGGCTACCCATTTTGAATATCTGAGAGGGACTATGATCTTGGCAGCCAACAACTTTTTAATTTCTTTTTCAATCAGAGGAAGGATCAAAGGATTTATTGGTCTTAGTTTCTACTTGAAAGGAATGGTATCTTTCTCCAGAGGGATTTTATGCTGAATAATCTTTTTATCATAGGTTTTCAGGTCACTATACTCCTAGGCAAACACATCAAAAAACTACTTCATTAGACTGCAGTATTCAGAACATTGGTCAGCAGATAGATGGGAAGACATATTTATGCATCTAGGCTGACCTGGACTCCCTATATCATGCTTACAGACTGCAAATTGATCTTCTTTTTGGGCAGCCTTGTAAGGCACATCATTCTAGTCAAACAGTCTTTCTAGAGGAATTAGACCCTTGGGTATATGATTGCTGGGAAGCTAGACAATGCTATCTTTGTCAATTTTATTTCTAAGCTGGGATTTGGGGCTTTCTTCCAAGGCTTCATTTTCTTAGTCAATTTGCATTTCGGAAAACTCATCAATGACTCGCAAAAACCTATTTATTTCATCATCATCTTCAAAAACTATCCAATGCTGGACATTGTTAGGCAAGGATGGTCTGTGTTTCATTTGAACTTCATAAACTAATCTGGGATGCATGGGAGGGATGAATAGACTAGTAGACACAACAAGGGAATCAACAAGATTATTTTGGGCTCTAGGGATATATGAAATACAACAATAATCAAAAGAATCTCTGATTCTCCATACCTCATCTCTATACGCTTTCAGCCTTGGGTGATTTGCTTGAAATGTTTTATTTACTTGCTGAATGATCAGATCAACATCTCCAAACACCTTTATGTTCCTGATTCCTCTGTCTTTTGCTTTGTTAAGGCCCAATAGTAGAGCCTCATATTCTACTATATTGTTCGTGACTTGAAAAGCCAGCTTGAAAGACAGATGTGTGCTTTTTTGTTTTGGAGATAGCAGCACCACCTCTACTCTTGCAGTCTCCCTGGAACATGCTCCATCGAAGAACATCTCCCAAACCTGAATTCCTTGCTCTTCTTCGGCCTAAACTATTGGTTTCCTGATCTGCATTGAGGCCTTCTGAGTTTCTTCTATTTGGAGGATACATGCTCCAAAATCAGTGTCCACAGCATAAATAGTATGATTGGTAGGATTTTTCTCATTACTAATGATGTATGTCAGTTTTGCTTCTCTGTATAATCTCCTGCTTTCTCCTCCAAAAACTGGGACAGTGGCATAAGATAGATCATTTTGTAATGTCCCACCTAACCTCTTAATCCATCCTCTCGACATAGCATGCCAAACTTAGGAGGGACATCTGCTACCATAATATCCATCATCATACTCTTCATGGGCACTTGAGTTAAGGTAATGGCCAGATCTTTAATCAATCCTAGGAATTTCACTTTCCGTGAATCAAATGAGAATAAATCATGATATGGTCTAGTGATGTCAAGGCCTAACTCTTCCATGACAGCTTTAGGCATCAAATTGTGGATGGCCCCTGTGTCTAGCAGGAAGTTGTGGAGGATTTTGTCATGAATGGTCAAGGAGACATAAAAAGATGGAGAATTATTATCAACAAGTTCAATCATAGGGCTAAGCACAATGGAAGGCTTGTCATCTTGCAAATTTACAGAGTCAGTGGAGGTTTGCGTGGTTTCCAGCTCAAGAGCTTCAAGGATAGTCTTTCTAAATACTTCACTCTTTACCAACTCAACCAGAGGCACATATATTTTTAACTTCTGTACTTTTGACTCAAAGCTGAAAGAGGAAGGTAACTTGTCAGAACCTCTTACCTCTTGAACTAGAGCTTTGAGGATGACTGGGTTAGCTTCTGGTCTTCTCCGTCTGATACTTTGTGACTCTATTTGGACAGCAGCTCTTTGGGCAAGATTCTCCTTAACATTTTTTGCAATTGACCTCAGATTGTATCTTTGCTGTTCACCAGTTTGCAGAACTACCTCTCTGTCCCATTCTTCACTTATTTGGTCCTGCAACAGTGATTCTTCATATGCAGCCAATGTCAAAAATGCAACACTGCCTTTATCTTCCATGTAGTGAATTTCATCCTCATCTTCAAATTGTTCCTCCTCCATGACTACATTCTAGAAGGGAGCTTTAACTTGTTGTTCTTCATTTGTTTCTTTTCCCCTCTGAATTATTTGTAATTTCTCATTTGCTCTTCTGAATGGATTTGGATTTCTTGGAGCAAATGTGTATTTTTGCCTTGTCTTTCCTGAATTCTGCTCAACCTTTAGCTTAAAAATTTCAGCAGCCAATGACTCTATCATCTTAGTCATTTGATCTAATTTAGGCTCTGAAGAAGAAGCGAAGGAAGAAGAAGCCTCACCTCTCTACCTCCTTCTATCAACATGACTCTTTAGTTTTTCTGCAGCCATAATATTAGATTCCACCTCTAGTGCTGTATCCTGCATATCAACTAGAGTGGCACACCTTCTTTCTCTCAACAACAGGCATAAATCAGAGTCAAAAGAATTGGCATAGGTGAGTTTGGCAGAGGTGGGGGTAGGCTTTACCTCAACTGGAATCTTACTATACATATGATTGAATCTTTTATTAAAATCAGGCAAAAATTCCCCATTTTCCCTCTTCAAGTTACCAAACTCTGTATGGTAATACAGCAAGTCCTTTTTATCTCCCCAGTGCTCCAAAAATGCTTCATCTAAGGCTTCAATATTAGCAATAGATCTAGGGGCTAGTTCTTTGAACCACTTTCTGGCCTCTCCATCAAGGCTCTAAACAATAACTCTCATCCACACGTCATTTTCATTTATGTCTAAGTTATCAGCATAACTATAAAAAGCCTCAAGGTGTTCTTCTGTTGTTACTCCCTCTGTGCCAGTGAACTTAGGCGTATATTTCTGATATTCTCCCACATGCATGGGATTCAAAGGAACAGGCAAGACCAGGGGTCCATACCTGGCAGCTACAATTCTTTCTATCTTCGTAGGTGCTTGCTTGCCTGCCATGACTGGGGTATGTGTAAGGATACTGGTAGATTGAGTGGTAGGAAGCAATGTAATGGATGATAGAGACAAAGGGATGTTCTGGACTATATGGGAAACTTTCTTCGGACTGAGATTCAAAGGGGAACTAGATGGACAAGGAGCTTTATGAATCTCTGCAAGTGTTTGTTCACTAGCAACAATAGGCTCTAAGTCTTCAAATTGTGTATTCTCAACTAAAAAGTCTTCATGCAGAGACAAATAAGATTTCTTGGGCTTACTAGATCCTGATGTTCCTTTCTGTGATGTTTTCTTCAACTTGACAATCTTCTTAGGGTCAGGCACTGATTCAGCTGGTGATTTCTGAGGATTTCTTCGAGTATGTCTCACAAACTGAGCCAGGACTATCCTGTGGAGTCGCCAAAGATTGGTCTTCCTCCAGTGGAGTCGCTAGATAGATGATTATAACTAGAAATGTGCCCAGACCTTGTCTATCATCAAAATATAGAACTGTGACATTCTCCCAGGGAAGCTGAGCTTCAATTCTCGTCTCCTCGGCAACGATGCCAATTAATGTTATCACTCCAAGAAACTCTCCTAGGTTGTATCTTAGAGATGCTCGGGAACATTACAAACTCAACATAAAATGTTAGAAAATGGTGGATGAAAGGAAGGAATGATGCATATTCAAGTCAGATAACCACTCCTACTATGCTTAACCCCAGACATGGGTGAACACCCCTAGGCTACAAGGCTTTAGACCACCAATTACTCATAGTTTGAGGAACAGGTGAAGATGGAGAATACTGACCACACTAGCAGATGCATAGGACCCTGTGATGGCCGGCTACAACTAGTTAAAAGGTCTGTAAATCTATTTCCTAATGCACAGACAAGATGACAGCTCTCTGGCATTAAAATAATAGAAACCTACATACACATTCAATGATACATACTAGAATTTAACACAGAGGTGGGATGACATCCCCTCTAATGCTAAACATCAAGAGCACATGAAAAATGCATAACAGGCACATCTTGGAACAAAGAAGAAGTGGATAGTGAGCAATTAACTACAAAAGAAGCTTGTATTAGCTGAAAATGAAGACCAGACGCTGCAGGTATCACAGTAGTTACAGTCTCCAAAAGTTGAACCTTACATCAAAATAACATCCATCAACCCTCATTACATCTTATTTCTGGGTATATATAGAATATATAGAGGTTGATTACAAAAATATCTGCTATCCTATGCGTGGAGGGGTCATAATGGACCACCAACCACATTAACTATCTAATATAGGTCTCTGCTGCAAACTGCATGCTTTGATGAACAAAATTGGCCTTTTGAGATACTCTTCTATCCTTCTTGAACGGGTGGAATGTCGTATGAATCAAAGCTCCATAACTACTGAATGAATTCCACTGCTCGAGGCATGTCCTTTCCTTCTTCGGCCATATTGTTCCTTGAATGAGGTCGTTTAAGAGTAAATGTGCCAAAAAGAGATATATGGCTGTTTCTGTCCTTCAGGAACATGGTACAGGCTGCGAGCGTAGGCAGCATGGAGGAAGATCCACCATTGGAGAGCATGGATCTACGGCGGAGAGCGCTTTGCAATGGCTATCGGGAGGAAGCGGGAACAACAAATGTGAGCTGTTGGATGAAACAGATAGATGGATGAGATCATTTGATAGGAGGAATCGAGAGATGGATGATCGAGATAGACAAGGGTCATCAAATCAGGGCGCAGCAGATCCAACGGTCATCGCATGAGAAAGGTGTGTGGACATTAACAGGCAGGGAATAGTACGATGGGTGGTAAGTGGTTTCCCCGCACCGCTTATCGGAGGTGAGTGGTATATGTACACACCCGCATGATCACAATAGGAGGTCGACACATGGACAATGGGACAGGCGGAAAACCACTATGATCGCAAGTTAACGTGTGGGCAGGTTTCAGTGGTAGGAGGCGCGAATGCCATCGGATCATGCGACAAATGATCGGATGACAAAGGTTAAACGCATATGATTATGATTGATGTGACAGGGGAAGGCCACAGATAACGCTTTTTTTGCGAAGGCACAGTTATGTGGGTTAAACCTTAGCGCTGAGGAGCTTGGCCGAAAAGGGGTTTATACAGGGTTTTGGGGGCAAAACGGAGGAAAATAGGGGTTATAAGGGTATAAAGCAAATGAAAGGGGAGAGATGAAATAAATTGCTGTGAGCTCCCTTCTTGCAAAAACACGCGGCCACGGTAGTAATTTGGTTCTTCAAACGCACAAGCGCATAACAGAGCTAACAGGCGCACCATTCAAATTCTTTACATACCATTCTGTGCTCAAATATTTAGTAAACAAGCAAGTACTAGAAGGGAGAATGTGTTTATGGTTGTTACTATTCTAGGAATTTACGTTTGAGGTAGTTGTAGAGCCTGGGAGACTCAATGTGGGACTAGACCACCTGTCGCAGCTAGACATAGGGGAGAATGAAGGAGTGGTGGATGATTGATTGCCTGATGCTGACTTATTCAGAATAGAGGCAATCCCAGACCACCTAGAATAGATCGCCTCATTTTTAACAACCGATCAATGCCCGACAGGATACACGGCAGCACAAAGATGGCACTTGGTAGTTAGGGCAACAGATTACCAGCTGATCGCTGGACACCTCTACAAGATGGGATTAGATCAAATAATAAGGAGCGGTGTCCTTCAACATGAAAGGAATGATATCTTATGGGAGTGCCACACAAGGGTTGCAGGAGGTCATGTAGGAGGTGAGGCCACCACAAGAAAGATACTCCGCACATGACTATGGTTGCCAACTATCCATAAAGATTCTAAATAATTTGCCAGGACATGCGACGTCTGTCAAAGGGTCGGGAAGCCTTCACGATGCGATGAGCATCCTCTACAATCAGTCCACATAGTGCAAATCTTTGATAAATGGGTGGTAGACTTTATTGGGCCCATTTCTCCACCGACGAGGCATTCACGAGCAAGATACATCATAACAACAACATAATACCTCACAAGGTGGGCAGAAGCGGCACCTATAAAGGACTGCAAAACAGAAACAACAACAAGATTCATATTTGAGAACATCATTCATGGTTCGGATGCCCGAGGAGCCTCATAAGAGACCAAGGAACATGAATAGCAAACAAGGCAGTTGCAGGTGAGAGGAGAGTGATCACATGTGGCAAGAAAATGCGGGATTTCAAGCCCAGGTTGACCAAGTCATACAAGGGTTCATATCACTATGGTCGACCATTATCGAGGCTGATATCAAAGCACTGACATACATGGATACCTGCATGTTGTTCAGTTGCTGCGACCACATCCAGGCAACATACTCGTGCCTAGCAGCTACCAATGCTGAGATGAAAAGGAAATTGGAAACGGTGAGATCTGCACTACCAAATCCTGTGGAAATTTATACAAGGAAGGTAAAGGGAAAGATCATGGAATTGGAAGCAAAGGAATAAGTTTTAGCCAATGCCATCTTCAATGGATATGCCCTGATGAATAAGGTCCATGACTGGTCTCACAATTTGGCACTGAAGAACCACTTGGTTTACACACTCATAGAGAAAATACAGACCCTGTTTGCCAGCACAAAAGAATGTACAGACCTCGCCCAGCTACAGTAGATCAATGATCAAATTGACACCCTTCAGGCTCAGGTTGATAGTATTGAGGAGGAGTCTGTGAAGACGAAAAAGGTAATCATGGATCTGTAGCCATCGGTTCAGATGCAAGTGTTACTTCTCAAGGAGGTGTGTGACTCCAACGGGAAATAATGGAGCGACCTACAAAGCTAGCGACCAATCAAACTAACGTCGCACTCGGCCGAAGTGTTTACTCAGGCCAACGATGTAGTTCTCGGATGGTGGGACACATCCATTCAAAATTATACAATGTTCAGGCAGCAGACCACGACCTCTGTCCCGGATTTCGAGCCTTCATTTGGAATGGGGGAACCTCAAGGGAGAGAAGGTGCAACATAAATGGATGCCACTCCGCAAGCAATGATCGAGGCAGAAGAAGTACCAGTACAATAGACAACAAAACCAATGTAGGTAATAGTGCAACCACCACCCGCAGGACCAGTAGGACCAACAAAGGTTGAAATGACTTGACTCGGGGACAAGTCAAGGAATTGTGGTCAGGGCTTTCATTTAATTTTGAAAAGGTTTTGACCAATTTTGGCTGACCAAAGGATGAGAAGGAAATGGGTGGCAACAACGATTGGTTGGCGGAACAAGCAGTTGCGCAAGAGTTATAGCAAGGTGGCAGTGAAAGGCAAAGGCAACCGAGGGGGTGGGAAGGTGTAGAAACAATTGAGGGGAAGAACAGCTGAGCAGGAATTGGCAGTTTGAGTAATAGAGAAGGATATAAAGGGAAAAGACCAGAAAAGAAGGGAGGTTGGATTTATCAAAGTTAAGGAGAGGAGAAGCAGAGCTGTTAGAGCAGGTGAAAGGATCCCCAGTTGCGGCAAACGAAGGGAAGTTTGCAGGAGCCTGGAAGACTTGGTCCTTGAAGCTGAACCAAACCCATGGAACTGAGCCAAGTATTTCCTGTAGTTGTTTGCGGTGAAAGCCGGAGTCATATTGTAATGTTTGTTGTTAAGATTAATATAAAGAATGACTAAGATCGGTTGCAACTTGTGATGTATCTGGGCCCTGTGTATGATGAATCTTCAAATTTTTGAATGTCTTATCAATTACATGTAATCAATAGTTCTTAGATTATCGCAAGTATGTTGTTATCTCTGCATTATATGTAATGTTTCCATACATGTGATCGAATGAAACCTGATTAATATTTTCTCGAATCCATGTTGAACCCTTCTCCCTTTTGGTCATGGCATGCCTCAGGTGAGACTTCTTGCCCCTTGGGGTAAGGTGAAAATGCCGATGTTGTCCTAGACTACAACGGACTATTGTTGGCCTTTTGTGCCTGAACCCAGGGTCTTCCCCTTGATGACTCTTTCGAGCCAACAACTTACATGTAAGAGAACATATCCAACGATCAACATATTTGCTAATAAATAAGCTCCAAGATAAGAAAGTCCAATCCAAACATCAAAATTCATCCATGCTCCAATTCATCCTCCAAGAAAGAAATGTGAAATTATAGAGAGAGAGAATGATCCAATCCAAAGTGATGATATAAATGAATTCATGTCTTTCCTATTTATACACTCATTAGGAGTTCAAATTACCTAATCTGAGCCTACATTAGCCCATCGACTAAAATAATGTGCAAATAACTATATTTTGGTGACAAGCCCATCAAACTAGATCATAAGAAAATAATAAGCCTCCCAAGAGGTTGAATAATCAATAATGCATGTTTTTTGGCTCTCTAAGAGGCCATGTGAAGTCCATAAGTGCCAAAAATGAAGAATTGGACTTCAAAAAGTAATGGAAAAGGGGTTGGCCCCTTGTTCTCCACATAATAAACCCGTGGTGCTCCCAATGGTTGTGAGGGAAAACAATTGACCTCATCGGTCTCCAAGTGAGTCAAAGATGCTTGTAGTCTATCTGTAGGTGCTCAAATGATGGTGTAAGTGATGCCATGTTAGCATACAAGTCCTGGGTCATCTGCCAAGTGTATGGTACAACTGTGGGGTAAGCTAGGCAAAGGTGAACCAGGTGCATCTTCCTTGTCCAATAGGTGAATCTTGAGAAATATATGAACATCTCTAGGGATCCATGGAGTGTTGTATACTGTTGTGGAGGCCCATGGATCTCAACACACACCCTACATGTGCCAATGTAGCCCTATGGCGGGTTAGGACCCCATATAAGGAGACTAAACCCAATATGGAGACCACCTGCAATTCTACATAAGATCTAATGCGTCCGCTAGCCTGCGAGTACATAAGTCATCAAGGAAATTGAGTAAAAGAGATTACAAACCATGGAAAAGGAATGGGGAATCCATAGTGGCATGCCTTTCCATAATGGGCTTTGGCATGTGCTAATGTCTCTAAGCTCCAAATAGGGTTAACCAAGTATCCCATTAGGTGGTTTCTACTTCTAAAGGATAACATGTCCAAGGTGCATCCTTTTAAAGGTGGTGTCATGTGATAAAGAGATGAATGGAGTAGGGAATGAAAAGGGGAAGCCCTAGGCCACATGATAAGGTACAAGGGTATCTAGTAAAAGGGAAGCCCACAATTGGGTATATAATCTATAGGAGGGAGCAATCATGGTACATGAGGTGTCACAACCTTGATTTTTCCACCCTTCTTTATATGCCTTTTTCCTTTTTATGATTTTTCTTTAATTAACTGCTCAAGGCTCAAGGGGTAAGAGCATGATGTGTGAGATATAATAGTGGATACCTCCTTTTAAGGTAGGGTAGTTCATTGACCACTAGGGTTTGGGATAATCATGGGTTCCTATATGATGAAGGAGGCTCATAGAGCCTATAGGAACTAGGGTGATGGCTGTGATGATGGGTTAGAGCTCATGTATTGGTTTTTTCCCACTTGCTAAAAGAGTTTGTCTCGATCATCTTTTGTATTTTGTGGTATTTTTCCTAGTGAATGTGGCCAATTATGATTTTACTTTTCTTTTCAGTTGCATCAAGCCAAGGTGTGGGTAAGGGGAAGGGGAAAGATAACCCTATGTGGACCCATTGGAGGAATGCGTACATAGGTGGGAGAAATGATGGATGGGTTATAATCAATGGATGGGGGGGTTATTATATATGGATGAGGGAGCAAGGCCACACAACCAATATCGAGGATTCCCATGTAATACCATTCCTAAATCCAAAGGGCCAGTAAAAGAGATTCCACTAGACTAGAATACAAGGTTAACACCCAAAAGGGTCTTAGGAGACAAGAGCACATAACCAGCCCATGATTTCTATTGAATCCCCCCACTAATCCATGCTCAGAAATTTCCATGATAAGAATTAAAATAATCAATTACCAAATGACAAGGCATACCTTTGGGTTTGGGAGGCCCACCTTCAAAAATACAATCATGGCAGATGGGTGAGGGACCACATGGTTGGCTTAGGTGGCAGAGAAATGGTAGAGTGAGCTAGTTGGTGGCTACAAGGGGCTATTGGCTGCTAGCTGAGGACCATCTTGGGGAATTTTTTTCTCCTGGGGATATCATCCACAAAATGGCGGGTAACATGACTAATATTTAATTAATTTTTTGGCTAACTATTTTCTTTTTATTTTTTCCCAAAAAATTAATTAAAAGACTCAAGAGGGGAATAAATATTTTTCCACCCTCTAAGTGGATCTAAAAAAGTTAATTTAGCCATGATGTATAAATATGACTAACCATGCACTAAACTATTCCTAGACACACTTTTACATCAAAATATTACAATATCAACCCTTAGAAGGGGAAATACAAATTTGACATAGACCCTCAAAACTTTACCAAATTCTGCAGCAAGGAACATGATCTATTATGAAAAATACATAGACTCAATGAATACTAGGACTCACCTAAAACCTCATCAATGAGTTCCACCCTATATTTGGGGTATATCTGAGAGAAAACTCTACCAATTATTTTTGTTTACAAACACACATAAATTGGAGGGGTTAAAAAATTCCCTAGGATGAAACCCTTTGAGAAGAATCATAGCCTTACCTAGGTGTTATTATATGGCTTAATAATCATATTAACATCATTTACAATAAATTTGTAGAATTTGGGATTACAAGGATGAAAATTGAAGCTAAATGATGACAATGGCCTTGAAAAAAAATTGTCCACTGCTTTGTACTCTGCTTCTTGGAACTATTGACATGTACATGGTCAACATTTGGCTCTACTTGGGGACACATTGCTTTGTTGAAGAAATGTGAGAATCCATGATCCTATATCCAAGATAAAAAATAACCATAACGTAGATATTCGATCTAGATCATTATCAACATATACATAACATCAAATATGAAATCATATGTTGGAATAGAAATAATATCCTAACAATGAAACTAAAAAATGAAACACATAAATGTTGAAATGAAGATTCTCTAATGAAAAGAATAAAATCCTATCTAATAACATAATTGAAACCTATATAAGATATTAGGGTTAGAGATAGAATACAAAGGATGCCCTGTGGCATCAGATGTCATCCTTGTGGCTCAATTTGGAGAAGTCGCTTGCTAACAAGTGGATTCATTGGCTACTTATATGATGTCCCCTGCTCAATCCTCATTCTTTTAGGCTGATGAGGGTTCTCAGTGTTGTACCACATGTCCTCATCAAATTTTATTCTTTTCTTCCTTCTTCTTGTGAGATGGGAAGGAGTAGATTATTGGATAGGCTAAAAAAACTTGGTTACAACTGCATTGGATTTTGTAGGATGTCCTTGCACTTCAATATATTCATTGTCAGGCCTCCTTGGGTTCTCAACATGATGCCTTCTTTCAAATTCTTTGTATAATCTAACCATAGAACCTTCTGATGCATGAATAGTAGCATATGATAGATCTAACTGGATTCATCCTCCAAGATTAGCTACAAACTTTATTGATAAAAGAATTCCCCATAAATCAGGCACATCTATCAAAACAATATCCATAGTGATAATCTTGTATGGGAAGTTTTACAAGAAGACCTGCAAGTCTTTGATTATGACAAGAACTTCAATTTTCTTTGAATCCATGAAATATATATTATGATAAGGCCTAGATATTCTCAAGTTCAACTGGTCCATAACCTTCTTAGTCATGACATTGGTTCAAGCTCCATAATCTAGCATACAGTTGTGGAATTGTAACAATCCTGGTGAAAATTCCATGTAATAAAAGTTAATAAATGCAAAAATAATAACCACGGTTGATGGGACACTTATTCCAAGTCGAATGTTGGGAAAGACATCCTATGGTGTTTTCATTTGGTTGTTTGTGGCTAAGGAAATTGGCAAAGGCAATGGCTAAGGCTTTGGAAAGGCAAAATGACTTTTTTGGCACATTTATTTATGAAAATAATGGAAATTAGGAGAAAAAGGAGAAGAAAGGTCACAGGTTTCATGTGAGGAGGAAATTGAAGGAAAATAATGGAAAATGAAGAAAATAGAGGCCTCATTCATAAAAAGGCTTTTGAGGATCAGTTAATAACCTTTTGTCAATTTAGTTTGGATCTCTCTCATCATTCTCTATGTTGGCTTATATGGGCCTGACCCAAGTTTGGGAGAGTTATTTAGCCAAACAAATCTCGCAGCTACCGACCCTTTCGGCAACAGCTTGCAGAGCACGGACTGAGGTCTCACCCGAGGTAGCAGGGGAGGGTGCTGGAACCAGGTTTCCGCACCCTTGGGATGTCTTGATGTGGTCTAGAAGGTTCACACACCGTTTTGCGGCTTTGCGCCACTCTGCCCCACGTAGATCGAGACCCAAGAAGATCCTTAATACTTATTAATGCATTGTTATAGATTAGGTATACTTTTTATGGTCTTTAAGCAAACATTTAACAGAAATAACCAGTTCGTGCACCCAGAAAAGATACAGATTTGCATAAAATCATAACATAAGCATACGCGCATAGATCAAACAGTTATATCTACCATAAATTAGCCAGATTTGCAATAATTCAGATTTAACACAGAATCAACTTATCTTTATTCAATTCCTTCACCAATATATCTAGATCCACCCTGCGCACTCAGTTGGGTCCGCGCACACAACTGCGGACTTTACTAAGCCTCTGCATACACAACTGCAGACTTTACTAGGCCTCTGCGTACATAGCTATAGAGCCTCTATCTACTGATCAACACCCTTGAATCGAACTTACAGATGCTTCAAGACTTCATTCCTTAAAAACCCATTAGATTCCAGATCCAAAAATACATACCAAAAACTGACTTCTATCCATAGAGCCTTGCTCTATTTATACCTTCCCATGGTCTTCGGACCATGGGCAGGTCGACTCACTTCCTATTATTTCACATTATTTTTGGGTGGACAACCCTTTGACTTGACTCATTTACAATTTGTGCTCCGTGCACTTCGCAAAGTCCTTACCATACCTTTCCCAAACTTGTGGGCTTTGAACCCAAAAACTATTACGTAGGCCCTCTGCTACCCAATAGTCCCCCAACACAATCATCGTGACTCATCCTGAGTCACTCAGCTGGTGCGACAATCTTCGCGTGGAGTTCGGACAATAATTTCTGTGCTTCGCTGGTACTTGCAACAAACTCATCCGCCATTTGTTGTACTCGTTCAACGCGTGCTGCTGACACATTAGTTTCTGCCATAGCTTCTGCCCTAGGTGCATATTCTGCCTGCATGTGTGCCACCTTGTGCTCAATGGCGGTGGAAACCGTGAATGCCTCATCAATCCATGGCTGGAGACATTCTTTAATCACTGCTTCTTTCTGGCGGGTAGCATCAGCTTGGATTTTTAGAGCCTGGGCCTCCTTCATCTTGGCCAAGCACTGCATAACCACAACCGTCTACGCGGTCCCTCTGATATTATCATAGGCTTGCTGGAGCTCTCTTGCCTTGGTTTCTAGTCACTGTAGGGTAGGATCTTCCTGGAGTGAAGTGAGCATAATGAGCGACTGAGCCAACAAGTCAGTGCATTCCTTCATAGAATGTGTGATCTTTTCTCGGCTGGAACTAATGAGGCTTTTGCGCTGCTCGGTGACCTCTGGTGGCGTCGAAGGCTGTGCTTGCAGCTTCAGCTCTGCAATATGCAAACTGAGCTCCAATTGAATCTTCGCGGCCTCCTCCTTTGCTTCATGGAACCCACTAGCCAGCTTGTGGATTCGTATGCCAACAGGTAAATCGGCCGCAATCTCTAGCTCAGGGGCACGCAAACATGCTTCCCCTACCACTTGCTCCACTTGTTGACTCTGTGCTTTGGCCTCATCCCGTTGGAGGCTCAACTGTTCTATATTAATTATCTATTCGCTGAGTACCTGTTTCGTGTGCCTCTCCCTAGTGCAGAGCTCCATCGTGGCGCTGTCCTGAAGCTGGTACAAGCTTTCGTGTGGGAGGGTAGCCAAATTGAGTCCCAATACGTAAGCTGTCCTACCATAGCTCTATCCTCCTCATTTTTTGTAATCAATGCTCTACTGGAATCATGATAGTATGAGCTAGTTGGGCCTTTAGCAGCTGCTCAGTGGCTGACATACCTGTAACCCCTTCAGTAGCGGTGGTTCTACGCTGCCCATGTCCCAAGTTCTTGTAGCTGCACGCGAAGCTCCCCCAACACAATCTATTGCTCTGACATGGTGTCATTGATTGCATCCTAAGTGGCCTCATGAACGGTGTCCCCTATGTCACCTAGGTCGCCCTCATTCAAGGTGGTCAGTTCTCCATCCCATTTAGATGCCTTGGCCTTCTTCCATGGCTTCGTCCGTTCTGTCGGCAGTGACCGTTTTAAGGGCGTACCCATGGTGGTTGATGGTGTGCCTTCCGTCCTTCTCTCCGTGGCCAGCTCTGTGGGCACCTTCTGACGGCTTTCGTCCATCGTAGTCGTTCTAGCTGGTGCTTTGTCTATCAAAGTTTGTGCCACTTCCCAAGCTGCTCAAACTTACGCAACGTGTTGTTTGTTCTGCTTCTGCTATGCGGCACGCTTCGCTTTAGCCTTTTGTTTCCTGATGACAGCCTCATCGTGCCCCACTGCATTGGGTCTACACCATTCCGGTGGCCAAGTATCCAATAATGCATCAATAGCTTCGTCAATGGCAAGGAAAAGAAGTGTAGTCCACATTTGGTTGGGGTCCTTGCACGTCCAGATGTAGACAAAGTGCATGTCTGCTTTAAACTCAGCTATATGATTCACACTATCATAGATTTCGATGGACAACTGGGTTTGCTGGGTGACCCAGTGTTGAATGTCTGCCTCCATCAATATCCAAAAAATCTTGATGCCCAGGATTCTTTCAGCATCCTTGGTCACCCAGAGCGACGCAAATTTGGCGGCTTTTGGCCAATCCTGGTCCAAGGAGGGAAATTGACTGTCTTCAAGTAGGTCAGTGGTAACCAGCACAATGGACAACAACAACCATGCATAGTGGAAGGTATTTCCCTCCTCTTGGACCTCCCTACAGTTGGTTAAGAATTCTTCACAAAGGAACTGCACCTAGTTGAACTGTTCTCCAGCTGCGCATTCCTTAGCTAGCGCAATGACAATCGCTGGAACCTTGATGCCGCGACATTTCCGCATCACTTTCCCAGCCAGCAACTAGGTAACAACATGGACTGCTATGTCCAAGATACTATCAATAACATACCATCGTTGCCCTTTCTCCAACTTATATTTCTTTTTTAGGGTTTCGGCCATCTTCACAGCGCCGCTCTTATCGACAATTTCTCGGGCGTCTCTTCCTTCACAGGGAAGCAATGAGTGTAGGTTTTAACCCCGTACAGAAATTACCTGCATACGAATTCTAAAAACACATAAAATAAACAATGCGGGAGCATAACACATAAAACACATATACACAAATATTTTCCCCTAGATCCCAAAACCGGGACTACCAGCTTGATTTTTCATTATGTTCCTTTCAATGTTACATTACATATTTATACATGCCGAAGCATCCAATACCATGGACAGAAAACCATCACGTCCAAAACCATTGACTGAAAACCATTATGTCCAAAAACATGTGCAAAAATCATGCACAAAACCATAGGTGGGTCCGCCCAACCTAACATAGGTTCCAAAACCAAAATTTTCCGAGGCGCTGCCCTGAACCCCATAAAGTGGGGTTACGGGTACACCTCAAACCCCCTGTTAACTACATGGAAAGAATATAACACAACCCAACATTCTCCCACTTGTTGTTTTCTTTCCATAGGGGGCCACAAGAGAGCTTAGTCATTTTTCTAGCCCTGAAACACCCATTGTCTCTCTACACCAAGAGAACTTCTCAGAGCTCACAGATTTTGTCAATGCATCTGCAGTATTCTTCAAAGTGTCCACCTTTACCAGGAACACCTTTTTGTCTTCTATCATATCCCTCACAAAGTGATACTGAACATCAATGTTCTTTGTCTTTGAATGATATGCAGGGTTCTTTTCCAAGAAAATTACACTTTGGCTGTCACAGTCTATCCTTATAGCTTCTTGTACTAACCCCATACTTGAACACAATCTCTGCAACCAAACTGCTTCCTTGCTTGCATGAGTGGCTGCCATGTATTCTGCCTCTATAGTTGATAGTGCCACTACATATTGTTTCTTACTCATCCAACTGACTGCGCCTCCAAATAGGTTAAACACATACCCACCTGTAGATCTTCTCTGATCCAGATCTCTACCCAGTCTACATCAACAAAGCCATGAATATCCAACACTCTATCCAATCCCGGTCTTCCCTGGTAGCACAAACCATAATCACTAGTGCCACACAAATACCTGAAAACCTGCTTCACTACTATCCAATGCTCCTTTCCTGGTTTTGACATAAACCTGCTCAATACTCCCACTGCATGTGCAATGTCTGGTCTAGTACAGACCATTGCATACATTAGGCTACCGATTGCACTTGCATATGGAACATAGGACATGTCCTCTTCCTCTTCTTGTGTTTTGGAACATTGTTCAGCAGATAACCTCACACCTACAGGAATAGGAACCTTCACGAGTTTACTATCCTGCATATTAAACCTCTGCAATATTGTCTCGACATACTTCCTCTGGTTTAACGAGAGCTTCCTCTTTGCCTGATCTCTTTTAATTTCAATTCCCAAAATATAGTTTGCAGCACCAAGATCTTTCATGTCGAATTTGGAGGACAATTGGGTCTTCAAATCCTGGATAATTTCTTTGTCATTTCCAACCAACAACATATCATCCACATACAAGACCAGATAAATAACACGGTCACCAATTAATTTAAAATACACACAGTGATCTGCTTTTCTTTTGGTGAAGCCAAGTCCCCATATAAATGTATCAAATTTCTGATACCACATCCTTGGTGACTGTTTTAATCCATACAAAGACTTCTTTAACTTGCATACCAGTTCTTTCTTACCCTTCACCGCAAAGCCTTCAGGTTGCTTCATGTATATTTCCTCTTCTAGATCCCCGTGAAGAAATGTTGTCTTCACATCCATCTGTTCTACCTCAAAATCAAAAGCAACAACAACAGATAAAAGTAATCTAATAGAAGTTACCTTGGCAATAGGAGAAAAAATATCACCAAAATCAATTCTCGGCACCTGGGAATAACCTTTTGCTACCACCCAAGCTTTGTATTTCTCCACTTTTCCTTCTGCATTTGTCTTCATCTTGAACACCCATTTGCTGCCTATGGGTTTCCTTCCAGCCAGCAACTCCACCATATCCCAAGCCTCATTTTTGTGCAAAGATGCCATTTCATCAACCATGGCCTCTTTCCAGATTTTTCCATCCTCTGAATCCACTACTTCCTTCACAGTTTTGGGATAATCATCAGTAACAGACAAAGAAAAATTTGAACGGAAAGTAGATGGAATATACCTTTCTGGCTGCCTTCATTCTCGAACTGATCTTCTCACAGCCGGAGTTTGTGGCTCTTCATCTTCTGATTCCTCCTTTGTTGTAGAGTCTGATTCTTCCTCCTTTAGCTCAAACTCTATCTTCTCAGGTTACTTTGGTTGGAATTCATGTTTAATAACATCTTTTACCTCTCTGAACACCACATCTCGACTGTACACAACCTTCCATGTGACTGGGTTCCAAAGCTTATAACCTTTTAAACCATCCTTATACCCAATAAAGATGCACTTTTTCAGATTTACTATCCAACTTGGTTCGTTTCTCCTTTGGAACATGTACATATGCATCACATCCAAATACCCTCAGATGTGAAAGAGAGGGTTTTTTACCAGTCCATACCTCTTGTGGAGTCTTATCTTCCAACGCTGATGAAGGTGACCTGTTGACCAGGTAACATGTAGTATCCACCGCCTCTGCCCAGAATTCCTGTCCTAACCCGGCACCACTGAGCATACTTCTTGCCCTTTCCATCAACGTCTTATTCATTCTTTCTGCAACTCCATTTTGCTGAGGTGTATATGGAGTAGTCTTCTATCGTGCTATACCACACTTCTTACAGAATTCTTCAAATTCCTTGCTGCAAAACTCTCCACCATTATCTGTCCTCAGCACCTTTATCTTCTTCTCTGTCTGATTTTCCACGAGAGCCTTAAATTCTTTAAACCTGTCAAAGGCTTCAGATTTCTTCTTAAGGAAATATATCCATGTATTCCTTGAGAAGTCATCTATAAATGATACATAGTACACAGACTTACCCAGTGATGGAACCTTCATAGGTCCAAACACATCACTGTGCACAAGTTCTAATATTTGTTTCACCCTCTTACTACCAGAGGGGAAACTCACCCGATTCTGCCTCCCATATACACATTTTTCACAGAAATTAAAATCCAGAGAGCTATTACTCATACCTTCTACCATACCTTTACCATGAAGTATTCGAAGGCTCTTCTCTCCAATATGTCCAAGCCTTTGATGCCACAACATGGTCTTCTCTCCAGAGACCACTAGATCTTCTGCTCCACTTTCAGGAACCACAAAACTATTGCAGCCATCAATAATAGTGCTACCTTGCAGCTTGTACAGAGTTCCAATCCGAACTCCCCACATCAATACCAGTGCTCCCCAAACCATCTTGCATGTATCCTTCTCGAATACTGTTTTTACGCCTGCATCATCCAGCTTGCTTATAGAAATCATATTTCTTTCCAATGCAGGAATATGTAGAACACCTGGAAGTGTTCTAACTTTTCCACCTTGCAATTTCAACTTTACTTTTCCAGGACCAATGATTCTAGCCTTCCTATCATCCCTTAAGAAGACATCACCACCATCGTATTTCTCATACTTGCAGAACCACTCTCTGTGGGGAGTGAAGTGAAAGGATGCACCTGAGTCAATCAACCATGCCTCATGATCTACATGTTTACTTGAAGAAGCCAAGTACACATCCCCACCTTCATCTGAGGTGGTTTTCACCTCTGTAGAAGGAGCATCATCAGATCCCTTTCCTTTGTCTAAAGCTTTAGATTTACAGTCCCTTTTGAAGTGCCCTTCCTTTCCGCATTTCTAGCACACCACCTTTACAGGTTTTCCAGGAGATTTAGATCTCCCTCTAGATTTAGATCTCCCACTCGATGACTTATTTTTGTTTCTGTTCTGGGACCATCCTCGTATAGACAAGGCATCACCATTCTGGCTCTCCATATTTTTCTATCTCATCTCCTCCGTTAGCAAGGCCAAGACTATTTCATCAAACTACAAGGCAGTTGCATTGCTACCTATTGCAATAACCAGACTATCCCACGAATCTGGTAGAGAACACAACAAACTGATGCACTTATCTTCATCTGAAATTTTAATATCAACAGATTCTAACTGACTTACCAAAATATTAAATGCATTCAAATGCTCTGTCACTGAGTCTCCATCTTTCATCCTTAGGTTATACAGCTTTTATCGCAGGAACAGTTTATTCACCAGAGACTTAGATTGGTACAAAGTCCCTAACTTGTCCCACAAAGCCTTCGTCATAGCTTCCCCGGATACATTCATCAATACTGAATTTGAGACACAAAATCGTATTGTGCTCTTTGCCTTCTGATTGAACTTTTTCCATTCTTCATCGGACACTCCCATTGGTTTAGTACTTGGATCTACCGCGATCCACTGATCTTTATCCACCAATAGATCCTCCATCTTCAGTTTCCACAACTCAAAACTCTGACCATTAAATTTCTCGATCTCTATTTTTCCATTGCTCACCATCTTCTTTCACCACCAGAATCGATCTCACAGATCTCCCACGGAACAGGGTCTACCATAGGCCCGAGCAAAACCCCTTAGCAACAAAGGTGTCCCCTTGAAGCCAAAACTGCTTTGATACCAAATGTAGGTTTTAACCCCGTATAGAAATTACCTGCATACGAATTCTAAAAACACATAAAATAAACAATGCGGGAGCATAACACATAAAACACATATACACAAAGATTTTCCCCTAGATCCCAAAACCAGGACTACCAGCTTGATTTTTCATTATGTTCCTTTCAATGTTACAATACATATTTATACATGCCGAAGAATCCAATACCATGGACCGAAAACCAACACGTCAAAAACCATGGACTGAAAACCATCGCGTCCAAAAACATGTGCGAAAATCATGCACAAAACCATTGGTGGGTCCGCCAAACCTAACATAGGGTCTGTTAGCGCTTGGAATTCACCTAGGCTGAGATAGACAAACTCTCAAGGCTACATCAAACCATTTCACCTCGTAGCTAGCCCTACGAGGTATGAGAAGGCTCTCTCGGGTCAGATTCGGTAGATCTTTCAATATGATAAGCTGACCAATTAGGAATAAAGATTTTAGGCTAGTAAATTGATTAGAATGATTGATTTGGGGGTTTTAATTAAATAACGGGGCTTTTCTGGGCTGCATGGGCAAAATCACAGCTTGAACAGAGAAATATAATGACTACACTGATTATCAACTGAGGCAAGGTAGGCAAGCAATTTAACACCAAATCTAGATTTTAAATGGGATGGCAAGACTGGTGAGGAGCTAAGGAGGGCAAATAATACTTTTAATCCTCCTTAAACAGAAGAAAACATTGAATTGAACAAATTTATAGGAGGAGCATACAATACTATGAATTCCTACCTAAACACTTCATTTGTTCATTTAGATATGATCATGTAGTGAAATGGAACATAACAGATTACATATGAAACACAGGGAAAACTTATGCTAAATTAACATACCACATGAATCTCAGAAGTTAGAGCTGTGAAATTTTCATTATAAATCTGTCAAAGACTGTACAAGAAAGCTCTGCTACGCTCCAGCAGCTCCCAGCACTCAGAAAACTCTCCTGACATCTACGCTCCCACAAATGATTATTTTTTATACATTAAATAAAACTATTCTAAAAACAACTGATCGATCCAACAAAACCTCTGCGCTGTTACCATTACAAAATTAGAAATGGGCGTTTTCTATGCTAAACATAGAACAGCCTTTCCCTAAAATCCTCTAATGACTGACACATGGAGCGCAAATCCAGCTTGCAACATTAATTAAAATCTGGGGAAATAGGAATCGAATCCTATTCTGTTGTTCTGGCACCGTTTGAATAGCAGTCGCATCACACGTTTACCCTTGGCACTCTTCTCGCTTGATTTATCAAAGAGTTCTGGCGTTATCTGTTCCATGAGAGAGATATGATATTTATCCTCACATTATGAATCAGAGCGGTTCAAATTCAAATATAGAAGAATCTCCCAACATCGTTTGAACTGCTTCTTACTAATCTTCAAATGTTTCCTCGCTTCTTCAACTAGACCTGGAGGTAGAAACCACTCATTTTTATTTTTGGGTTTTGTGCTGGAGGTAGTCACAGTCTCATTGTTTACGTTTCCTTCTAACAGTGATCAGCTGCACTTTTGTCTGAGGGGTTTGCTTCCTTCAACTTCTGCACTGCATGCCACAATTCCACGCTGAACCTCATGGGGAATTTCCTCGTCATCTGTTGGCGTAGATCTGAGCTTTGTCCACTAATGGTTTCGGCCCACTGAACCTCTCTCAAGAAGAAGGATAAAATTTGATTTGTTTTGACTTGCCCACGAGATTGAATAAAGCTCCTTTCAAAACGAATGACACAACTACAATTTCGCACATCAATGTCTTCTTTAACAACATCGGTGGCTACCAAGACATTCACCTTGCTATGCTCCTCCTCTGTATCACCCCATAAAATTTCAAAATCTGAACCTGTTCCCACAGGAGCACGTCTACCCCAAGAACATGATGCGACTGCACCAGAAAGGACATCCTTCACACCTTTTTCAGCTGCTCTCTCAAAGCATTTAATGGGCGTTTTCAAGGTGCTCTCTGTGAATGGTACAGAAAAATTCATACAACGGTAAAAGTCTCGATAATCAGCTGGATTATAACCAAATATATTGCCGGTATAAATCATACAATCAGATACCGACAACAAGTGTTCCCTAAAGACATCCTTGCCAATCATATCCAAAGCTAAGGGGAGTCTCTGTACCGCTAGCGGATAGGAAATTGCTACTCCCAGTAACTGGTACACCTCATGGATGCTATAGGGAATGCATCGACTGTCGTCTAGTAAATCCATAAAAGGTAAGCATGCATCAAGGACAATCTTCTATGCATCGCCATGTTGTTTCACTTTATTAAACACTCTGCTATCAAGATCTCCCTCCACGTCAAGCTTATCCAGACACACCTACAAACAATAAATTAGCGGAGCCCTGAGTAAAGATTCCTGCCATCTGCTTTGGTATCTCTTTGATGATTCTCGGCCTCTCCTTGATGATGGCTCACTTTTATAACTCTCCATAACTTTTAGGAAATGCAGCTGACTTGAATGTGGATTCTTAACAAATTCAAAATTCCGAACATCTGTAGAAGAATTGTTGACCTGCCCTATACCATATTTTAATATCCACATATCTGAATTTTGTTCCTGCGTGCTTCCCTTCCAAAATCTCCATGATAGACTTTTTACAAAGTTCACCAAACAAAAAATCATATGCTCTTCAAATTCAAGTCGAAGAGGTGCTACTCTTACAGTGACACTCAAAACAAACTACAGAGGTAGCCATGTGTCGCCATTTTACTGCGGAGATGAAAAATGCAATATCAGGTGAAGCCTCACATATAACATCTGCCGCCCTTTCAAGATTATTATCTTTAGCTTTCCCTTGGAATGATAATGGCCCACTAGAAGCATTTTCATTACAGACCATGACTGGATATATGGGATGGGGTAGCTGGTTGTCAAATTGAACTGATGCTGCTTGAAGAATAAGCTTCTGTTGATGTAAGCCTTGCAATATCTGGATCTTGATCCCTCTTGCACATGCAAAGGCTAGTTCCTGTGGAACGGAGTCTATAATAGAAAGTCCTATGAAAGGCAAACACACTGTGATCTTCTCACTTAAATCCATCCTCTAGCTGAGTATTTCACAAGTAAGCCACGGTAGAGAACTTCTGTGCCATGATAGTTGAAACCATATGAAGAAATCGCTGCTAGTTGAAGAGCTGAAGAACAAATTACATAATCTGAAAAGCAACATTTAATGATTTCTTCTTCAAAACCCTGTTTTGAAGAAGAATCTATCTCTGACATGAGACGGAGTCTAACATCGGCTCCATTTGGGATGGCAGCTGCCGCTCCGTGGAGGTGCCAAGAACCGCAGAACTTTGGGAGAGCAGACAGTGCCTCCACCCATTGGGCAATGGAGTCATCATCAACACAACTCTTGATTTATTTTCAAACTGAAACTGAACTCAAACAACCTTCAAGCAAACTAAAACAAGATGCTGCCCTTATGGCTGCTTATTTATGTACAACATCTACTCTAATCTGCTGTACATATAATAGATCAGGTTATACTAAAATGCCAAATTAACCATTCAAGTAAACCTGGAAATGAAGCCGTTTGAGAATGCTGCCACGAAGTCACAGATGCAGATGCTGGCAGCCCTTCATGCTCATAATGACCCTGGTCACGGAAAATACAGCCTGATTTATCAATCAAACTGAAAAATGTGCCCATGTATGCCGCAATAGGATCACGGACACCGGACTCTGTTGGCTGCCCCAACTCTGCAATGCATACTTCCAGCTGCACATTGTCAATGTATACCTCTATAGGCAAGTCTGTTATTGCTTGTTGTGAAGGAAGAAGGATTTCCAAGAACTTTTTAGGGTCTTGGAAATCATAAGACTGAATCTGCTCATCTAACCATTGAATCTCCTTCTCGATTCTTTCAACAAGTAACTCACAGACGCTAGGATGATAATTCGGAGATTTCAAACATTGAAGGAAAAAACTTAAAACTTCTTCATTAATTTCAACATCCACTAAGCTTTCTCTAAATTCGTTTAGAGCTTCACACAGTGCAGGGTTTGCCACATACCCTACCATTGCATGAACAGATCAATAGGCACTGGAATGTCTGGATCGAATTGGAGTCGCCGGGTGAATGGTTCAGCCTGCATAAGTGTCTGACTGCTGTCCACCATCAGCATCAGATCTAAACTTGATACATGTACTGGTGTAAAATGCAAATGAAGCGTTATATCCACAAGCTCACGGAGATTGACTGAAGCAGCGTTTATCTACTAACGCTGATGTAAAACAAGAGCGTTTTCAAAGGCTTCTGGCGTAACTTCAGGCTCCGTCTAAGACTTATGAAACAAACACATCAACCCACAAACAAGTTTGTTCTCCCCTGTATGGTCGCCAATATGTTAGCGCTTGGAATTCACCTAGGCTGAGATAGACAAACTCTCAAGGCTACATCAAACCATTTCACCTCGTAGCTAGCCCTACGAGGTATGAGAAGGCTCTCTCGGGTCAGATTCGGTAGATCTTTCAATATGATAAGCTGACCAATTAGGAATAAAGATTTTAGGCTAGTAAATTGATTATAATGATTGATTTGGGGGTTTTAATTAAATAACAGGGCTTTTCTGGGCTGCATGGGCAAAATCACAGCTTGAACAGAGAAATATAATGACTACACTGATTATCAACTGAGGCAAGGTAGGCAAGCAATTTAACACCAAATCTAGATTTTAAATGGGATGGCAAGACTGGTGAGGAGCTAAGGAGGGCAAATAATACTTTGAATCCTCCTTAAACAGAAGAAAACATTGAATTGAACAAATTTATAGGAGGAGCATACAATACTATGAATTCCTACCTAAACACTTCATTTGTTCATTTAGATATGATCATGTAGTAAAATGGAACATAACAGATTACATATGAAACACAGGGAAAACTTATGCTAAATTAACATACCACATGAATCTCAGAAGTTAGAGCTGTGAAATTTTCATTATAAATCTGTCAAAGACTATACAAGAAAGCTCTGTTACGCTCCAACAGCTCCCAGCACTCAGAAAACTCTCCTGACATCTACGCTCCCACAAATGATTATTTTTTATACATTAAATAAAACTATTCTAAAAACAACCGATCGATCCAACAAAACCTCTGCGCTGTTACCATTACAAAATTAGAAATGGGCGTTTTCTATGCTAAACATAGAACAACCTTTCCCTAAAATCCTCTAATGACTGACACATGGAGCGCAAATCCAGCTTGCAACATTAATTAAAATATGGGGAAATAGGAATCGAATCCTATTCTGTTGTTCTGGCACCGTTTGAATAGCGGTCGCATCACACATTTACCCTTGGCACTCTTCTCGCTTGATTTATCAAAGAGTTCTGGCGTTATCTGTTCCATGAGAGAGATATGATATTTATCCTCACATTATGAATCAGAGCGGTTCAAATTCAAATATAGAAGAATCTCCCAGCATCGTTTGAACTGCTTCTTACTAATCTTCAAATGTTTCCTCGCTTCTTCAACTAGACCTGGAGGTAGAAACCACTCATTTTTATTTTTGGGTTTTGTGCTGGAGGTAGTCACAGTCTCATTGTTTACGTTTCCTTCTAACAGTGATCAGCTGCACTTTTGTCTGAGGGGTTTGCTTCCTTCAACTTCTGCACTGCATGCCACAATTCCACGCTGAACCTCATGGGGAATTTCCTCGTCATCTGTTGGCGTAGATCTGAGCTTTGTCCACTAATGGTTTCAGCCCACTGAACCTCTCTCAAGAAGAAGGATAAAATTTGATTTGTTTTGACTCGCCCACGAGATTGAATAAAGCTCCTTTCAAAACGAATGACACAGCTACAATTTCGCACATCAATGTCTTCTTTAACAACATCGGTGGCTACCAAGACATTCACCTTGCTATGCTCCTCCTCTGTATCACCCCATAAAATTTCAAAATCTGAACCTGTTCCCACAGGAGCACGTCTACCCCAAGAACATGATGCGACTGCACTAGAAAGGACATCCTTCACACCTTTTTCAGCTGCTCTCTCAAAGCATTTAATGGGCGTTTTCAAGGTGCTCTCTGTGAATGGTACAGAAAAATTCATACAACGGTAAAAGTCTCGATAATCAGCTGGATTATAACCAAATATATTGCCAGTATAAATCATACAATCAGATACCGACAACAAGTGTTCCCTAAAGACATCCTTGCCAATCATATCCAAAGCTAAGGAGAGTCTCTGTACCGCTAGCGGATAGGAAATTGCTACTCCCAGTAACTGGTACACCTCATGGATGCTATAGGGAATGCATCGACTGTCGTCTAGTAAATCCATAAAAGGTAAGCATGCATCAAGGACAATCTTCTATGCATCGCCATGTTGTTTCACTTTATTAAACACTCTGCTATCAAGATCTCCCTCCACGTCAAGCTTATCCGGACACACCTACAAACAATAAATTAGCGGAGCCCTGAGTAAAGATTCCTGCCATCTGCTTTGGTATCTCTTTGATGATTCTCGGCCTCTCCTTGATGATGGCTCACTTTTATAACTCTCCATAACTTTTAGGAAATGCAGCTGACTTGAATGTGGATTCTTAACAAATTCAAAATTCCGAACATCTGTAGAAGAATTGTTGACCTGCCCTATACCATATTTTAATATCCACATATCTGAATTTTGTTCCTGCGTGCTTCCCTTCCAAAATCTCCATGATAGACTTTTTACAAAGTTCACCAAACGCAAAATCATATGCTCTTCAAATTCAAGTCGAAGAGGTGCTACTCTTACAGTGACACTCAAAACAAACTACAGAGGTAGCCATGTGTCGCCATTTTACTGCGGAGATGAAAAATGCAATATCAAGTGAAGCCTCACATATAACATCTGCCGCCCTTTCAAGATTATTATCTTTAGCTTTCCCTTGGAATGATAATGGCCCACTAGAAGCATTTTCATTACAGACCATGACTGGATATATGGGATGGGGTAGCTGGTTGTCAAATTGAACTGATGCTACTTGAAGAATAAGCTTCTGTTGATGTAAGCCTTGCAATATCTGGATCTTGATCCCTCTTGCACATGCAAAGGCTAGTTCTTGTGGAACGGAGTCTATAATAGAAAGTCCTATGAAAGGCAAACACACTGTGATCTTCTCACTTAAATCCATCCTCTAGCTGAGTATTTCACAAGTAAGCCACGGTAGAGAACTTCTGTGCCATGATAGTTGAAACCATATGAAGAAATCGCTGCTAGTTGAAGAGCTGAAGAACAAATTACATAATCTGAAAAGCAACATTTAATGATTTCTTCTTCAAAACCCTGTTTTGAAGAAGAATCTATCTCTGACATGAGACGGAGTCTAACAGGGTCCAAAACCAAAATCTTCTGGGGCACTACCCTGGACCCCATAAAGTGGGGTTACGGGTACACCTCAAACCCCTTGTTAACTACGTGGAAAGAATATAAAACAACCCAACAATGAGATCCTATGTATGAGGTCTGCCATGATTTGGATGGCTTTGCCAAGCCATAAGTATCCGTCATGTACCAGACACAGCAACTGTCTGATGACCAAGATTGTAATAGGGGGCCGAAGAAAGTGGGGAATGGATAGGAGACAGAGCAGCCTGACGTTCTCCACCTTTCGCAGCCATTCCTTTGGCTGAAGTGTCATAACTGTCCCTTCCGCGCTCTGCTCCATCAATTCACTAGTTGCCAAATGGGGAAATTTTGCTGTATCTGCAAGGTCCCAGTCTTCAAATTTCATCATCGCAATATGGCCAGTCACTATGCTTTCAACCAGAACCCCTTTCGGAAGAGATGGGGTGGTGATTATATTGTCAACATCATCTAGATTGGTAAGGACCTTAGCCTTCCCTTTTCTTGGAGGAACATACTTGGGACAACGCACTGGTTGGACAGTGTCCTCGTCGGGGTTTATTTCTTCGACATATGTCAGAGATACCTCATCCTCCTCATCACTTTCAATGGTAACAACTTTTCCCTTTTCTTCCATTGTGAGCTTGCTAAAATGCAAATTTCATGGCGACCACCTCACTGGTCCTGGTATCTAGAGGTCCTTTTTGGCTCGCGACGTCTTGGGTGATTTAGGGAGTTCGGCTACCTGCGGTGTGGGATTCTGTGGACTCTCTGCGGTAGGGTTTATTGACTTGAGGAATGACTCTCAGTATTCCTTTGGCAATGCCTGAAACCACGGGCTTTCCTTCAGTACCTTGTCATTCATCTTGCTCCTTTCGGCTGGAACCCAAGGTGGCCTATTCTTCAAAAGATCAAATTGTGTGGTATGCCCCTTTGCTTGCTTGATATATATGATTTCAACTTCAAAGTCGGCAGTTCGCCCCCCTTGTGGCTCATTAATGTGAATTTGGTGGTTATCCTTACGCCTTAATTGCCTGCCGCCCACTCCTCCGTGTCTTAAATGGTACATCTTGTCATGAACAGTACCTGCAACGATCGCCTTCCATCCCCTCCCCACGGCAGCACAACCGCTAGTGTGCGGGTGCATCCTATGCATCTGACCATCCTTTCACAGCTTTTCTATAGCTTGTTTTATAGTCCTACGCCCTCTTCCAACTGCGTGGAGTGCTAGGACTAGGCTTTCTAAAGATAGTCAGGTGGTCGCACCCGTTGTGTGAGCCTTCCACTTCCCTATTAGCTCGGGCTGCGAGCACCATCCACAATTATTTGAGTCTGATGGTGTATCACGGTCTATGTTTCCGTGTGTCCTAGGGTGCAAGCGCAACCATTCTAGCAGGGTCACAGATTGTCCTAATAATGTAGGAGAGCCGGCCAGGTCCAAGGCCTTCAATAGCTCTCGCGCGCAATCCATGTGGGTGAGTTCTAATTTGATTTCATCAATTTCTTCATCTAGCTTCAAAATTTTCTTTCGTAGTCTAGCCCCCGTTTCTGCTAACATGCGAAGTCTCACTTTTCCGCATCGAACAGCTTCCCATAACTGTCGAATCCCGTCATGCAGGTCTTTGGATGCAGGTTGGACCATGGGGGAAATGGCCCATCCGACCGTGGATAGAGTTCCCTTGGCATACCCTGCTCTAGGTGTGGTCGTATCGGCCCAGCGGACCCTTGCTATGTGCAAATTCAGTTGGTGTGATGGTCGCACAACATACGACCGTGCCCTTTGTTGTAAATGGATGACTGCCCTGCTCCAGTGCGCATGTCGTCCAATCTGTACATGGAACCGTATTCTCTTTCTCAGCTTCCTCTGTGTGCGCAGCACTTCGTTCGATGCACCATGCTGCTTCTGGGCGATGATTAAGGTGCCAGGGTTGGCAAATTTCCCCTCACTGGTTGCACTGATATCTGCTGACCATTGCCTTACTTTAGTGGTTATGCATCACAATGATCTAATCATCATATTACAGTTGATTGTGGTGACTTCCTACAATCTATTCTACCATCTTTCCATCTCCTCATCTGTATCTGATGTGCACGAACTATCGTGCTCCCATGATAATCTTTCGTTCGTTGAGGGATTCACCCAACCCTAATCTTGCAATGTTATTTGGTATATGCAGTCTAGGTCATCGTCATTGTCCTCATCGCACACCGTCTCGGTGTAGCGCGCTCCTTCAGCTGGGTCTAGTGGGACAATTACCCGTAGTGACTCCTTTTTGAACATCATTTTTCGCCTTTTCAAGTTAATGACCCCATTCATGTCCGTGGCCTAATCAATTCCTAGCAACGTAGGGTAGGGATTAGTGTCATCCACAATTTCTATTACCTCGAATTCGGTCTGCATACTTATGCCTTCAATGTCCACTATCACCCCTTGCAGTCGACCCATCGGTAGGATCTTTTGCTGTTTGGCCATCCTTGGTTGAATAGGAGACCACTACAGTGCGGGCCTACCCATGCGTTCCCACATTTTCTTAGGTAGCACATTTGCATCCGACCCTAAACCTAGAATGACCTGGCCCATCTCATACTCACCAATTTGCACTGTCATACACATCTGCCGTCCAATACGCAGAGCATGTCTTCTCAGTTTCCAGACTATGCATGGCTCACCCGACCCTGCACACTTAGTGATCAGCTCTTGTAGTCCCTTAACAATTGTACTGTCACGCAACAACTTCACGTCTCTAAAAAGGTAGTAAGCATAGAGGGATCCATCCCCGGATCAATTGGGTCCCTCCTACCTGGAGTAGAGACTTCCATGAAGCTCTTCAGAGCTTCCTTAGGTGTCTTCGTCCCTTGTTCCACTTCAAATTTGGGTTCCCTTGCAGGGGTATCACGACCCTTCACATCTTCTGTAAACTCTTTCTGCGCATCTCCTCCTGTGGGTGCGCCACTCCTCAATACCATATTTATGCTGGGGTCTTCTTCACGTGGTTCTGACCTCATCATTTAGACATTTTGAGTTGGAGTGGGTTGTAATACTCCCTTTTCACGCATCTGGGCAATTAACGTCGGGAAATCTATCATTTCATGGTTGAACTGCTCACAGTATGGGCAAGATATCCTTGTCAGGTTAGTACAATCGCGAGCATAGTGTCCCGACCCTCCGAAATTATAACAGATCAGCTATCCACGCCCTCGCCCAGGCCCCATTCCTCTTCCCCGACCGCGTCGTTGAAATCCCTCGCATGGCCCTATGGCTGGGTTGAACCCTTGCGCTTCAGTCTACACTCGATAAGCTGGGGTCCTTTCCATCATTAAGTCATAGCTCCGACATGTTCGCTCATCATGACCCACTGATCTACAAAAGTTGCAATACAGCTGTTGCGGGGTCTGGGTATACTTCTACAACAGGTGGTAGTTGTCTGTTGCATGCTTTCCACCCACTTGACAAATCGCGCACCAGAGCGTGGGTGCCACACTTGGCCCTGCTTGTACCTCTAGTTTTAGTGGCATCAAGCCCCCCCCGCCAGATAGTTTGCGAAGATGGGGCAATGGTCCTTTTCGTGTGCTTTACTTTTGCATTTAATGCATCCTACCTTTGTACACGCCTCTGAACAGGTCACCCTTTCTTGCTTCAAGCTTTGCATTTCTAAGCTCAGGTTTTGTAGTTACATGTGGATTTGCTGAACTCCCAACCCTGGATCCTGTATTGGGGTTTCGTGAAATCTCATCGCAATTTCTAATGCTTTGGCTTGGGTTAAGATATTTTGCTATGATAGCGTCGTCCTTAGATGTGGTTTCAAGGATGCCACAAACCACGCACAATGCTACGCATTCGTCAATGTCATGTTAGCCTCACAGATTGTGCTCTTTGATCTCTAATCCAGATCCCACGAGGTTTCACCTGGTAGCATTGCTATCTCTTTGAACCAAATGACCGATTGTGTCTCTAATTTTGGTCAACCAAATTCTTTGTCCAAGGCGTCTGAGATCGCCATTATTCCCACATTTGGATGATTGCTTGAGTACTTTATATACCATGTCAACGCGCGGTCCTTCAGCGTGCTAACCAGGGTAGCCTTTTTAATGTTCTCAGCCATTATGCCTTGGGCTTCCCATACATCCCTTACCACAAACCAGAACCAACCTGGTTCCTCATTTCCTACACCCTTGAATACCAACAACTTGACTGAACTCGCCATCCCAACCTTCGTTGGTGGCTGAGGTGGAGGTGGAGTGGGTGAAGATGGATTTGACGTCGGTGAAGTAGGTGATGGCATAGATAGAGGTGGTATCAGTGGAAAGCATTGCTTAATCAACCAGACTACGCTTCCTGGAGAGAACCTCGCGAGCTCCTCCTCGCTCTCCTGTGAAATAGAAATTAGCGAACTGTTCTCTAATCCTTCGGTTCCTTGGTAGCCTCTTCCACTCCACGTTACGCCAAACATCAATAAATGCGCATAATTTGTTTTTCACACAACAACATCTTAATCCAGTGTTCAACAATTTAATATACCTACCCTAGGGTCCTTGGATAAAGTGCCTTTCTGCTTAGCTATAACTCACAGTTGTGTCTATCGCGAACTCAGTAATAAACCCTCCTATTACCTAATCTAGCTAGTGATCTACTGCGCGTGAGATTTTATCTTTGGATGCTTCTAGCCTGCGTACCAATTTTGGGGTCCACACAATAGGTTGATCTAGTATGCACCTTCCCACACTGTTGGCTAACCTTGCGATCCACTCGCACAACTCTATTGGGAAGGTTATGAAGAAGATTTCATGAATATCTGTGTATATGTAATGATCCAACCACCCTTCCTCCGATATCCGCGGCTTTCGGTTTTCCTAAACCACGAACTCGTGAAGCTTCTAATCCAGCCAATCTTCAAGCTCTTTCTTTGTATGATTCCAGTGTTCTGACATCAGAGATCCCTTAGGCAGATCCTGATCCTAGCAATGGAACCATTTGTTGGCTTATATGGGCCTGAACTAGGTTTGAAATAGTTATTTAGCCAAACAAATCCCGCAACTACTGGCCCTTTTGGTAATAGCCCGTGGAGAATGAACTGAGGCCTCACCCAAGGTAGCAGGGGAGGGTGCTAGAACTTTTCGCACCCTTGGGATGTCTTGATGTGGTCTGGAAGGTTCACACACCATTCTGCGGCTTCGCGCCACTCTACCTTGCATAGATCCGGCCCAGGAAAATCCTTAATACTTATTAATGCATTGTTATAGATTAGATCTACTTTTTATGGTCTTTAAGCAAAGATTTAACAAAAATAACCAGTTCACGCACCCAGAAAAGATACAAATTTGAATAAACTCATAACATAAGCATACGCACATAGATTAAATAGTTATATCCACCATAAATCAGCCAGATCTACAATAATTCAGATTTAACATAGAATCAACTTATCTTTATTCAATTCTTTCACCAATATATCTAGATCCACCCTGCGCACTTAGCTATAGGGGTCCGCGCACACAGCTGCGAACTCTACTAGGCCTTTGCACACACAGCTACAGAGCCTCTATCTACTGATCAACACCCCTGACTCGAACTTATAGACGCTTCAAGACTTTGTTCCTCAAAAACCCATTACATTCTAGATCCAAAAATACATACCAAAAACTAACTTCTATCCATAGAGCCTTGCTCTATTTATACATTCCCATGGTATGCGGACCATGGGCAGGCCAACTCACTTCCTATTATTTTACATTATTTTTGGGCAGACAACCCTTTGACTTGACTCATTTACACTTCGTGCTCCGCGCACTTCATAGAGTCCTTACCATACATTTCCCAAAATTGTGGGCTTCGAACCCAAAAACTGTTATGCATGCCCTCTACTACCCAACACTCTCTCTCTCTCACACTCTTGGACACTTAGAGTTTCTTGGAGCACTTTGGCATTGGATAAAGAAAGGCAAAGAAGGCAAGAGGAAGCAAATATCAAGCAGGGAAAGGCATGATCAAGAATCGACAACAAGATTCATTGCAGGTATCTATTTGCATGTGTATTTTCCTTGCTAGATTTGGAATGCATGGTATTGCATGTGGTTCTTTGTTGCTGTGGCATGGGTTTTTCTAGGTGTAACAATGTTTTTAGCCTAGCCTTTCCATTTCCAGATAGCCATGGTGTGATGGGGTTCTCGTGTTTTTCTTGAGTTGGATTACCGAATGGATTCGACGCTGAGTGAGGTGGATCTCCAAAATCATAGAACGCATGGCCTAATAACCCCTGAACTTGACTGTGGGTTGCGGTAAAGTTGGATTTTGTGTTTCCTTGAATAGCCCAGGAATCCTTTTATGAGCACCAGTATTGTAGGAAGAATGTTGCAACTCGTGGGGCTACCAACTTACTTTATCAACCCAGGGTTCGTACAAACTTGGAGGTGACAGTGTTGTATACACAAGTAAAAGTGATGGTTCTACCTTTTGTCACTATTCAGCTGGCGAGAGACTACTAGGGTTTTTCAAGCCAAACTTCTATGGATTCAAAAAAAGCTTGATTACTGATGAGGGAAAGATAAATCTACTCTAAGAGAAAGCTTGTCTACTGCAGTAAGGAAAAAGACTAAAATCCAATGCTAAAACACACCATTTCCTACCTAACTGCTAAGAGACTATGTTTCAGAAAGAATGCTAGATTAACATGGATGAAATTCAACTATCTTAAGCATGTAAATTCAAAGCATCAACATTCTACTATTGTGCATGTAAATAGCTACAACAAATATGTTTTTTTCTTTTTATCTTTTTATGGAAAAACAAGTGAAAGCTAATCTCTTTTGGTGATGTGGCAGGTGGCTTAGGGATGTTGGTGGATGGTTGGAAGGTTTGGGATACCTTTAGGTGACCTTGTGTGGCTTTCTAGAGGTTTTCCCTCAATTCAGCCTCAAAATAGGCCACTACAGGAAAACCTACAGGATTTCCTAAAAACCTACAAGATTTCTTGTATTTCTATAGGATATCCTTGTATTTCTATAGGATATAGCTGAAAGAAAAATGATAGGTGTTGAAGGTGATGGAAGACTTAGGGAAGGTGGTTGGTGGATGGAACGGAGTGATAAAATTCCCATGATCACTCAAAACTCAATACCAAGGTTGGGAGATGGTTGGATTTGTTCAACATGCTTGGAGAAGTTTCCTTGAAGAATGATGAAATTGGTGAGGGTCTTAGTGAAAGTGGGGAATGATCATGGATTGATGTTGGAAGGAGGTTGATTGCTATGAGATCTCTCTCTATTTCTGAAACACCTGCACTACATCAAACAATGATATTTTCCCAAAAATCATGTAAACAAGAAGAATTTCAATAAGCTAGAAAAATAGAGTTTAATGAGTTAGCTGTCTACTTTATGCATGAGGAAAATTTACAGAATAAGATGAAGTCATTGATGAGATCTACTATAAGACTGAAGATGGAAGAAATGATGGCTTAATCCTACACTTTCAAACTAATCAAATGTTGGCTTAAGCAAAGTAAACTCTCAATTCTATGAGAAAGTAGAATTTTGTCTTTTTGGGGCTGCATGGGGGTCCTTTCCTCAAATCATGATCCCTGAAGGAAGAAGTGAGGCCAAGACACCTACTGATAGATTTTTGATGCTCCTTTTATCCCTTCTAACCTACTATTGAAGTAAAGGACAAATGGAAGCAACCTAATAAATAAACTAATCAAATCTACACTACTTGCAATGAAATACTTCTAAGGACAATTTAACCATGAATATATGAAATTAATCTAATCATACAGATACAAGAAGAGAATCCTTTGCTAATAGGGTTGGGCCCTAACCCAAGAGCTTCAGCCCTCTAAGCTAACTCAGTACTAGATCAAGAAAAAGCTCATTCTCATTATCACTACAGAAAATTACATAGCAATGTCTTCCACAAGTCTGGAGCTCAAAATTAAAAAGTGTTTTTACAAAAAAAATTTGAATCCTAATGAGGCTTTAGGTCTCTTTATTTATACAACTGAAGTCTCTAATGACTTCCTTAAATCTAGGGAGGCTTGGCTCCCAAACTCGATATGAACTAACTCTTTGACTATCACTTTCTCGGCTGCCTTTTGATCTTCATGACTCGGCTGCTTGTACTTCGAGCTAGTGTGATTGATGGAGGAATATTCAAATGAGGGAGGAGTAAATGAGGAGGATTTAACTCCTACAATCTCTCTTCATTGTCCCATTCAAGTTTCAACCTTTAATCTTGCCAAAATTCCCTGATTTTCTCTCACAAACCTGCATTTAATGCACATTAGTCCACTAGGCATAATATCTCACTTTGACTCATCTCATTAAATAAAATATAACCAAAACATGTAATAAATTGTGAGAAGAGTTGATTTTACTAAGCTAGGAGGTGAACTAAGGTCCATATAGTTACCCAATGATGAGGAACATCATCACCCCCTACTAAAAGTGTTTCTCATCCTATGAGAAACTCAATCAATATCCATATCTTTCATAGCCCTCATGGCTTCCTTGACATCCCATGCTTCAGTTGTGGGTTCTTCTTCTTGTGCATTGAATCCTGCCTTCCTTTCTATCTCCTCCCACTACTTTCTTTCTTCCTCTTCCTTCCTTCCTTATAACATCCCCAAGACCAGTGGTGGACTAACCCTCAAGCTAATCCAATTGACTTTGAGCCTTTGGATGGTTTTCTTGTACATTGGTGTCCTATTTAGTGCCTCTCTCATTCTTTGAGGAGAATGGTACTCTATGATTTTCAAACTGTATGGTAGAGTATTCCATTTACTTTGGAAAGCTTGCATGTTGTCATCCCCTAACGACTTGAACATATCCTCAAAATGTGTAATTGCTTGCTCTTGGGCAGCAAGATACCTAGGTGCAAGTTGAGGATCATTTGAAATTCAATTATGTGTGTTGATGACAACCATTGGGTTTGACTTCTTAGCTCTTATCATGAGAGGCTTTGTTTGTTCCCTTGCCAATATCTTCTTCATTTTTGCAGCCCTTGCTTCCTCATGGCTCATCCATGATGCCAAGGCCATTAACTGTAAATCCCCTAATTTTTCATTAGGGTCCCATACATTCATATTTGTCAAGGCCATGTTATGCAAGTAGAACTAAAACATCTTAGCCCTATCCCCCAATGTGCTTTGATAACAAATATCAATGAATTTTTTATAATCCTGGAATGGCATAATGTCTCTCTCTACTAGGGTCTTGATTTGGAACTGTATCCATTGATCCCTAAGGTATAATGCATAGGACTTAGCTGGCATCCTACACTAGACTAACTCTAAAGATAGACTAGCCATGGTTGCCAATTGACTCTCTTTTTCTTGCAGTTTTCCTTTCAACCATGCATTTTCTACCTCTAACTGATTTTTCATTATGGCCCCTCTTTCCCTTAGTCTTATTAGTTCTCTGCCAATCTCTTTGAGCTTTTCCTCAATGTGACTTATGTCCTCTACTCCCTTAGACTTGGCAATCTACATCCATCTATGTGTTCTCGCTCTTTCCTTCTCAAGCTCAAAGAATAATGGGACGACAAATTTTTGTCGAATGACCCTGCCCCCTTCAATAAATCTGTAGTAGGAGTCAAGGTTGGGTTGAGGGCTAGGTTCCCTTAGCTATGGGTCCTCTTTATTTGGTTCTTACTACATACTTCCTTCCTTATCCAATTTGTGAGTTTCCTATAGGTTTAGCAGAGTTTCTTGTAGGACTGCCTCTGCTTCCTATAGGTCCTGCTATGTATCCTGTAGGATATTTTTTTCCCTTTGATGAGGTAGATCTAGTCAAAGGCCTTCTCTCATAAGTGATAGGATACTTAGGGGACGTGTGTGATGAGGATCCTTCTCCTTGAGCTTTAATAAGAGGAGCCATCTTTTCCTACTGTTTAGGTGAGTCTTCAATAACAATGGGAACCTTGGCAGGCGTTTGAGGTTTTCCCTGCCTTATCCTTGTACTCTTTCTTGTTCTAAAGTATAATGGGGCTTGTCTCTGTCTTTTTACTTTTTGTTTGATAGGGGTGCTAAGGTCAGTGAGGGAAACTGCTACCTCTCTCTCAGTGGGCTCTGGAGACACCCTCGATGACTCTTCCTTTTCTTCTACCTCCTCGTTTCCATTCCTCTTTTCATCTTTGTCTTTCTCCTCTTCTTCACTTTGTTCATCAATTTCCTCCTTGGCACCTTCCTCTGTTTCTTCATCACTTTACTTCTCCTTCTCTTCCTCTTCTTCCTCATCTATTTCCTCTTCATCCCTCTCTATATCTTCATCTGTTTTAGTTTCCTCTTCATCCCTTTCACTAGCAGTAGGGATTTTGTCATATGTGAGGGCTTTTATATCCTCCTCTGTTTGTATGTCTCTGAAAATTGCCCATGTGATAGGAATTCTAAGGTTGTGGAGGGCATCTTCTATGATGAGTCTAATTAACCCATGATGGGCCAGTTGCTGGTCCTTCCTTCACTTTTATGCTCATATCTATCAGGGATTGAAGAAGGAAGTAGGGTATGCTGAGTCTTTGGTGAGGAGGTGTATTTGCTCCAAACCTCAATTCTTCAAGAAGCCTAAAGTGGTATCCATATACCAAACTATACCTACCTTCACATGATATGTATTTGATAAGGTGGTAGCTTATTTCATTCCAGGGTATGGTAGGCTTGCTCTTCTCACTCCATTCTTGTCTTCCATGGCCTCTTCTCCCTCTAGAAAGAATTTCTTCTTTGCAATTTGGCTATTTCCCTTGTCTTCCTTTCTCCAAGGCACTCCTAAGGGAAGTGTGGTAATTCTGCTTATGAGTTCAAGGGTGAGCTCTATGGAGAGGCCTCTCACCACAATAGTGGCATGGGTCCTGGTCAATGGAATGAGGGAGAGAGAAAAATCTCTGGCCACTTCATCATCATACCCCCTCAATTTCTCAAAGTACCCCATCCAATTATGCCTTGTGAATATTTTTAAGACAAGAGGGTGTTGGTGAATCCTCACAGTATTGATGGGCTCCCTTCTAGTAAACCCCCCTGTCATTTTTCCTGGTGAATGGAGGAGCAAAGATATATGATAAAAAATTTGAAGGAAGGAAGAAATGGGACTTAAATTTTTGTGGATACAATTCCCTTACACAACTATCAATTTCAATCAAACTAGAAGATTTTTTTTGTTCCTTTCACTTGGAGAAATGGGAGGAAATGTAGAGCCTACGTCCTTATAATGTTTGATGTAGCCAACCCCTATGTTTCCTCTAAAATTTCTTTCTGCCAATCTTGTAGACTACCTGATTGTATCCTGTAGAATTCCTGTGGGATCCTATATGATTTCTTGTAGGATCCTGTAGGAGGTCCTGCATAGGAAAAATGAAGTTTCCCCCTACTGTAGGTTGCTCTAAGGCCGAGAGCGACTTTACTAGAGTGAGCCTCACGAAGATGAATGCATGAATGCATGGGGATCAATGTTTATTTCCTCTTATGGTCGAGTTGAGTGAGGTGGTGTGCTGGTAGCTGAGGTATGAATTTCTATTTTTGGACCGTTGGTCCCCACTACCACATCATCATTCCCCTCACCTTGTAATCAACTCCCACTTCGGGCATCCTTAGTCTCAGCTGCTTTCAACCTCATCCTCCTTTTCTTTGACTTGACTGCTGTCACATGTGTTAGGAATAACTGTTTTGTCCTCATTGACTCAACGAAGGTGGCCAAGTTAACTAGCCACATTTCGCTTATAAACCATCTCGTTCACAATCTTTACATATTTTGATTACATTATGCAAATGAGAGAGTGAAATGAGATGCCTACCTATGGTGAAAATACCTTGCTATAGTTTGTTGAAGAAATAAGGTGCTTCTTGTATGTTGGATGCATGTGATTTCTCCCTCGCTTTTTTTATATATTGTCCTTTGATGATTTTCTTGATGTGCTGGTACTTGGTGTTGAGGGTGATGATTTTGTTGCTACTCTGGAGGAACTCCTTCTACCCTTGGATCTCCATGCTTGAAACTTGCTGCAACTTTATGATTTCCATTTGGTGGGATAGGCTACTACATGATTTCCTACAAGATGTATTGTAGTTGCTTCTCCCTCAAAATTGTTAATCAATTTCCATTGCTAGGACCTGAGGATGATGAACATGGACAAAGAGGAGGTCTAGGGGTGTGTGAATAATGAAAAATAACCTTCAGATGTTTTTCTCCTTTATATTTGTCTAATTTTTTCTCTGTGCTTTTTTTTTTCAAAAACTGTCAATTTTTTTGAAAACTGATTTTTTCAATGATGAATGTAGGGGTGATCAAGGTGGAGAGTGGTATGGTAATGATATGATGATGTAGGAATTTATTTTATGACATGGGTGGGTCATTTCCTTCCCTAGGTTTTCTTCCTTTAGGATTCCCAAGCCACTGTAATTCCTACAGGATCATCCTGTAAGTTTTCAAGGGATCTTGTAGGTTTACAGGGAATCCCGTAGAAAACACAAAACCCTTGCAAACCAAGTCAAACGAGTGAGAAAATGAAAGGAATGGTGGAATGGTGAAGGATAACTAATGAAGAAATAAAAATATGAGTTGAACAGGTCCCTTTTGATTCTCCATTGCTGCTCTAATCATCCTCCTGCTGACCTGCACACAACATTTTCATATTTTTCTTTCCCTCTTTTTTTTTTTTTTAAAACAACTAGTCTGCCTCTAAGAGGTTTTCATCCTAGCTGCTTGCCCTGGGCACCTCAAGAGAGTTTTTCACCCAGAGATCCTTCTTTTTCTCTCTTTTTTTTTTTGACACCATTGGGCCGCCTCAGCAAGTTTTCAACCCAATAATGGGACTCAGGCGCCTCATGGAGGTTTTCATCTGAGTCTCCTTATTTTCTTTTTTCTCTTTTCTCAGTGACTTGATGAGGCAGGAGTTGAGACTTGCTCCACCACCATCATTGTTTTTTTGATACCATCTATGAAATCTTGCTTTGACAATGGCCTTTTGTAAACTTTCAATCTGTGCCCATTAATAAGTAAAGGAATGGCCTCTGCATCTATGGTTCTGATTTGCACTGAACTATTATCATGACATCTCTCTATAACACAAGGCCCTAACCATCTAGTCCTTAACTTGCCCTTAAATTATTTATATCTGGAATCATATAACAAGTCCCAATCACCTTCTTGAAATTGCTCATCCCTGATGTTCTTATCATGCCAGACCTTCCTCTGAATCTGAGTTACCTCTATGTGTAGGAGGGCTTGCATTCTGAACTCATCTAAACCATTCAATTGGAGCAATCTCTCTTTTATGCACTGCTGAGATCTAAATCTAGTTGGGTTGCCATCCTCAATGTATTATACTCTAATTCAATGGACAACAGGGCCTTCTTCCCATGGACCAGCTCATAGGGTGTGAATCCAGTGGTGGTCTTCCAGGTGGTATTATAGGCCCAGGTGGCCTCAACTAGTATATCTGCCCAATATTTTCTGCTGCTGCTAACTACTTTGGTTAGAATTCCCTCCAATGCTATTTTGGTCACCTACACTTGCCCATTAGCTTGTGGGTGATAGGGAGTGGAGGTTCTATGCTTAATCTTGTGCTGGCTTAACAAGCCTCAATCATGTTGGAGGTAAACTGGTTGCCTTGATCATCGACCAGTTCTCTAGGGTACCCAAACTTGTAGAACACATTCTCCCTTAAGAACTCATCCACCTTCTCCTCTGTTGCTGCCTTGGTTGCCTTGGTTTCAACCCACTTAGTCAAACAGTCAGTGCACACAATGATATACTTCTTTTTCTTGGAAGGAGGATCAATATGCCTAATGAAATCCATGCCCCACTTGTCAAATGGCTCAAAGGTCACTTGAGGTTGCAGAGGCATTTCATCCTTTGGAGTAGGCTTTCCCATCCTTTGGCATTGATCACACTGACTAGTATATCTTTTCACATCTTGATGAATAGTGGGCCAATAATAACCAGCTTGTAACACCTTGAATGTTGTCCACTTTGCTGCAAAGTGACCCCCACAAGGCCCATCATGACAGGTCAGAAGGATGTCAAAGACTTCCTCCTCCCTAACACATATTCTTATAATTTTATCCTGGCCTAGTTTGAAGAGGTTGCCCCCAATCCATGTGAATGGGGCGCTCTTCCTCACAATCTTGCTTTTCTCTTTGGAAGACAAGTTCGATGGGAACTGTGCAGAGACCAAATAGTTTTCTATGTCAGAAAAACATGGAGAGAGAACTGAAATGGAGAATAAGTGTTCATCCAATAATTGATCATCAACCATTCCTTCCTCACCTGCAGGCAATGTTAATTTGGACAAAAGGTATGCAACAACATTTTCCTTGCCAGGCTTATCAACAATATTTAGATCAAACTGTTGTAATAAAAGTAACCACCTAATAATCAAGGCATTCACATCAGGTTTATTCATTAAATATTTGATTGCAGCATGGTCAATATGTACAAATGTTTGATAACCTATAATGTAATGCCTAAATTTGTTTAATGAATGCACAATAGCCAGGAGCTCCTTTTCGGTCACTATGTAGTTCAGTTCAACCTTTAAAAGATTCTTACTGATAAAGTAAATAGGATAAGGAAATTTTTCATCTATCTGGCCTAGAGCTACTCCTATGGATTTATGTGAGGCATCAACATGTATATGAAAAGGAAGGGCCCAATTTGGGCCTCAAAGAATTGGTGTAGTGTTTAACTTTTCCTTCAGGGTGTCCAGGGCCCCTTGACAAAGTTTTGACCATACAAACTTAGATTCTTTGGCCAACAACCCAAATAAAGGAGAAGCTAACTTGCTGAAATCTTTTATAAACCTTCGATAGTATCCATCTAATCCTAGGAAACTTCTGACATCTATCTGCTTTTGTGAAGGTGGGACCCTTTGGATGTTAGCTATTTTTTTTGGGTCCACCTGCAGTCCTTGTTGGGATATTGAATGACTTAGCACAGTCCCTTCAATCATCAAGAACTCATATTTTTCGGGACTAAGGGATAGGTTCATTTCGTTGCATTTGTTTAGCACCTTACCTAAGTTGGACAAAGCCTCTTGGAAATCACATCCATAAGGTGTAAAATCATACATATAGATCTCTACTGCACCATTGACTAACTCAACAAAGATACTCAGGACTACTCTTTGGAAAGTGGCAGGAGCATTGCATAGGCCAAAAGGAAGGACCCTATAGGTGAAAGGACCCCAGGGACAAGTGAAGGTGGTTTTATCCTAGTCTTCCGAGCTGATCTGGATTTGATTGTACCTGCTGAGTCCATCTAGTAAAGAGAAAAACTTTTTCCCTGCCAGGCCATCTAGCACTTGGTTGATGAAGTGTAGAGGGAAATGGTCCTTCTTTGTGGCTTTGTTTAATTCTCTGTAATCGACACAAATCCTCCTCTTACCATTTTTCTTTGGGACCAACACCAAAGGAGAGACCCACTCACTGTCAGAGATAGGGTAAATGAATCCTACATCTGGCAGCTTTTGCAGTTCTTCTTTGACTATATCTTTGAGAGCTGGATTCATCCCCCTTTGGGGTTGTCAAACTAGTTTGCAACCCTCTTTGATATAAATGTGGTGAGTACACACCGAGCGGTGCACTTAATTTCCTTGTAACTCCAAGCAAAGGCATCCAGGTGTCTCTTTCGCATGTTGCACAACTTTTCTTCTTGCTGAATAGAAAGAGATGGTTGATTTTCATAGTTCTCTTAGGGCCGAATTCTATGGTTTTGACATGGATAGGGGTGGATTTGGCTAAGCATAGATCAATTTGATGGTTTTTTTGGGTTTCCTTTACTACTTATTCTAAGGAAAATGTACTGGGATTTGGACTTTGGAGTATGTGTTCAATCAAATCATCTTCATCGAGTTGTCCCCCTCCCATGGTTGTTTCTAAGGTTTAGAGTTGGGTGGAATAAACTTCGTCTTCTTCTTCCTCCTCTTCGAGCCATAAGGGTAAGTCATGTTCTATAGATGGCTGGGCAGGAGGATATAGGACTAACTGCTTGGACATATTCCCATTCTTGATAGTCATATTCTCAGTCCTACAGCTAATGTAGGCGTCGATAGTGGCTAGCCAAGGTCTCTCAAGGATGAGAGGGTAACCAGTAAGCTTGGACTTAGGTTGGAGAACTAGGAAATTTGCAGGGTATTCCCAAGAGTTAATGGAGACCATCACATCCTCCACAATCCCCTCAGGGGTCATTGTCGAGCGGTCTGCAAGTTGTAGGACTGTTGCGGTCTTTCTCAATGAACCCTGGAGGTTGAGATTGAGCATGGTGTCCTTGGTCATCACATTAATGGCATCCAAAAGATTAATCAGAGTGTGTGGGACAATGGTGCCATTGATGTGCACATCTACTACAATGCTTCTAGGGTCCAAATAATTTGGATAGATTACCTACCCTAGCATTAAGTCAGATAGTTGTCCAATGACATTAATGGTAGGGGCATCTCTTCTTCACATCCCTGGATGCTTGAAGCACTTCTCCTTAATCAACTTGTTGTAAATAGGTACATTTTTTATAGCTTGGAGAAGTGGAATTCTGACACAGAGGTTTTTCAATTCTCCCAGAAGTTCAGTCTCTTCTGGGGTAGGTTGGAGTGGTTGGGTTCATCTCTCAGGAAAAGGTGGTGGATTTACTTTAGGCATGCTTTCTTCTCTTTCTTCCTCAACCTCCCTAGGTGGAGGTAGAGGTCAGTTATCCAGGAGTACACTCCCAGATCTCAGGTTGATTTCCTGAATCTCCATAGCATAAGCAGGATAAGATGTCTCTCCATTATATAATTGATGCACTTGTCTTTGTTCGGATTCGAATTTGGCTTGGTAGACATCTGGAGTTGTTTAGGTGGAACAAGGTGTAAAATTTGTGGTTGAGCAGGTGGTGAAGGAAATAAAGCTAGAGCATTGTTGTATGAGGGCCTACACCCTTGGGACGGTGCATTCCACTGAGGTTGTGGTGGAGCATATGGTTGAAATTACTGGTTGGTTGGCTGGGAATGATACTGAGGTGTAAAGGACCAAGGAAGAGGTGTAGACCAGGAAGGATGAGCAGGGGGGCCCAAGAAGGTATGGATGTGGTCTGGTTGGTGTTGTAATATGCATGGGATGACCCTTGCATGCCTTGCTAGTATGGACAAGGCCCATGAGGTCTCCTTTGGTTTATGTAGCAGAGTTGTTCAGTTACCCCTTCAACTCCTTGATATACAACTTTTAGTCTAGGGAGAGAAGGGAACTTGTCTGTGGAGTGGTTTTCTTCACAGACTGAGCAGATTTCAATAGAATTCAATGGACATTCATTCCTAGGGTGCTTCCTGGTGCATCTAGGGTAGAAAATGGCTAAGGATCTCCTTGCTTCCTCATGTTTTCTCTTAATGTGCATAGTGTCCATCTATAGGGCAATGGTTTTCAGCATCTAACTCTTGAAATCCTCCAACATGTTTACAATTTCACCTTTGATGGATATATTGGAAGAGGATGGACTGACCATAGGTTGAATACCCCTACCCTTTTTCCTAGCTACCCTATAATGGTTTCTAAAGACATTCTTGATATCCTCATAGGGTAACTAGTAGATGTCCCCTCCTGATAACAAGTTTAGGGTATCCAGAAGATCTTCTCGTACTCCTCTAAGTAGGACTAGCTTTAGTGACTCAGGGTCAAGTGTATACCCAACCCTTTTGTAGCTAAGCTAGAATATTTCTTCATAATCTTCTAGGGATTCATCATGCCCTAAGGTCATCCTAAAAATTTCCTCTTTAGTGCCTTTAGACATACAATAGTCTCGATACTTGTTGTTGAAGGCTTGCTACATTTGAGCCCAAGTTGTGATGTTATCCCCAGGTAAACCCATGAACTAGCGCAATGCTGCATCCTTGAGAGTGGATGGAAATAGTTTCAACTTCTGCTCATCATTGGTGTAGTCATAGGTTCGACATATGACAAAAAATTCAAACAAGAAAGTGTCTGGATCTTCTGAGGTCAGGCCATGGAAATGAGGAAGGGCAAAGGGGCTTATATTCTTCATCTTAGTATCCCCATTGGTTTCCCTGATGGGGAAGGCACCCTCAACTCTTTCTCTATTCCCTCTGACATTTCTATTTTCAACCATTAAATCAGTAGGAATGGGTTCTTCTTCTTCTTCTTCTTCCCCTATAGGTTCTTCAAATATTTCAGGTTGCTCGCCTAAGGTTTCCTCCAATCCATAGCCACCAAAGAAGAGGGAAGGTTGGCTGTTTGAAGCAGTGGGAGGTATTTGGAAAAAATTTCCCTAACTTATCCCTATTCCTACGAGGCATGAAAAAATGTTTTGTTTTGTTTTGAGTTTTTTTCAAACTTTGAAAGTGATTGAAAAATTGAAATTGCATGTTGAATGAAAACTAACTAATTGCATGAAATCTTACTTGCAGAATGGAAAGGAAAGCAAAGAATGCAGAATGGAAAAGAAAGAAACTAAATTTCTCTTGAAGAAAAGAAACTACTAGCAGAATATCAGAAACAAGAAATGGAAGAAAGAAAGCAGTAATCACATATTACTCAAACACCTCCTTGAAAACAATGCTGAAAAGTGATGAGCACCAGTATTGCAGCAAGAATGCTGCAACTCCTGGGGCTACCAACTTTACTTTATCGACCCAGGGTTCGTACAAACTTAGAGGTGACAGTGATGTATACACAAATAAAAGTGATGGTTCTTCCTTTTGTCACTGTTCAACTGGCGGGAGACCGCTAGGGTTTTTGAAGCCAAAATTCCATGGATTCAGAAGAAGCTTGATTACTGATGAGGGAAAGATAAACCTACTCTAAGAGAAATCTTGTCTACTGCAGTAAGGAAAAAGATTGAAATCCAATTCTAAAACACACCATTTCCTACCTAACTGCTAAGAGACTATGTGTAAGAAAGAATGCTAGATTAACATGGATGAAATTCAACTATCTTAAGCATGTAAGTTCAAATCATCAACATTCTACTACTGTGCATGTAAATAGCTACAACAAATATATTTTTTTCTTTTTATATTTTTATGGGAAAACAAGTGAAATCTAATCTCTTTTGGTGATGTGGCAGGTGGCTTAGGGATGTTGTTGATAGTTGGAAGGTTTGGGAGACCTTTAGGTCACCTTTTGTGGCTTTCTATAGGTTTTCCCTCAATTCGGCCTCAAAACAGGCCACTACAAGAAAACCTACAGGAAGTCCCAAAAACCTACAAGATTCCCTATATTTCTACATGACACAGCCGAAAGAAAAACGATGGGTGCTGAAGGTGATGGAAGACTTAGGGAAGGTGGTTGGTGGATGGAATGGAGTGGGAAAATGCCCAGGATCACCCAGAACTCAAAACCAAGGTTGGGAGATGGTTGGATTTGCTCAACATGCTTGGAGAAGTTTCCTTGAAGAATGATGAAATTGGTGAGGGTCTTAGTGAAAGTGGGGAATGATCATGGATGGATGAAGTTGGAAGGAGGTTTCTTGCTATGATATCTCTCTCTACTTCTGAAACACCTGCACTGCATGAAACAATGATATTTGCCCAAAAATCATGTAAACAAGAAGAATTTCAATAAGCTAGAAAAACAGAGTTTAATGAGCTAGTTGCCTACTTCATGCATGAGGAAAATTTGTAGAATAATGAAGTCATTAATGAGATCTATTATAATATTTAATATGGAAGAAATGATGGATAAATACTACACTTGCAAACTGATCAAATGTTGGCTTAAGCACAGTAAACTCTAAATTTTATGAGAAAGTAGAATTCTATCTTTTTGGGGCTGCATGGGGGTCCTTTCCTCAAATCATGATCCCTGAAGGAAGAAGTGAGGCCAAGACACCTATTAACAGCTTTTTGATGCTCTTTTTATCCCTTCTAATCTACTGCTGAAGTAAAGCACAAATGGATGAAAACTAATAAACAAACTAATCAAATCTACACTACTTGTAATGAAATACTTCTAAGGACAATTTAACCATGAATCTATGAAATTAATCTAAGCATACAGATACAAGAAGAGGATCCTTTGCTGCTAGGCTTGGGCCCTAACCCAAGATATTTAGCCCTGTAAGTTAACTCAGTACTGGATCAAGAAAAATCTCATTCTCATTATCACAACAGAAAATTACATAGCAATGTCTTCCACATGTCTGGAGCTCAAAGTTAACTAGTGTTTTTACAACAAAAATGTGAATCCTAATGAGGCTCTAGGCATCTTTATCTATACAACTGAATTCTCCAATGACTCTTCCTTAAATCTAGGGAGGCTCGGCTCCCAAACTCGAGATGAACTAACTCTTTGACTATCACTTGCTCGACTGCCTTTGGATCTTCATGACTCGGCTTCTTGTACTCCGACTAGTGTGATTGCTGGAGGAATATTTGAATGAGGGAGGAGTAAATGAGGAGGATTTACCTCCTACAATCTCTCTTCCTTGTTCCATTCGAGTTTCAGCCTTTAATATTTCCAAAACTCCTTTATTTCCTCTCACAAACCTGCATTTAATGCACATAGTCCACTAGGCATAATATCTCACTTTGACTCATATCATTAAACAAAATATAATCAAAACATGTAATAAATTGTGAGAAGAGTTGATTTGACTAAGATAGGAGGTGAATTAAGGTCCATATAGCTACCCAATGATGAGGCTCATCATTCTTGTCGGTGAATGGCAAGATATACAATAAATCAAAGAGGTGGTTTGCTCTCTGTTGGGCCTAGTAATCCTGGGTTTGGGATATGCAGTAAAGCTTGGAGAGTGGGTCCCAGTTTAGGGCCTAGTGATCTTGGTTTGGATTGTTGTAAATCCTAAGAGACTAGGAGGTAGGAAAATTCCTCACGGTGTAGGTGGAGAAATCCAATGGCATCCATGCTTGTTTTGCCTAGTGTTTGGGTGGAGATGATGGTAAAGTCTGTTATGATATGTTCATAGTGTTCTCCTAGTGATTTAGGATGGATTACGATAAAGCCTAGTTTCTATTTATGAGGGTGACGTGGTTTAGCCTCAGTATGCCCTGGTTGGTTCTTTTGGTTTGAGTCACACATTCATGCATGGAATATGGCACAGGGGTGAATGGATGAAGAGAGAATTGGCTCAGCCATTCTATGGTCGGGTGGAACGTGGAAGTCCCATCCCGGGTTTGGTTTTTGCATCACTAATGAAAGTTTATTTATCGTTGTATTTCTATGAGCATTTCGATGGATTATATCTAGTCGATATGGTTGTACTTTCATGAGTATTTATGTTGTTATTATGTTGGTTATATGTGTGTTATATGACAACAACTATGTATGGCTCTCAGTATGTTTTTACTTGTAAATGAGTGGATAATGTATCTATGGCCTAATATATGATAATGAAACAAATGACATGAGGGAACAATGGTTCATAGCAATTCTCAGATAAGTATGAGATCCCTACACTTAATTCTAGTGTTTACACTTGTAGGTTACATGTTGATTATATGTTTGACGAAATGCCTGTCATGGATAGTAGGGATCCAACTAAGGTATTGTTAAACTTATTGATTTTTCATTAGTGTTTCCCTGTTATTTTAATGTTCCTAAGTTATCATTCCATTCTGCGTAGTGACCTGGGCTCTGGGCTTGAAAAAGTAGCTCAAATCTCGGAGTCACTGGCATAGCACTGACAAATTTAGTCTCTGGTAGGGAAGCCTATGAGAGTGACTTTTGATTTTTGGACGCTCTCTTGCCTATATCATGAGAGTGAGTGAGGCCTAAGATGTCTAGAACATAAGTGGGACCCATGGATAGGATGTCTAAGTGGCTGACATGTCTCTTGAGGGTTTTGTTTGTGATGTGGTTAGGTTGGTTGATGTGTTTCGTCAATTCCACTTCTGTAAGGTCACATAGGAGGCCAAATCCAATCATAGTAGACTCTCGTCGCATGTTTACCTGGTTGGCATGGTTACCTGGGTAGATGTGGGAGGAGGGTGTTACAATAACAAACGATCATTTACCATCAAATTAAAAAGAAAGTTTGATGATCTCCATTCTCCATATAACAGTCTAGATCCTTTAACTTTATCTCTTCATCCTTATGACGGTATTCTACCTCATCCTACTGAGATATGCCTATGGATTTCAAAAACGTTGCTCTTTAAGATGGAATTTTTAACAGCTCAAGGATGGGGACAAATATTTTTTCCTTGTTTATCCATGTGACCCAATAAATCTTCAAACATGGCTGCTACGTTTTAGATGAAATTTATTGTTTGTTTTGATTCTTATCTTTACTTTTATTTTGATATGTATATTTGTTACTTAGAGAAATCACTAACATCTATTCCTGAGATGGGTTTTCTCCATATATCTACGTGATTGGATCCTTTTCATCACTGAAATTATTTACGGTGAAGGATGAAGGTATCATCTCCATGCAACAACCCTCTCCTTCCAAAGACAAGTGAACCTCTTGACTAATTATATTAATTTTCTCTCTTGTTCCCTCATTTAGGATTCTCCTAGCAAAGACACAAGAGATTTCTTCATGAAAAATCTCACATGGTCTGCAGAATGGCATAGGTTGATCAACAATGTTGGTAGATTCTAGAGGATTAAGGGGCCTTTTCTCATTTGAAGGATTATTCTTTGGCCATGCATTATTATTAACCATGTTATTATTATTCCTAGGCTAAATATTCTAAGCTTGGAATCTCTCCATTTCAATTAGCCTACCTTGCATGCCATTCATTTCTCTAGTATGTTCGATTTTCATATCTCTAATCAACTTAGTTAATTCCTTGATAGGATCATGTTTAACTTCCTTGACTTCTTTTTCCTTAGCCTTAGTTGGACCTCCTTAAAAATTGATAATTTCATACTTCCTAGATGCTTTCTTATCCTTTTCCAACTCCTCAGATAAAGTTTGATCAACTTTCAAACCATTCAGTTTAGCACGCCTTAGCTCATAAGAAATATCAACTATGAATGCATATAGATAATATTCTAGAAAATATTTATATGTTAATTTATAATATTGATGCATTTCCTTAGCAATGCCATTAAATTTCTTATTAAATTCATTAATGACCTCATTCTCATTTTTCTTTATGTTGATGATGGTTCTAAGAAATTACCTTCCTTCCATTTTATCTCCATACTTATCTTTGAAGGCATTAATAATGGCTTGTAGAGAATAAAAGGAGTTGTTAGGCCTATCCAAATACTAGTCCATTGCATCTTCTTCTAGAGAAAGAACAAACAACTTCACCTTACTATCCTCATGATTGTATGCAGCTCTAGTAGTATGCTTCGCTAAAAAAATTGCGAATTATATTAGATGGGCTTCAAAACTGATTGCATTATTCCCCTAGAAAGTAGGCATCTTATCTAAAACAGATTATGGAAGATCATCAAGTTGACCTTGAATTTTTCCAAAATTTCAAGGAGTGAATAGGTCCATGATGTCTTTCTCGATAGTGTCGGGGAAAAGCAGATGGATATCAGGGAGGGATTCCTATTTGAGAAGAAATAGGTGCTTACTAGAATGTAATTTGTTTAACTGAGCACTAAGAACCTTTTTAGGATCAGGAGCGGTGTTAACGAAGCTACTAGGATTAGTATAAGCTCTTTTCAATGGATGAGTTAATAGAATCACCACCCAAGCAGGAAACTAACCCAAAGGTCTAGGTGCTAAGAAGAGTGAGATAGTGAGGATTAAAAGATGAGTGAGACTAAGGATGAATAGATTAAACCTGGTACCAGAAAATGTTATGACAATAAGTCAAGGGTGAAAAGAAAATTAGAGATCTCGTGAGAACTAAGAACCACAATATTAGTCCCCAAAAATGACACCAAAAAATGTTGTCTCCCAAATTGTACAGTAGATTGCGACAACACTCAAGATAGGCATTGTCACTCTAATCCCTGTTCTCTCATTTAAGTTGTCTCCTAATTGCATACTAAGGGGGGTAGTCCCTATGGATGAAGATATGAATCACTTGTTGGGAGCAACAAGTGAGGGAGACACGACTGAATGACCTAAAAACTTGGTGAAAATTAAAGGAAAGTACAATTATTAAGCACCACTTGATTATATTTACTGAAATTATTAAATAGAGATGAGTGCCTTAGGAGTCAATTTACTTGCACAATATGAATTAAAATTCCAAGATACTAAATGAATATTTTCTACAATATGATAATCTATCCTACATGAAATGCAAGGCCTAAATCTAAGTGAAATGCAAGATCTTGGTAGATTTTAGTTAAATTCCCTATTTAGGTGAGTCCTTAATCTCAATTGTTTTGGAGTTCGTCTTGAATGTAGGCTGTAGAGAGAATCCCACAAGAAGGAGGCTATGGCTTCATTATCAATGTTCTAACCACTCAAGTGCCTCCATTCCTACAAGGGATTGTTCGCAAGAGAATTGAAATGTCACCTGTGTTAACCACAAACTTCGCACATTGGGTGAGAAAGGTTTTCCTATCTTCTTACAGCCAAGCTTATGCTTGGAGGTATATTTTAAATGTGCACTTCTAGTCCTAGAATGAAATGCAGGATGTGAGTGAATGTCTTGATGAGATTATTAACTGAAATGAGTTTTGAAACAAGATTTATTTGAATGCACTAATAGCAAGAGGAACTTGAAATCACAATGCCACAAGATATGATGACTAATTTACAATATCAAAGTAAAAAAAATTATTTCAGAAGGAAAACACTCTGAATCACTCCAATAAATCAATGCTTATCAATGATATTCAATAAAAAAAACAATATTATTAGAAAATCTCATGAATGAACCAATTTCTCTTAATTTTCAATGGAAAAATCTCTCTAAACTTGATATGTTGATTAGAGACAAGAGATATAATAATGATATTCACCATAATGATTAAGATTATTACTTATGCCATTTAGATTTACTTATTGCAATAATGAAACCAATTCTTATTATGAGAGCACAATTATCATGGAATGATATTTCCAAAAATGATCTTCAAAAAACAGAGGGCATCAATGAAATGCATGAGTGATGCTAGAGAATTTTATGAGTGCAAGATGCAACCTATGCAATCAGCCCAATGTAAGATACCAAATGCTATAATATCAATCTACTTAACACTTTGTTATGCACTTAAAATAAGAGAGATAAAATTCCCAAGACTTAGAAATGATTTCTTATAAATGTTAAGCCTTAGCAAGGTAATTTATTCCATCTTAAACAAGTATATATCATACCTCTTTCCAGTTATATCAGTTTTCCAAAATCACCTAGAACATCATCAATTAAGAGTGTATAGGTTTATTAGCCTTTTATGTTAAGTGTGAAATTTTCTTACGTTTATGTGAAGATATTTTAGAGCTTTTAGAGATGGTTATATGAGACTAATACTGCTACTACAAAGTCACTTTAGACCTCACTATGATATCAATGGGGAGAAGAGGGGAGAGGAGGCAAACCCTTAGGCCTTGAGGCCTTGTCGAATGGATACATGAGCTTCTTATACGCACTAAAGCTTCTTCAAACACCTACAACACCAATTATTAGCTTGAAAATGATGGATCCATCCTCTTATGGTAGTGATTAGGGCTTCAAGGGTTGGTTGATGAACTAATGAAACCTCAAACCCTTGAAATTTTTCCTCAAACTAGAGACATATATGCAAAACAAAGTGTTAGCTTGGAGCATAATATATTAGTGGAAAAAATGATATGGAAATAAAATTCAAACCCTTGCCAAACTTACCATAAGCCCACAAACACAAATTATTAGTGCAAAATCAATTGCAAAAGGCCATAAATGAGCCAAAAATGCATTGCAGTTAGGGGATAAAGGTATAGCAATGCCTGCTGATAGGGTGAAAAGGAAAAATACTTCTGTGGCCTAGGGTTAGAACACATTTAAGGCTCGCGGACAAGAGTAAAATCCCTCAAAATGGTTGCCACTAAGGGAATTAAGCCCTATTAGGGTTGTCGCCAAGGGAAAAGAGCCTAAAAAGGTCTGTGTCTAGCTTTCAAAAGGCTAAGTACCCCTGCAACAACAAAAAATTTAACCCTTTACCTCAAAAACACTACAAAAAAATGCCTCTAAGGGCTAGGACCTCCTTTTTTGAGCTAGATGTTGAGAAAATTAAGCTTAGGAAGGTTAGATCTAGCCCTCAAGACCTTGGATCAGGCCCTCACACTTGAGCATCTTGATTCTTTGGGTTGGATGACTTCTCTAAAGGCCTAGAAACCATTGAAACCCTAATTGTTTAGGCTAGGTGAGGCTAGAGCTCTCCAAAATTTGATTTTTGATTCAAACCCTTGAGTTGTCACCTGCACAAATGAAAAATAGAAAGCCCAAATGCCCAATATATACAAAAAATTCAAATAAAATCCCAAAACCACAATACTATACAAATAGAAATAATGGGTTAGTATTAAAATAAAAGGCTTAGATTTTAAAAAAATTATTCACAAATATTTACAATATTTTAGAAAAATAAATTTTCTCTTATTAGCATATTAATCTTTGTAGCACAAGTAAATAAATGAGAGAATTTGAATAAAATTTTAATTTGGCAAAACCCTCTTGCATCAAATATTCATTATATTAAGACTTTAAACCAAACAAAGTGTTATCCCCTCATAGTCTGTGAACTTGGGGTTTCCAAGGACTGGAGCAACCTATAGCTCAAATGCACTCTGAAAATAGATTATTAGATCAAGAGGGATTTGATCCACACAAGGGATTTATGAACTTGGAGATACTTGGCAGATCCCCTAGATCCAGAGCTCTTACTCTATCCCAACACCTAAAGCAAGATACATGTGCTAATATATGTTCCTACTACCAGCAATTGAAATAATAATCATGCAATATATTAGCTCAAAGCATATAAAAAAAAATCATTGAGCACATACCACAGATCAACAAATGAGAGAAACTTGAATTGAACCCCTAAGTATTATGCTTTTATTACAAAATCCAGTAGAGCCTTGATCAATACAAAATATTTTCAACACTGATCATGTTGAAGTTACCATAAGGAGCACAAAGGCTTCCTTATATAGAAAAAATAAGAGAGAAAACCCCTCCAACTGGAAATAAAGGCTAGTTGGATTGATCCTCATCAAAATAATCTCATCCATCGATATTCTTTTGAAATAAATTGATCTCCTTCGTTGATTGAATTCTATTCCTTTAATTTTGAGGAAAAAAGAGATTTCTCTTAAAACCACTTTTTTCCTATTCCAAAAAATAATATTTTGGACTTTTATCCTCAAAAAATTCAATTTGACTTAACCACCAAGGTCCAAAGGGTCAAATTCTCTTAAAAAATCAATTTTTTCCTTGGTGGAGGACCCTTAAAATTTAATTCTTTTTATACCCACAATTTTTTTATGATTTTCCACTTGGAGAGAATTTAATTTCTCTCAAATTAATTTTTGACTCAAATTTAATTAATTTTCTGGCTAATTATTTTCTTTTTATTTTTTCCAAAAAAAATAATTAAAATACTCAAGAGGGGAATAAATATTTATCCACCCTCTAAGTGGATCTAAAAAAACTAATTTAGCCATGGTGTCTAAATATGAGTAAACATGCACTTAATTATTCCTAGACACACTTTTACATCAAAATATTACAATATCAACCCTTAAAAGGGGAAATACACATTTGACATAGACCCTCAAAACTTTACCAAATTCTACGATAAGACACATGATCTAGTATGAAAAAAACATAGACTTGATGAACACTAGGGCTCACCTAAGACCTCGTCAATGAGTTCCACCCTAGATTTGGATTATATCTAGGAGAAAAACTCTACCAATTATACATGTTTACAAACACACATAATTTTGTTAGAAAATTATATATTACGGAGCAATGGAACACATAAAATATTGCGGAAATATAAACACAGAAAACGCACAAAACAAGAGAGACACAGATATACGTGGTTCACCCAGTTTGGGCTACGTCCACCCCGAACAGCCAGTCCTTCCTTTCTATTATCCAGCAAAATGAAGAGACACAACCTACAACAAATCCGCTGTAATATCCTCTGTTTTCTCTCACAGTCTCACCTCTCTGTTTCTCGCTCACAGAATACACATCTATTTCACAGCCTCAAATACAATACCCTCATACAAAGAGAGGGGTTGCCTTCTAGGGCAAAAAACCCTAAACTAAACATAAGTTCTACCGTCAGATCATTTGCCTAATGAACGGCCCAGATTGACTAGAAATTACTATACTTTTACAAGGCAATTTTATAGCTGTTTTTAGCTTCGGGGGCGCTGCCCCCGAAACCCCCCCGCCAGGGGGGGCTCCCAAAGGTCGCAGCCACCCCCCCTGGACCCCCCCTGCAGCGAATATTTTACGGGCGGCAACATTTCGAACTGGGGTCCTATGTGGCGATACCTTTGAATATAGAAGATAATCAGGCTCCACACCCAACAAATTTGGTGAGGTTAAAAAACTCCCTAGGATGAAACTATTTGAGAAGAATCATAGGCTTACCTAAGTGTTATTACATGGCTTAATAATCATACTAGCATCATTTACAATAAATTTGCAAAATTTGCGGTTACAATGATGAAATTGAAGTTGAATGATGTCAATGATCTTGAAAATAAAAATAACAATTGTCCACTGCTTTGTACTATGCTTCTTGGAACTGTTGACATGTACATGGTCAACAAGAGACATCCCCCTCTTATGATTTATTTATACAAAACATGATTTATTAAATGATCTCTAGAGCTAGGGTTTTTCTCAATAATGACCAATGTAATTTTTGCACAAATGGGTACCATAGCTCAAGAAATTGTAGGTAGTGTTAGCTCTGCTATGCATTTGTGTGTTTGGAGGACCAAATGACTACCGTGGCGGTGTGTCTTTTCAAGGAGGGAAGCTTACAGCAGTTTATTTTATCCTTCCCTTTCATTTGCCTTATTCCCTTATAACTCCCCACACCTCCATTTCCTCCTTCCCCTTGAATCCTCCTTATTCTCCTTTAAACCCCTTTATCCCTGTTTTTCTTCCAAAACCCCTCATAAACCCTTTTTCCCAGACTCCCGCACGTTTTTTGTTCAAATACTATAAAGCCCTATGTAAATCCCTTTATTCGGTTAAATCCTTTATTCGCTTAATTTCAAAGCCCATATGATGTTATTCATATAACCACGTGTATATAATAAAAATGTCACCGTTGAGGCCCTCACCTATCACGTCACTTAAAGCAGGTGTGCATTCACCCCACCGCCGTCCGATCATTTCCCACGGATCTGACGATATCCGCTACTCCTGGTCCAGTGACCTACGCATCCGTTAGTCAGCGGGGAAAGTTGTTTCCCTATCGTCCCATCTGCCACGTGGCACTTTAATACTTGATTGCTCCTCCGCACACGAGAACCACCCACCTCCCGTGAGCGGTGCAGGGAAACCACTTACCGCTCATCCCGCACTACTCCCGCCCGTTAATTTCTCCGCAGCTTCCACGCCTGTCCACCGTCCGATAATCCATCCCGCGATCTGATGGTCCGCGATCTCGCTGCTCCCCTACCTTCCAATAGCCTCCGTACGCTCTTCGCCGTCGTCCGATTACATGATCCAATGGTTTATAGTCGTTTTGCCTCGCGCTTTCTCATCACCTCCCGCCATCAGATCTCAACCGTCTGTCTGAGCCATCTAATGGTCATTATTCTTTCCCAGCTCATCGTCCATTTTCCATACATTTTCCTTGTTTGACCTATCTTATACATGCGAAGGAGGAAGGAAGCCATGATCTAGTACCTTGCGCATTAAATCCTCAACAACTACATTTAAAGAGTAGCACGACCGAGGACAAGAAGAACAACCTTGAGAAGATAAACACAACATTTCACCTATTCGTGAAGTACAACAGAGCAGTAGAAAGGTCATTTTTTCCATTAAAACAATCAAATTGTATCGAAGACCATATCTAATTGTAAATGCAGTTGGTGGTCAGTTATGACCCCTCCACGCATAGGTTAGCAGAGATTTTTTGTATTCAACCTCTATATATACCCACAAAGAAGATGTAATAGGGTTGATGAATGTTATCTTGATGTAAACTTCAACTTCTGGAGACTGTAACTACTGTGGTACCTGCAGCTTCTGGTCTTCATTTTTAGCGAATGCAAGCTTCTTTTGCTGTCACTTGCTCACTTTCCACTTCTTCTTCTTTGTTCCAGTTGTGTTTGTATGCATTTTTCATTTTCTCTTGATGTTTAGTAGTAGAGGGGCTGTCATCCCACCTATCTGTTAGAATCTAGTTAGTATTATTGAATATGTATGCAGGTTTTTGTTGTTTTAATTCCAGAGAGTTGTCATCCTATCTGTGCATTAGGAAATAGATTTACAGACCTTTTAACTGGTTGCAGCTGGCCATCACAGGGTCCTGTGCATCTATTGGTGTGATCAGTGTTCTCCATTATCAAATTTTCCTTAAACTGTGAGTAATTGGTGGTCTAAAGCCTTGTAGTCTGGGGGTGTTCACCCATGTCTGGGGTTAAGCATAGTAGAAGTGGTTATCTGGCTTGAATATGTAGCGTTTCTTTCATTCATCCACCATTTTCCAACATTTTTGTTGAGTTTTTAATGTTCCCAAGCATCTCTGATATACAACCTAGGAGAGTTTCTTGGGGTGATAACATTAATTGGCACCGTTGCCAAGGAGAGGAGAATTGAAGCTCAGCTTCCCCGAGAAAATGACACAACTTCAAGCTTTGATGATAGACAAGGTTTGAACACAGTTTCTGGTTGTAATCATCTATCTGGTGACTCCACTGGAGGAAGACCAACCTTTGGCGACTCCACATTGAAGTTCTGGCTTAGTTTGTGAGACATACTCGAAAAAATCCTTAGAAATCACCAGCTGAACCAGTGCTTGACCCTGAGAGGACTGTCAAATCAAAGAAAGCATCACAGAAAGTGGCATCAGGATCAGGTAAACCTAAGAAATCTCATTCATCTTTGAAAGATAAAGTTACTGCTGAAGATATATAGTTTGAAGATTTAGACCCTAGCACTGTTAATAAGGAAATTCCTTTAGAGATTAATTCAGCCCCTTGTGTAGTTAGTTCCCCTTTGAATCTCAGTCCAAAGAAAGCTTCCTAGTCAGTCCAAAACATCCCTTTATCTCTGCCATCCATCACATTACTTCCTACCATTCAATCTGCTAGTGTTCCTCTACATATCCCAATCATGGCAGGCCAGCAAGCACCCACGAAGATAGAAAGAATTGTTGCTGCTAGATATGGACCTTTGGTTTTGCCTGTTCTTCTAAATCCGATGCCTGTGGGAGAATATCAGAAATATATGCCTAAATTCACTGGTATAGAGGGAGTGACAACAGAAGAACACCTTGAAGCTTTTTATAGTTATGTTGATAATTTAGATATAAGTGAAAATGATGTATGGATGAGAGTTTTTATTTAGAGCCTTGATAGAGAGGCCAGGAAGTGGTTCAAAGAATTACCCTAGAGATATATAACAGATATTGAAGCATTAGATGATGCATTTTTGAAGCACTGGGGAAATAAAAAGGACTTGTTGTATTATCACACTGAGTTTGGTAATCTGAAGAGGGAAAATGGTGAATCTTTGCCTGATTTTAATAAAAGATTCAACCGTATGTATAGTAAGATACCAGCAGAGGTAAAGCCTACCCCCACCTTTGCCAAACTCATTTATGCCAATGCTTTTGACTCTGATTTCTACTTGTTGTTGAGAGAAAGAAGATGTGCTACGCTGGAAGACATGCAGGAGTAGCCTTGGAAGTAGAATCTAATATCATGGCTGCAGAAAAACTAAAAAGTCAAGCTGACAGAAGGAGGCAGAGAGGTCAGGCTTCTACTTCTTCTGCATCATCTTCAGAACCTAAATTAGATAAAATGCTTAATATGATAGAGTCATTGGCTGCTGAAATTTCTAAGTTGAAGGTTGAGCAGAGTTCAGGAAAAACAAGGCAACAAAACACATTTTCTCCAAGAAATCATAATTTTTTCAGAAGAGCAAATGAGTAGTTACAAATTATGCAGAGGGGTGAAGAATCAAAAGAAGATTAGAAAGTTAAAGCTCCTTTCCAAAATGTAGTCATGGAGGAGGAACAATTTGAAGAAGATGAGGATGAAATTCACTACATGGAAGACAACAATAGTGCTGCATTCTTGACTTTGGCTGCTTATGAAGAATCATTGCTGCGGCAAAAAGATAGTCAGGAGTGGGATAAAGACGTTGTCCTACAAGCTGAACAACAGCAGAGATATAATCTGAGATCCAATGCAAAAATTGTCAAAGAGAATCCTGCCCAAAGAGCTGTTGTCCAAACAGAATCACAGAATACCAGACAGAGAAGACCAACAGCTGATCCGGTCATCCTCAAAGCTCTAGTTCAAGAGGTAAAAGTTTCTGATAAATTACCTTCCCTTTTCATCTTTGAGTCAGAAGTTCAAAAATTGAAAATATTTGTGCCTCTAGTAGAGTTGGTGAAGAGTAAAGTATTTAGAAAGCCTATCATTGAAGCTCTTGAGCTAGAAACCACACAACCCTCCATTGACTCTGTCAATTTGCAAGATGACAAGCCTGCCATTGTGCTTAGTCCCATGATAGAACCTGCTGATAATAATTCTCCATCTTTTTATGTTTCATTGACCATTCATGACAAAATCCTCCACAATTGCCTGCTAGATACAGGGGCCAGCCACAATCTAATGCCTAAAGCTGTCATGGAAGAGTTAGGCCTTGATATCACCAGACCTTATCATGATTTATTCTCTTTTGATTCAAGAAAAGTGAAATGCCTAGGATTAATCAAAGACCTGGCCATTACCTTAACTCAGCTGCCCATGAAGAGTATGATGATGGATATTGTGGTAGCATATGTCCCTCCTAAGTTTAGCATGCTACTCTCCAGAGGATGGATTAAGAGACTAGGTGGGAAATTACAAAATGACCTATCTTATGCCACTGTCCCAATCAGTGGAGGGGAAAGCAGAAGATTATATAGAGAAGCAAAGTTGGCATACATTATTAGTGATGAGAAGAATCCTACAAATCATCCTATATATGCAGTGGACACTGATTTTGGAGCATGTATTCTCCAAATAGAAGAATCTCAGAAGGCCTCAATGCAGATCAGGAAACCAACAATTCAGGCTGAGGAAGAGCAAGGAAATCAAATTTGGGAGATGTTCTTTGATGGAGCATGTTCCAGGGAGACTGCAGGAGCATGGGTAGTGCTAGTATCTCCAAAGAAAGAAAGTATTCAGCTGTCTTGTAAGCTGGTTTTTCAAGTCACAAAAAATATAGCAGAGTATGAGGCTCTACTGTTGGGCCTTAATGCAACAAAAGATAGAGGAATTAGAAGCATAAAGGTGTTTGGAGATGCTGATTTGATCATTCAACAAGTAAATAAAACATTTCAAGCAAAGCACCCAAGGCTGAAGGCATACAGAGATGAGGTATGGAGAATCAGAGATTCTTTTGATTATTTCTATATTTCATATATTCCTAGAGCCCAAAATCAGCTTGCCGATTCCCTTGCTGTTTCTGCTAGTCTATTTATACCTCCCATGCCTCCTTGAATGGTTTATGAAGTACGAATGAAGTATAGACCATCCTTGCCTGATAATTTCCACCATTGGAAAGTCTTTGAAGATGATGATGAATTGAATAGGTTCCTTCAAGTCATTGATGAATTTGTTGAAATGCAAATTGACCAAGAGAATGAAGCCTTGCAAGAAAACCCTCATTCCAAGCTTAGAAATAAGATTGGTAAAAACAACATTGTTCAACTTCCAAACAATCATATTCTTAAGGGTTTAATTCCTCTTGAAATACTGTTTGACCAAAATGATGTGCCTTACAAAGCTGCCCAAAAAGAAGATCAATCTGCAGTCTGTAGGCATGATATAGGAAGCCCAGGTCAGCCTAGATACATAAATTTTTCCACTCATCTGTCTACTGATCAAAGTGCTGAATATTGCAAATTAATGAAGCAATTTGCTAATGTGTTTGCCTGGGAGTATAGTGATTTAAAAACTTATGATAAAAACATAATTCAACATAAAATCCCTCTGGAGAAAGATACTATTCCTTTCAAATAGAAGCTGAGACCAATAAATCCTATGCTTCTTCCTTTAGTTGAAAAAGAAATTAAAAAATTGCTGGTTGCCAAGATCATAGTTCCTCTCAGATATTCTAAATGGGTAGCCAATCTAGTGGTGGTAAGGAAGAAGAGTGGAGAAATCAGTCTGCGTGTTGATTTCAGAAATTTGAACAAATGCTCCAAGAAAGACAACTATCCTCTACCAAAGATGGAGCATTTGTTGCAAAAGGTATCAGGAGCCAAAGTAATGTCTTTCTTGGATGGATTTTCAGGCTTTAATCAGATTGCTGTGCACCCAGATGATCAAGAAAAGACTTCATTCACCACTCCTTGGGGCCCTTTTATGTAGGCTAAGATGCCTTTTGGATTGATGAATGCTGGAGCAACTTTTCAGAGAGCTATGGATATAACATTTGTGGGAGAGAAGGATAAATTTGTCCTCATCTACCTTGATGATATTATAGTTTACTCCGGCAGCCATCAAAATCATTTTCAGCATTTGAAAAAGGTATTTCTGAAGTGCAGGAGGTTTGGAATTTTAGTCAATCCCAAAAAGTCACAATTTGCTTTAGAAGGAAAGCTGTTAGGACATGTTGTGTTTGCTGTAGGTGTCTGAATTGATCTAGAAAGAGTAAAGGCAATACAAACTTTGTCTATCCCAAGATCAAAGAAGGATATTTAGTCCTTTCTAGGCAAAATTAATTTTGTGAGGAGGTTTATACCAAATTTTGCAGAACTAGTGAAGCATATTACCTCCATGTTGAGAAAAGGGTAAGAGGTAAGATGGACTGATGCAACAAGAAAATAATTTGATTCCATCAAAAAAGCTATTATGTAAGATCCCACACTAAGCAGCCTAGATTACAGCAAGGAGTTCCATATATTTTCATTTGCCTCTGAAGACACCATTGCAGTTGTTCTATTGCAAGCAGATGAAGAAGGTTTAGAACATCCAGTAGCATTTTTTAGCAAGAACTTGAGGGATGTTGAACTGAGGTATCATATTATTGAAAAACATGCATATGCCCTTATCAAATCCTTGAAAGTTTTCAGAGTTTATATCTTGCATTCAAGGATAATTGCATATGTACCCTGTGCTGCAATAAAAGATGTCTTAACACAAGCTAACGCTGATGGAAGAAGGGAAAAATGGATCGCAAAGATGATAGAATTTAATATAGAGCTGAAGCCCACTAAACTGGTCAGAGGTCAAGGTCTTGCCAGGCTATTAGCTGAAGAAAATTGCAGATCTTTAGATATTGATTTCTTGTGTACAATTGCAGAAAATGGTTAGGCAGAAAAAGAGGAAGTAGCTGAACCAGAGAGAAAGTAGTTAGTGGCCAAGAATCTAGCTTCTTGTGATTGGTATGCTGAAATAATTAATTTCTTGCTGAAGCTAGAAATCCCTTTATAATTTACTCAAAGTCAAGCCAGAACTATAAAGCTTATGGCAGCTAAATATTGCATCATTGAAAATCTGTTCTATTGGAGGGATCCATATGGAGTACTCTTAAGGTATCTTGACAAAGAACAATCAATAGAAGTCATGCAACAATTTCATTCCAGCATGTGTGGAGGGCACCATTATTGGAAAACTACAACCCATAAGATTCTTAGAGTTGGGTACTATTGGCCCACTTTATTTTCTGATGTATTTTCTTTTGTTAAATCTTGTGACAGGTGCCAAAGATTTGAAGGAAAGCAGCAATTGAAGTCCCTGCCCCTAAAACCAATACATGCAAAAGGGCCTTTTCAGCAGTGGGGTTTGGATTTCATTGGAGAAATCAATCCACATTCCAGTGGCCAACACAGATGGATACTAGTAGCCACTGACTATTTTACCAAGTGGATTGAGGCACTCCCTACCAGGAAGGCTGATCATAATGTGGTCATGAAGTTTTTGACAGAGAATATCTTCAGCAGATTTGGTTGTCCACATAAGTTAATAATAGATAATGTAGCAGCCTTCAGGGCAAAATAATTGGTGGAAATGTGTGATTCAGTGGGTATTAAACTTGTTCATTCCACCTCATATTATCCTCAAGGAAATGGTCTGGCAGAATCCTCTAATAAAAGTCTGATCAAGATAATTAAAAAGCTGTTAGAGGACAATAAAAAGAATTTGGATTCAAAGCTCAAGTATGCACTATGGGCTGACAGAGTGACCATTAAGAAATCCACAGGCAATTCTCCTTTCAAGCTGGTATATGGCACTGAGGTTATATTTCCAATTCAGCTAACTCTCCCTGTGGTAAAATTCCTTCAAGAAGAGCAGGATGAGGAAGAATACATGGCAAAGAGGATCACTGATTTAGCAGAGGTACATCAGATTAGAGAATAGCTGGTTGAAAAGGCTGCAACACATCAGAAAAAGATCAAGGAAGCCTTTAACAAGAAGGCAAAAAGAGATGATTTTCAGGTTGGAGACTTGGTTTTGAAATGGAATGCACTAAAGGAAAAGAAAGGAAATCATGGGAAATTTGATGCTTTCTTGACAGGGCCTTTCATCATTTCACAGATTCAAGGGAACAACACCTTCATACTAAAAAGTATGGGAGGAGAGGCAGCTTTTGATGGCCCAGTTAATGGGCGTTTTCTAAAAAATTATGTTGTTTAAGGTCCTTTGGCCTTAGAATTTGTAAATATTGTGTTTTTATCAGTTTTAGTATAGATGCAGTAGACTCCATGCCCAATGGAACACTAGGAATTTTGGCTAATTTGTTTTCAATAGGAAGGCATTGGTTTGCAGGTCCTTGAGACCTCACAGGGAGGATCTCATCCCAAAAAGGAGCCAGTGTTAGCTCTGCTATGCATTTCTGTGTGTGGAGGACCAAATGACTACCGTGGTTGTGTGTCTTTTCAAGGAGGGAAGCTTACAACAGTTTATTTTATCCTTCCCTTTCATTTGCCTTATTCCCTTATAACTCCCCACACCTCCATTTCCTCCTTCCCCTTGAATCCTCCTTATTCTCCTTTAAACCCCTTTATCCCTGTTTTTCTCCCAAAAACCCTCATAAACCCTTTTTCCTAGACTCCCACGCATTTTTTGTTCAAATACTATAAAGCCCCGTGTAAATCCCTTTATTCGGTTAAATCCTTTATTCGCTTAATTTCAAAGCCCATATGATGTTATTCATATAACCGCGCGTATATAATAAAAATGTCACCGTCGGGGCCCTCACCTATCATGTCACTTAAAGCACGTGCACATTCACCCCACAACCGTCCGATCATTTCCCGCAGATCCGACGATATCCGCTGCTCCCGCTCCAGTGACCTGCGCATCCATTAATCAGCGGGGAACGCTGTTTCCCCGCCGTCCCATCTGCCACGCGACACTTTAATACTTGATCACTCCTCCGCACACAAGAACCACCCACCTCCCAAGAGTGGTGCAGGGAAACCGCTTACCGCTCATCCTATACTACTCCCGCCTGTTAATTTCTCCGTAGCTTCCACGCCCATCCACCGTCTGATCGTCCATCCCGTGATCTGACGGTCCACAATCTCGCTGCTCCCCTACCTTCCGATAGCCTCTGTACATTGTTCGCCATCATCCAATTACACGATCCAATGGTTTATAGTTGTTTTTCCTCGTGCTTTCGCATCACTTCCCACCATCAGATCTCGACCGTCCGTTTGAGCCATCCAATGGTCATTATTCTTTCCCAGCTCATTGTCCATTTTCCATACATTTTCCTTGTTTGACTTGTCTTGCGCACGCGAAGGAGGAAGGAAGCCACGATCCAGTACCTTGCGCATTGAATCCTCAACAACTACATTTAAAGAGCAGCACAGTCGAGGACGAGAAGAACAACCTTGAGCGGATAAACACGACATTTCACCTGTTTGTGAAGTACAACAGAGCAGCAGAAAGGTCATTTTGTCCATTAAAACAATCAAATTGTATCGAAGACCATATCTAATTGTAAATGCAGTTGGTGGTCATTTATGACTCCTCCACGCATAGGTTAGCAGAGATTTTTTGTATTCAACCTCTATATATACGCACAAAGAAGATGTAATAGGGTTGATGAATGTTATCTTGATGTAAACTTCAACTTCTGGAGACTGTAACTACTGTGATACCTGCAACTTCTGGTCTTCATTTTCAGCTAATGCAAGCTTCTTTTGTTGTCAATTGCTCACTTTCCACTTCTTCTTCTTTGTTCCAGGCTGTGCCTGTATGCATTTTTCATTTGCTCTTGATGTTTAGCAGTAGAGGGGTTGTCATCCCACCTCTCTGTTAGAACCTAGTTAGTATTATCGAATATGTAGGCAGGTTTCTGTTGTTTTAATGCTAGAGAGATGTCATCCTATCTGTGCATTAGGAAATAGATTTACAGACCTTTTATCTGTTTTCAGCTGGCCATCACAGGGTCCTGTGCATCTGCTGGTGTGATCATTATTCTCCATTATCACATTTTCCTTAAATTGTGAGTAATTGGTGGTCTAAAGCCTTGTAGTCTGGGGGTGTTAACGCATGTCTGGGGTTAAGCATAGTATAAGTGGTTATCTGGCTTGAATATGCAGCATTTCTTTCATTCATCCACCATTTTCCAACATTTTTGTTGAGTCTGTAATGTTCCCGAGCATCTCTGATATACAACCTAGGAGAGTTTCTTGGGGTGATAACAGGTAGCATACTCATGTGGCTTACAAAAATAATTTATGCTACTTGATTTTTTGTTTATATCTCAGATCCAAATTCACTGATGTGTGCTTGAATGGATTTAGGAAGGAAGTTAAAACTTACCACAATTATCTAATAAAGACTCTGATAAGTGAACTATTGATTGTGTTGGACCCTTGGCACCAAATTTCAACTAAGGGCATATGTTTGCTATGATTCCATTAGACATAAATTGTTTTCTTTGACCAACGTATATCCATCTTAAACCTAGATCTATTAAGCACCAAGATGGATCAAATTTCTAAAGGTGTAAATTTTTCTATCATTTAATTCTATGTCATGTATTAATTCGTTCATAGTAAATGATAAGAATTACATCTTAAGAAATTTGATTTCTCATAGTGCTTGATCCATTCAGATTTAAGATGGATATATGGTGTTTTTTTTTTTTAATATTGTCATCATATAATTTTAAATGACAACATCTCCCCCATATTGGGCTATAACACACCTTGTAGTGAAATCAACTATAAATATATAAAAAAGAATTGTTGATTGCCAACTAATTAAAAAAATCATTTCTAATTTTACTAATAAATAGGGAAAATTTTAGGAGTTAAATTTCACACATGGGCTAATTTTCCATACTTTTCCCCAAAATGAGATTCACCAATTTCCATTTTTTCTAAAAATGACTTGCCCAAAATGTATAGAATAAAATTATTTTACGTTAAAAATTGCCAAACTTTTATATAGACTATATAAAATCTTTATACATTTGAATTTCTTTACCAAAATATGACCAGGCATTTTAAATTTTGCATGTTAAAAACCATAAGGATTTTCCAAAGTTTCTACACTTTATGATAATTTTTCATCCTTAAATTTTCCATGTTAATAATTCATGAACATAAATAAGTGTTCATTGTTTTTCTTAATTCAAACTAGTTAAACATATTTTTTCTATTTCTAATATCCACTCATAATCAAAGGTAAACCTTATTATTATTATTATTGACATATGATAAATTAACAATATTTTATATTTTTATTTTTAATTGAAAATTGCAAATTTAAGTTTACTTCAAAGATAAATTGTATTTTTTTAAGTAAATCTTTCTAGTGGCATATGGTAAAATTAATAACCTTTTCTATTTCTATTTCTAATTTGAAAACATAAATTTAATTTTTCTTTAAAGTTAACTTGTATTTTACTTCAAATCCTACATATATATTTTTAAATTTTTTAATGTAAAATATCTAATGCTAAAAGACAACATCTCCCCCTTATTGGGCTTTAGAGCACCTCTAAATGCAATGATATTTGGAGATATGTTTTTTCTCAATAAAGATCAATGCAATTTTTTCACAAAGAGACTGGTTTTGAAAAACCTTAACTCAAGTTATTATAGCTAGTGTGCTTAGATGGTCCTTGACCATATGTAAAATCATGCTTGACGCCATAAAATTTTGTTCTTCAAGCTAATAAACCATGGAAAATTACTTTAACAAATAGAAAATCACATGATATGTTGGGCTAAAAATTAAGGTTGAGGAAGAATGTTTGAAGCTTCAACGAGTTTAGTGAATTTGGTATGGCCCTCAAGAAGTTCACAAAGTTATCACAATATATTATGGTTTTGTTTTAATGGATTCCCATGAGTTTGAAGTCTCATGGTACCTTGTAAGTGAAGAAACAACACATTAATGGTTTGGAAAGTCATATGCTCTCTTGTATTGAGTATAATTCCATATCTATAACTCCAAAAAAATCTCCAATAAGTTGGTAACCTACACATTCATGAAAACCATGAGAAATCACAAGAACTTAAGGGAAAATGAAGAGAATAGGGTTTTACACGAAATTGTTATCTTCTTAAGGGGGAGAAATTTGGTTAATATCCCTAACCAATGTTGAGTTCATGGAGGATTAAGAGCCTAAGTGAGTTATTAGCATGAATTATATCCCTCCACTGAGTTTAGAGGTGATTACTAATTGATTTCAACATTTGGCATGAGGTTCTAAAGTCAGCAAGTTACTCATTGAAGTGAGTGACTACCCATTGTTGAATTAAGTGAGAAATTTTATAGTTGAGGTGATCAAGTTGTACTTGTGAGGTCTCATTGTCGAATTGAGTGATATATATTCTTTGCATCAATGGTATGCTCTTAGATCATAACTTGAAGTGATAAGTATGTCCCTTTTCATATTAGTATAAATTTTCTTACCGAACATGATTTGATTCAAAAAAATTATTTATTTTTATTAATTAATTCACCAAAAGCGAAATATTGGGGAGATGAGACATATCATTGGGTTGAATTTCCTTCATTTGTACCCTTTGTCCTTTTCATGTTAAACCTTCCTTTTTTCTCTTTATGATATATCCCTACTACCTAGAATTTAGACATCCATTTGTGTGGAAAGACAATAGAAGTGTTTAACTCTTGCAATTTTCCATCAAAAGAAAATGCTCAACTCTTTCAAATCCAAGTCTTCTAAAATAAGGAATTGATATCAATAGTTCTTTCTTCATGTAGCTTCAAAAAATTTACATCACAAATGATTATTCTTCTCATTCCCATTGGGGCAAACTCATCAAGTTCCTTTTATAATCCCTTAACTATGGATTTACCTGTTCTAAACCCCCCCAAAAGGAGGAATTACAATAATTAGTACAAAATAAATATGCATAGTTTAAAATTAGGGTAATAAGTATTTTGTACCTATTAAAGGATTCAATAATGTGAATTAAAAACATGTAGGGTTGAAAATCAATCCTTTAAGATTATGTTTATGATTATTCTTGTTAATGATGTTGCAAAATAAACATCTATTTCTTTGCAATAAGGGGAAATATTTAAGCAATTTTTTTATAGACTTTACACTAGTGGTTAAGTGCTCTTATGCTTGTATAAAATTGTTTAAAGTAGTCATAGGAAAGAGAGGATCTTAGTAATATGTGATCTAAACTTAAGTACTTTATTTTGTAAAATATATTCGAGTTTCCTAATCAAGGGTAATTAAGTCTATATGCTAGGTGTTTGATGAATGTCCTTTGTTATAACATTGAGTATATTCCTTTGTTGTCAAGTTTTTAGTTAAGACTTGCTCAATTTAGGGATGAGGATTTGGAAATAACATGGAATTGCTAAAATTTAATTAAGCTCAAGAATGAGCATGTAAGGGTTAATTATGGACTTATTGCACCTTGTGAACAAATATATGTGGTGCTATATCTTAAGGGAATACTATATCCTATTCAATATGTTAATGTTAGCAATCAAATTAATGGAATATGATACTACAATCTTAGTGATTAGATTATTAACATTCACCATTATATATAGGACTATTACTTAATTATTGTATGATCATGGCTACATATAATGTGTGAGGGTTGATTACATCTCAAGTTGGATTTTTTATTTAAAAATATAAATAATAAATAAAACCCTTATTGAGTCAACTTGGTTGTCGAATGGGATTTAATTGTCATTGCGTTTATGACAACACTAGGGCCTATTAGACTTTCATGCTTAATGGTGGACTGATTGATCCATGATGACCATGTGAGTTGTTGTGTATGCGGTTAATGTGATGATTCCAATATTATATGATGAACAAGAAGGAATGCATCTTACGTTCAATTACCTTGATCTTAAAGTATTTCGAAGAGGTGTGGTAAAGAACCTATTCATTTTTTTTTGTAAGTCAAATTTCTATCCATTCATCAAAAAAGAAGTACATCGATAGAAAAATGTAGGTAGTCTCACCCCGACCAGGTTTGTTGAGTACCGCTAGTAGCATATGACAAAGAAACAAAAGTACAACTAGAGACACAGTCCAAAACTTAGGAGGCCAAAAGCACCAGAATACACATAAAACAAGTAAAATACCTGTAACCATGCTTAGTCATCAGAGGTAATAGAAGCAATATTATCTAGAGTAGTCCCTTGAGGAGGAGGATGGAAAGAAATTTGGACGTGCTCCTCGAAGTGAGCCATCCATGACCCAATCTTCTCCACCTTCTTAGATAACATATTCTAACCATGCCACACCACCATAATCCTCTCCTGAACATGACATTGAAAATAATGTATCTTGTTAAGCGTAGCAATGAGCACTTCATGTTCTTCCTATCGATCCCTCTTAGAATTTTCCAGGCAATCCAATACAGATTGAACCAAATCCTAACAATTTTCCGAACAAAAATGTCTACCTACAGTCATCCCACACCCAAGCATTCACACCTTACCCCGACTGCTAGTGTCGCCTCTATGTGTCTCTCTGCTCCACTTCAATGTCCCCATTTTTCACCCACCTCGGCCTACCAGTGAGCCGCCTTGACCACCACGAGCCCTCAAAGCCACCTAGTCTGAGCTGCCAACACTTCTACCTCCTCTAAATAGAGCCCGAAGGCTCCTCAACCCCCATCACCACCTGCAAATGTGAACGACGCCACCCAGGGATGGTTCAAATTCTCTTTGATAGGGGTAGAGAGCGAGAATTGCATGGCATGGGGCACATTGTGACATAGAGAAGAGCACCAATTAACTATGGAGATGCCTAACTAATTCCAAAGCACACCAATGAGATTGATGCAAAGAAACTTCCCAAGCAAACCAAAGGGTCACTAACAACCCTGACAAGGAAGCTACAAGGAACATAGTTAACCATCGACTTAGAAGTCCCAAACCCCCCAAGATAATTCATTGCCTGGAAATCCTTAAGACAACCAACCTCTCAACAACCCAAGTAACTAATTACCCAATCGTGGGTCACAGGCGGCCACATAAATCATTCAAGAAGACAAAACCCCAGAGTAAAACCAATTGATAGGGTAAACAAAACTCTCAGCAAACACAGAAGAAAACCAAGAGTAGAATTGACTCACCACCCACGAGAAGGCTCGAGGGCCATCCTGATAGCCAGATACAGAGCACTGAGACCACTACAAAAAAATTTAAGCCACACACATGAAAGGATACTTATCAATTTTGTGACCCTAATGTTGAGGAGGAGGCATCGGTTCCGTAAGTGCCACCATTCCTAGATAGGGAACCAGCTAGAGAGGTAAAAAATACCACCAAAATTCAACCAAATCACAACATACCACCAAAATTCCACATCTTCATACTAGACCTGAATATCGCCAACCTCCCTATACCAACTTCCTTTTCCCGCTCCCACTCCCAACGAAGCTGATGGGAATTTCACACGCCACACATTTACTCTCCCCGTACTACTAACTTAGTGAGAGGATATGGAGTATGACCTCAACACAAATGGCCAGGTGTTCAACATCATGTACCACGCATTTAGATCCCCTTTATGTTTTTCACCCCCATTAGGGAAAGAACCTATTCGATTTATTATCAAATATCAATTTATAATTGTAATGTGTTGATGCAAATTAAAACCTTGGGAGGGTAAGAATGTTGAGTGAAGTAATATGTTTTTCCTTAAACTACATGTATTTTTTTGGATAAAAAACACCCATAATTTAATTCATAATAAAATTATGAAGTTACATTTTGTATATACAATATGATGAGTGTATTCCTACAATTTTCATATACAACTATAAATATTTCTTGACTATGTATAAAAACCCAAAATATCTATGCAAAAATTACATCACCTTATTAGCAAGCCTATATTTGAAAAAATGTCAGTTAAAGTATTGTCCTAAAGAGATGAGAAAAACTACAGCCATTTTAGAAAGCCATGAAATATACCAAATTGTCCCAAAAAAGGCCTAAGAAAAACATAAATTGAAATGTTGGTCGTGAATCAGCCTACAAGCCTGGAAGCTATCCATAAAAAAATAGCTAACAACAGTAGATCACATTTGAACCTGAAAACAAAAGAAAAAGTACAAATGTCAAAGCATAAAGCATCAAATTAGTAAATAGTACAAGATAGGAGTCCCAATGAGTCAAGCGCAGTCTTCAGTCAGAGTTAGAACTTGATCCTTAAAGGGACAATGAAGATATTCATATATCTAATTGTTTACTTGTTCTTATATAACTCACACACTTTTCTCCAAAAGAAGACCATATTTTGATAGATTGTCAACGACATGGTTCCTCTCTATAAATATGTGAGAATTAAAAAGATTTGTAAGAGTCCATAATACAAATGATCTCCTCTAGAATTGGAAAAAGAGAGATGTTCCTGCATGCATTTATGCCATCTAAATAATTGATATATAGCAGGGAATCCCCATAAATGTGTATGTGAGAGTAACATTTTTATTTTGCAAACAAGAGAAAATTTTTGCAAGAAAGAAGTTCAACATGGTTATTTGACCTGGAGCTCAAACCCATCTTGACTTTGAAAGTGTGAGATGGGGGAAAGGAACAGAATAAATCCACCATTGCAATTTAGGCCATAATTGACTAAAGTGCCATCAAATAAATCCCACAACTTTAAAGTGTTAATGTTTTCTGGAACAATCACTCTAGGGGAAGTTATTCCTTTTTCCTGCAAATGGTGACAAAGGATAGCCAACACCTCATCGACCGTGTGCTAAGGAACCGAGATCTTATCCAAAAATACCACATTATTTTTTTCCAACCAGTCTCCTAGTTGATAATGATAAAAATGGATTTAAAAGGGCAATAGGTTGGGTTTCCATGCCACATAAGCTAGGAAACCTCAAGGTCCACTCCTTCTAAGGGGATGGAATAGACCAATGAAAAACTACAAGCCATCCATAACTGTTTGAAAAACGGACAATCCATAAACAAATGAGAAACATTTTTCCCGCTATTTGGACATAGAGAACGCCATCCTGACACATACATAAAACTTCGTTGGAGAACCTCCCAAGTGGGACCCTTATTAGACATGAGACACCACATAAATAAATTTGATGTTTGAGGGAATTTGGCTTTCCATACTACCTTCCACCACTGATTCTACTATGTATCCACTTGACTAACCATTAGACATATGAAGCCCAACTTACAAGTATAATATCCAAGGGGCTAGAGACTCCACATTAGCTCATCAGACCTGTCAGTCAATCTGACGTGACCATCTAAAAGTTCCTACATGTATTCCATCTAAGTAGCCCTATACCACCCTTCTAAACCAAACTCCTTAGCCGAGAGCCAACCCTGACCCTAGATAATTAAACGGTTTGGATTTGCAATGTGTGTCAATTTATAGAAACTTTTGTCCCTGAGCTCATTAATTAGAGGAAGGGGTAGCAAATGATGGATGCCACTATCAGGTCATGGATCAAGAGCAATCTACACCTGATCACCTTTATCATTTTCCAAGAAATACCATTTCTTATAATTTCAAAAGAGTTGAGAATAAATGGTCATATAATGGAATGTTTGATCTCAATTTGGTTAGACTTCTAATCTAGTCTTGTAAAGAAGAGGGGGGATCTATTTTTGGTATACCATGAATGTCCAAATATTTTCTGATGAAATAAGATGCCAATGACATTTGGTAGAAATTTCTTGAGAAATGGAATAAGTTCTTCAAATGTCAACCACCCAATGCTTTTTCCTTAGCAATAGAATCCTATCTAACCAAAGGAAACACTCCATTCTCTTGATTCCCTATCCATAGAAATATAGAACACATTCTTCGAATATTTTCCAAGACACCTTTTGGAATCCATGCCATGGAGGCCCAAGAAACTATAATGGCCTCTACTACCAATTTTATGAGAACCATATTCCCAACACGAGAGAGCCACCTTTGGCACCAACATTTCAAACATTTTTACACCTTAGCAATGAGTCAATACCAATCCACTTTGTTGTAACAATAAGGTTTTAGCTAGAAGCCCAAATATTTTAAACCCTTCTCCAATGGCTTGAAATCATAAAGAAAAAGATGTGGCATATACTGAAACTCTACATCAAATAGATTGCGATGGACAATTGATGATTTTTGGCATTTATAAACATACCCATGGCATGCCCAAAAAGAGAAATGAGCTCTACCAACATAGATATGACCCTAACGTCACCATTACAAAAAAATGGGAATATCACCAATTAAAATCATATGGGTGACAACCAAGTTTTGAACAATGAGTGAGTCATGAAATGCCTTGCGTCTCTTAGTATCCAAGAGTAGGTGAATCATACCCTCCACCACGAATAGAAAGAGAAGAGGAGAGAGGGGGAATCCCTGACAGAGCCCTCTCTATGCATAGAAAAAGGAGAAGCATAACCATTTATTAATACCATGAAATATACCATATGAGTACAAATCATGAATCAATTGATAATATCAGGAGAGAACCCCACATGGGTGAGGAGAAGCCTAATGTAGATCCAACTTACCTTATTATAGGTCTTTGATAAATCAATCTTAATGACATCCCCTTTCAAATTTTGGGTCTTGATGCTATGAAGCCCTTCCTCAACCACACCAATGGCTTCATGAATTTGTCTTCCCTCAAGGAAAACAACATGTTCCAAGGAAATGAATCCAGAGAGGATGGGATTTAGTCTAGATGCAATTAACTTAGTAATGACCTTATAGATGACATTACAAAGGGATATATGGAAGAAAAAAAATAGAGGGGATGATTGGCTTTTGGAATTAAAGAAATGAAAGTAGATTTGAAGGTTGGATAGATATGAAATTCCTTCATGGATTTGTCTATATCTCCTAACAAGTCCATTCCCAGGATATCAAAAAGCACCAGGAAAAATTCAACTCCTCAACTGTCTAACCCTATAATTTTATCTCTTTGAAAGATATTTAGCACTATTTAAGCTCCTTGATTGACATCTCCTCCACAATAACTTGACACGTACCATCTTCCACCATACGTAGTAAGGAATAAGAAATACATATAAATTCCACAATATATGATTCCAAATGGTTTTTGAACAGTTCTTCGAAGTGCATTTTGTTGGAAACCAAGGCAATACTGAGAGGGGAGATTAATCAATATTGTAGTAGTTTTAAAAAATTAAAAGCTTTCTTTCAATTATGCAATGATATTAGGACATCATAAAAAATTCATTCACATGAGCATGATATGAAACAATATTGGTAACACAAGGAATAAACAAACTCTTCAAACTGCTCTTAAATTCCTTCATAAGGAAAGCTACAACTTGCTATTACAAATTTCTCTGGATTCAACCAACATGAAGCTACAATTCCATGATTTATGAGCTAAAACTAAATGGAGCTACAACCCCAAATATTTACTAGCATCTACTGGAAGGAGCTACAACTCTTGATCTACAAGCTACAATTTTCTTGACATCAATGATTCATCTTTCATCCATTTTCAAAATAGAACCATGAATTCCACCTCTGCTTACAAAATAAATCAATTTGTCTAACACCACCTTCAACAATATGTGATTACTAAGAAATAAACCATCATACCAACACCTAGCTTCAACACCAAACCTTGCACCCAAACTCTTACAAAAAAGTTACTTTCAAAATTCCTCAAATTGATTCCTCTTATAAATAATTTTGCTTTATATTTTTTGACTCTTTGATTTTCTTGCATTCTTGCATGATTTTTTTTTATTTATGGCTTTATCCTATTTATTTGAGTCTTCTACATTTGTTATTTAAGTCATCTAACAATGATCACTTTTTTCTGCAAGTTAAACTGATCAAAACTAATTATTCTAGAAACTTGGAATTTTCACACAGTTTACGTACAATTTTAAGTCCATTTCCAACTTTAGTTTTACACTATATTTGGAAAAAATGCCAAATACGCCACTTAACTCATCCACGTTGCCAAAATTTCCTTTTAGCCCTTGTTGTGCTAGTTCTTTGTCTCCTTTTTGGCATAAAACCTTGTGCCATGACCTCCTCCTTGGTCTTCTAGGTGGTTAGTTGCTTTTAAGTCTCCGAGGGATTATTTTCTTCTTAACGTCCTACACGCCCTTGGTCACTATTACTACACGAGACCAAGTGTTGATGCTTGGTTCTCGACACCTTTATTCTAACTCTTTATTTGTGTGCATTTTGAATTCCTCCACGGTCTTATGAGTGGGATGAGCTATCCTGGTGGGGTCCTCCTGCCTTTATTCTCGTTGGTCGTTTCTCTATCTTATCTGCCAACGTAATCCTGACGCTTCCACCGTGTGCCTTTAAAATTCCTCTAGGGTGGTGTTCGTGGGCTTAACTATCCTGTGGGGTTCACCTGCTGCATTCATTGGCCAATCACAATGTTTCCAACTTGAGTTGGTTCTAACAATGGCTATGCCAGCCTGACAACTAGTCATCCCACCCATTTCATAACATACATCTCTTAAACCTTCCAGGTTCTAGCCTACAGGATGATGTCATTCTTGTGTCACATATGATATGTGTTTCTATTTGAGTGGTGACACATGTCACCCAAAAATGACCCACTTGGGAACCTAAAAACCCAAAATATGCATGCCATGTGTCTACTTCTAATTGTGCCATGTCATTATTGATGTCATCATCCACCTGTGCATCTTTTTCATCCTTGCAAGCCAATCAAATTGCATCACTTGTCTACTACCAGAGGAAAGAGAAAGGGTATCATTATGGTTGAAGATGTTGGAACACCACTCCTAGGAACACTCTGTAATTGCTCTTATCACCTATTGATTAAGATGTTAACCCTCCAAGATCAATAAATTAGCCGCCCGTACCTGTCCTTACTTGCTGTTGAGGAGCTGAAGGGACTGGGGTTATAGAATAAGGCAGGGACGGATCCATGTCCGACTAGGTGGAAGGTGCCCATATCCATATGTGTTTTTCGAACCTAAGTAAGCACTAGTAGCTCCGGTAAGCGAAGCAATCATGATCATTGCACCGGTTGCTTGATACGGCTATGCGCCCTTTTAACTCTATGCGACCTTTCATTGTCTGCCATGTCACCCAGTGCATTGGAAAACCACTTATGGTTTTTGTGTGACCCCTCAACATGGTTTGTGGTTTTAGAGGGGGAGTACTAAATGCATCCATGTTGTTGATTTCTAATCGATAGTATAGGTAAAACTGCCTATTACACACCCCCCTACCTATTAACAGTCAACCTGTGGACCCCCATGCAATTCCTCAGATGCACCAGTGGGGGATGCGTGGCACCCAATCTACCTCCAAACTTCTACATCATTTAACTTTGTTCCTGTCACTGCTTTACAACCCTTTAGGCACCTTTCAATGCAGGTTGGATGGTCGAGGGTTGACCTTCTCCACCTATTGTGCACCAGTGTTTTCCTCCAACTTTCTCATAGGCCCGACTAGATCAAAGGTTTGATTGCTAGAACTTTCACCATGTGAACTAGAGTTATGACCTCATTTCTATAAGGTTAGGGAAGAATGAGGTCGGGGCAAAATGAGGTCGGGGATTGTTGTTGCTGAGAACTCGAATGCTCGACTACCTGACTGCTTGACTGGAACCTTTTAACCAAATATAAATGTTGTTATGGCTTCTCCACCAACTTTAGCTCTGCACTTTTGAATTTGGGTGTTCACCTTTGATTGGCTATATCTACTGATCTAAGAGGCAATTTCTAGACTTCCACATGCCACTGGAAATATCTTTCAGATCTCTGTCAACTTAAGTGGGTTTATTTGCTTCTAAGGTACTCTGCTACACTAGAAATTCCTTCAAAAGTATATGCACCATTCTCCACTAGTGTTGATCTTGATTCCTCTTCTTGTGCCTGATCCTGAACACATGTGTCCTCCTTTTCCGTCGTTGACATCTTTTTCCATTTATCACTGTAAATGACAACATATTTCTAAAATTCTCCCCATTTGGCATTGATGGAAACACCATAATCAAACAAAACATCCTCATGAATTCATACCAACTATGATTGTCCCAAATATGGCCTTTGGATGCATATCAATCCTTTAACTGCTACTCCCCCTAAGATGCACTTCCCTTGTGCTGGACTAATGTTGATATGTTGTTGTTCATCATGCATCATGACTTCTCTTTTCTTTTGTTTGAGGACTAAGACCTCTCCTCATTTGACATCAATGACACAGACACCAACATGCTCCTCATGCAACCTTACTCCCCCTATCAACAATATTCTCCTTCTTGTTGATCCTGTGGACCTGACAACTCTATATGATATGCTAAAGATATATCAATTGCCTTTCTTCCTCTTGAAGGAAGAGCTAGTGGAGGGAGGCAAGAGGAACAACCCCCAATATTTTCCTCAAGTACTCAAATTTTTCTCTTGGGAGAGGTTTGGTGAAAATATCAACAACTTGTTCTTTGATAGGTACATACTCCAACTTCACAATCTAATTGGAAACTTTCTCTCTCAAGAAATGATACTTGATTGGAATATTCTTTGTCTTAGAGTGGAAAATAGGATTCTTTGACATATTGGTGGAATTTTTTTTTGTCCTAAATAATAGGTATAGGTTCCTCATAAAAAACTTGAACATATTGCAAGGTCGACTTCATCCACAATAGTTAAGTGCAACATGAAGTTGCTACAATATACTCTGATTCAACTGTAGATAAAGAGATAGGAGCTTACTTCTTTCTGAACCATGAAACTAAAAATTCTCCAATAAATAAAGCACCACCACTAGTTCTCTTTCAATCATCTACATCACCTAACCATTCAACATTAGTATAATCAGTCAATGAAAAATATTTACCTCTTAGGTACCAAAATCCATAATCCATTATTTCTCTGAGGTATCTAATAATCCTCCTGGATGCTAATAGATGGATATATTTGGTGGTTGCTTGAAATCTTCCAACAATTCCAACAACCTGCATGATGTTTGGTCTTGAGGTTGTCAAATATAATAGGATTATAACAATGGATCCGTATAAAGTATGATCAACTTCTGGGATTCATTAGTCTTGCTAAGTTTGCAACATGTCACCATTGGTGTGCTCACTAAAGAGCATTTCTCCATGCAAAACTTATTCAACACTTCCTTGAGATATTTTCTTTGTGAAATGAAAATCCCTTTGGGAGTCTGTGCAATCTACAATCCAAGGAAAGAATGAAGATCTCCAAGCATAGACATCTCAAACTTTGCCTTCATCTCAGCTGAAAATTGGCATGTTAATAAGTATGAATCACTGGAAAAAATAATATTATGAATATATGCAACCACCATATGAGTTTTCCATCCTTTGATTTAACATATAAATTGTTGGTAGATACACATCTTTTAAAACCACACTTGAGCAAGTAATTTTCCAACTTGGAATACCAAGCCCTAGGGGCTTTCTTGAGACCATACAAGGCCTTCCTAAGCTTAAAAACATGATAAAGATTCTCTGTTAGCTAAAAACCATCTAGCTATTCTATATAAACTTGTTCTTGTAATTCTCCATTGAGAAAGGAAGTTTTGACATAAATTTGATATATTTTGAATTTCTTAAAAAGGAAAATTCAAAAAAACATTTTGATTGCCTCTAATCTTATAACAAAAGAAAAAGTTTCATCAATACTACTGGAGCAGAGAAAGAACTTTTGATGAAACCTAGAGTAAGTTGTATAATTCAACCTAGCAAAAGTTCTTTCTCTGCTCCAGTAGTATTGGTGCACAAGAAGGATGGATCATGGCACAAGTTTCTGGATTATAGGGAGCTCAACAAGCTCACTATTAAAGAAACGTTTCCCATTCCTGTCATTGATGAATTATTGGATGAATTGCATGGATCAATTTACTTCACCAAGTTAGATCTTTGTTCAAGATATCATCAAATTAGAATGAAGACTCAAGACATTCTAACAACAACATTTAGAACTCATGAGGGTCACTATGAGTTTTTGGTCATGCTTTTGGCCTTACCAATGCACCTTCTACATTTCAAGGTTTGATGAATTCCATTTTCAAACTCTTCCTTAGAAAATTCGTGTTAGTATTTTTTGATGATATACTAATCTACAGAAAGTCTTGGAAGGATCATGTTGAACACGTTGACAGGGTGCTACAACTATTGGAGGAGAAACAATTATATGCAAAAAGATCCAAATGTTTCTTTGGAGTACAAGAGGTGGAATATTTGGGTCATATTGTATCTCATGAAGGAGTTAAGGTAGACCCTAGCAAAATTACAACCATTAAGGAATGGGAAATCCCCACATCCATAAAGCATTTGCGAGGATTTCTCAGGTTGACAAGGTATTATCGCAAGTTTGTTAAGAATTATGGGAAAATAGCAACACCTCTAACAACATTGTTGAAGAAAGATGCATTTTCATGGACTTCAGAAGCGACAAAGGCCTTCAAAGATCTTAAAGAGGCAATGTGCCAAGCAGCAGTCTTAGCTACACCAAACTTCACAAAAACCTTTATTGTGGAATGTGATGCCTCTGGAAATGGAATTGGTGCTGTTTTAATGCAAGATGAAAGACCCATTGCTTTCGAAAGCCGTCCAATCAAGGGAAAGTATTTACACAAAGCTATTTATGAGAAGGAAATGTTGGCAATACTACTTGCACTTAAGAAATGGTGACCCTACCTAATGGGAAGACACTTCAAGGTAAAAATGGATCATGATAGCCTTAAATACTTTTTAGAACAAAGATTATCCTCTGAAGAACAACAAAAATGGGTCACAAAGATGTTGGGTTATGATTTTGAAATCATATACAAAAAAGGGAAGCAAAATGTTGTGGCAGATGCACTCTCAAGAAAGGATGAGGATGTGGAAGCATTGTTGTGTGCCATTTCTATTATCCAACCAGATGGGATAAACGAAGCAAGGGAGGAATGGAAGAATGATGAAGAAATGTGGGAACTTATTCGAAAGTTACAACAAGATTGCAATACATCTGATACATTTAGCTGGAAAAATGATTCGTTATGGTACAAAGATCACTTATACCTTTGTAAGAATCCCCAACTCAAACAAAATATTCTTCTGGAATTGCATGCTTCTCCATTAGGAGGGCACTCAGGATTTTTAAAAACTTACCACAGGGTTAAGAAGGAATTTTTTTGGGATGGCCTTAAATCGGATATTCAAAAGTTTGTGGTGGAATGTTTGGTATGCCAACAAAATAAAGCTGAAACAATTAAGACACCAGGTCTATTACAACATTTATCCATTCCAAGCCAACATTGGGAGGAGGTTTCAATGGATTTTATCACAGGTTTACCCAAGTCTGAGGGAAAGAGTGTCATCATGGTGGTAGTTGATAGACTTACCAATTATGCACACTTTTGTGCATTATCACATCCATTTAAAGCCAGTACAGATTCTACAACATTTATGGAAACAATTCAAAAGCTACATGGAAACCCAAAAGTTATTGTAAGTGATAGAGATCCCATTTTTACAAGAAATTTTTGGACAGAATTATTTTCTTGTCTTGGTACTCAGTTAGCTCATAGCTCATCTTATCATCCTTAATCTGATGGGAAAACGAAGATAGTAAACAAATGTTTGGAAGGATATCTTCGTTGCTTTGCATCTGATAAACAGACACAATGGGTCAAATGGTTGCCTCTGGCTGGATTGTGGTATAACACTTCCTTCCACACTGCAACAAAAATGACCCCATTTATGGCACTTTATGGATATCAGCCACCATCCATCACATCATATTTAAGAGAAAATTCTAAGGTTCTAGGAGTGGAACATCACATCGAGCATCAAAAACAATTTCTCCAACTTTTAAAGGATAACCTTGTGTTGGCACAGAATAGAATGAAACAACAGGCAGATCAACATCACAGTGAAAGAAGTTTTAATGTAGGTGATTGGGTATTCCTACGGCTACAACCATATAAACAAATGTCCCTCAAGTAAGCTAAGAAGGATAACAAATTGTCACCAAAGTATTATGGTTAGTACAAGGCGTTACAAAAGATTGGTACTATGGAATACAAATTAGAGCTTCTTGCAGCTTCTCGAGTGCACCCAGTTTTCCATTTTTCACGTTTAAAGAAGGTTATAGGCGACAAGCTCCCAGTTCAAATAATATTTCCAGAACTTGACGAGGAAGGAAAAATTATATTGGAACTGGAAGCAGTCATAGAAACAAGAACTCGACAACTACGAAATCGATCCATTTCAGAGCATCTCATCAAGTGGAAGAACTTATCCGCTGAAGATTCCACATGGGAGGATAATTTTATACAGAAGCATATAGAACTACTTAAGCATTGAGGACAACACTTTTTTGAAGGAGAGGGGCATGTTAGGTCCCTATAATACTAGTGATTCCCCCATTAATATTTTAGTTGTATCCCTTATTAATATTGTTGTGCCCCATAGAATCCCTCTATTGTTATTTTTGTGCCCTTATATTATTATTGTTAGGTCGGCTTGGTTATATTGTGACCCCTTATACTCCTATATATAGAAAGGAGGTTTTGTCATTTGAATCATCCAAGAATTGTTCATTTATGTAATGTAAAGGAGGTTGCCCCCTTGAAGAGGCTGAATTCTAAGGCGTTGATCTATCTTTTCTATCTTTTGTGAGCTGGTTTCATAACATGTGTATTAGCTACAATGGTTTTGATGATGAGCTCTCCTTAGACTTGAATGGTACTCTAGTTTTCTTTTCCAATTGACAAGATTTGCAAATTGCATTCTTTGGTTTTGAAAGCCTGGGTAAATCCTTGACATCATTATTCATGCTTAGTTTGACTATCTAAAAGCTCAAAATTCCAAGTCTCCTATGCCACAACCAACTCTCATCAATATTTGATAAGAATCACCTCTCTGTTTTCTGCTTGAGAACATACACATTGTTGTTTGTTCTCACAACTTCAACCACTATTTCACCTATGCTTGTAGACTTGATTGATGATTTTTAGCTTTCAAAATCACATCATATCTTTAAAAATGAAGTCATAGCCTTGATCACACATCTATGACACATTACGCAGGTTGTGCTTATGCTTTTCAACATATAATACATTCTTACCTTTACCTTTTCCATTAGACAGCCTAACAGCTCATTTACCAACAATCTTTCCAAGTGCATTGTTAGCAAACCTTACATTACCCTTTTCCACTAGTTTCCATGTCAAGAAATTGCTTCTATCTCCTGACATGTGTCTGGAACAACCATTGTCCACATACCAATGACTCCTTCGTTCTGAGTAGACAAAACAATATCACATTGCTCTATTTTCTCCTTTTCTTTCCATACCTTAGAATTTTGTTCAATTTGCTCGATAATTGATTCATGTTTCTTCTCCTTAAGTATGTTGACGGGTCCCATCAATAGGTATATTTTGAGGCCCATTGTGCTATCCTCCAACCCTTAAAACTCTCCTTTTCTCACATTAATTTGCAATTTTGACCATAATATGATTAGTAGGAAGACTGGAGGGTTTTTTTCATATTTCATGGCCTAATGTGATTAATATGCAGGAAAAAGAAGCATTTTTGGAGAAATTTACTATGCAGGGGATGATTGGAGACATCTAGAGAGAATATAGGGGGTTTTTCCATTTAATTAACTTCCCAACTCAGATTGAGATCAAATATTCCTCACCAACTACTTGAATTCACTAGTGGCCAAGGAACTCAAGTGCATGAGAATATCCAAGGAACTAGATCCACCAATCTTGAGATTGTGGAGGGAATCACTCCTATTTTCATGGGAGATGACCTCAAATACTTTTTGTATAAATAAGAAAGCCTAAAGGCTCATTAGGATTCAAAATTTTTGGGGAGATAGAATATTTATTGAGAGGATAGTGCTTGACACTATTATTTTCATCTTGCATGCCATCTATGTGACTCTTATTTTCTGTTAATGGAAAGTTTATTGTTGGCCTCCATCTGAGTTAGTTTCAGAGGGTTGAAAACCTTGGTTTTGGTCCCAACCCATACGATTTAGTCCCTTCTTGTATTTTATTCTTTTCTTCTCTTATGCAAGTTATTTTATTGCCTAAGTATGATTATATTTCAAAATTGTAGTTGCAATTTTTCCTATCACCTCTCTTGTGGGAAGAGTGGTTGAAAGATCTACAACAACAACCCAAAAATATGTGTTTATGATTTCTTGGAAAATCTTAGGTGTTTGATTGTAATCCTTATGAATACTTGGGTTCTACAAATTAGAAGTTAGTATCATTAAAATGGTAATTAGAGTTGTGTTGTAGGGTAGAGTAGATTTTAATAAAAATTCAACTCGTCATTTCCATGTTAATTTATTTTGTTGTGATGTTGATCATTTGATGCATGTATTTGATTAGTTTGTAGGGATTGTTGTTGACATATAGGGGTGGGCACACTCTTCCACATCCATATATACCATTCCACCGCTCTCATGGACGCATTACATTACTTCCAAACCCTGCCACCGAGATCACTCTTCCAGGGAAAATGAAGGACATTGTGGGCATAAACTTGGGTGCAAGATAGGCCTCTGAGGGGTACTAAGCTTGTAGAAGGGGCTCCAAAACCCTTATTTCACTTTCCTTAACCTTTATCTACCTTCATTCACCTTCAAGATACCATTATTGTCCTCAAAGAGATCTCAGACCCCCTCTTGTAGCAAAACAGGGCCTCCTGTAGCACTTCCTGTAGCGTTGATTTTTTCAACCAGATTCACTCCAAAATTTGACCCTTGCATTTTGAAGTTGAATAATGGCTGCCAATATTTGATTTCATGATTAAGTAAGACTCTAATACCACTCCAATATCAACCTTTCCTCACTGCAAACGTAATACAAGAAGTAGAATTAGACATACCAATTTTTTTTTACATATAGTTGTGTTGAAGGTTGAATTCCTCATTTTTAAGAAAGTTACCATTTTATAAATGATTCATGCAATTAGGCTATTGATTTGATTGAGTATGAAAATAGAGTAGCATGGTTTACTTCTGAAATTAGACTAGCCTCTTCCTTTCATGCAATTTCAATTAGCATTTTCATTTAGTGAATGGTATTTTCATTTATGTAGTTAGAATCATGTTTATCTTCTTGCAATCATGATATGCTTTCATAAGAAATTATTTTTGTAGTTAATTGATGTAGTGGTATTTGAACACCTTGATCAAATCAAATATCTAAGGGTGACATGAATCGAATCTAACTTGTTGTGCATATAACATTGTCACCTCTAAGTTTCTACGAACCCCTGGTTGATAATTCAAATTGAGAAGCCTTGGGATTTGCAACATCCTTGGTGCAATACCAGGGCTCATCACTTTTTAGAGTCATTCTCAAGGAGGTGTTCAAGTAGGTGTTGTTTCTACTTAGAGTTACTTCTTTTTGTTTTGCATCAGCCTTATTGCTTTGAAAGCCTAAAAAAAATGAGAGAAAAAGGATTTGAAAAAAATAGAACTAGTTCTTTCATGCCTTGTAGGAGTAGGGATAGTTAAGGGAAATTATTACCAAAAATTCCCACCCCTTCAAGCAGTCATCCTTCATTCTTATTTGGTGACTGTGAACTTCCCTCTCTGACTACAGGGGAGTTAGAAGAGCCTATAGGAAAACAACTTGGAATTTTTTAGGAACCCATAGAGGAAGAAGAATCCATCTGGCATACCCAAGTCATTGCTGAAAATAGAACAAATGAGTTTTTCCCTATCAAAGAAACTAATGGGGAGTCTATAATGAAGAATATAATCCCTGCTTCCCTTCCACATTTCCATGGCCTAACCTCTGAGGATCTTGACTATGACTATGTCTCGGATGAACAAAAGTTGAATTTGTTTCCATCTAGCCTCAAATATGTAGCCTTCCACTATTTTATGAGTTTACTTGGAGGCAACATCACTACCTGGACCTAAATGCAATAAGCCTTCAATAGGGATTATTGTAGGTCCAAAGAAACAAAGGAGGAAATCTTTAATATGACCCTAGGACCAAATGAATCCTTAGAGGACTATGGGGAGAGATTCCAACTCAATTATAGGAGGGATAACTGTACCCTTGACCCTTTATCACTCAAGTTGGTTCTTCTCCGAGGGATCAGGGAGGATGTAATGGAAACCCTCAACATGATGTCTCGAGGAGACATCTCCCAATTTCCCTATGATGACATCAAAAGAGTATTCAAGAATCACTCTAGAGATGCTAGGAAAAAGGGTAGGTCTATCCAAGGCTTGGTTAATTCATCTCCCTCTACATCATCTCTCAAACATGAGATAAGAAGTATGTTTGAGGATTTTAAGAGTGAAATATTGCATAACTTTGCCCTACATATGGATACTATGAAAATTAAAAGGAGGCAAGAGGATGGAGAAAGGGAACTAGCCATATTTTTCCCTAGATTCATTAAGAGACACCCTAAGAATGAGTGGCCACTGAATGTCATAGAAATCTACTCTATTTGTGAATAAAACCATGCAATAGAAAATTCCCCTCTGCTAGGTTTGAAGGTTGTATACCAAGGTGGAGAAGATGGTTCAAAGAAACTTTTCTTCATTAACCAAAGGAGGCCTCAAGGTCATCGACCATATCAAAAGGGCATGCAAGGTGCACACTATCATCGTTACAATCCAAATCATAATGCACCTTTCCAACCTTGGTACCCTTTCACTCATCCATCACGGCCCACACCTCCTCCTTGGTCTTATGCTCTTGAATATGCTCCTCAGTCTATTAACCCTCCTTTTTAGCCATATCCACCCCAATCTTACCATTAGGCCAACCCCTCACTAGGGTGGAGGCCTCAAACAACCCAACCTCCTACTTTACTTCCTCCACCTCCACCTCAACCACAACTTCCTCACCTTACTCCACCCAAGAAACCTCAAATGTTTGCTCAACCCAATTTGAAACCGAACAATAAGAAAAAACAACATGTTTATAGTGGAGACACATCCTACCCTGCTTATGCTGTGAAAATCCAAGAGATCAACCTTCGGTCTGGGAAGGTGCTCCCAGGTATCACCCACTTTCTCCATTTGGAGGTATTAAAGAGGAGAATGAAGATAATTCCCCTCAAGCTAATGCACCCACTTATCCTAAAATGTTGGTTCACCCAAAACATCACACCCTAGAAGAGGTTGAACTTCTAGGAGAATTAAAGAATTGTGTGTCAAAATACCCCTTCTCCAGGCCATCAAGAATGTTCCCATTTACAACAAGCTTATCGAGGAAGAATGTTTCCAAAGGCTTCGAAGAATAAGAAGAGATATCCCTACTATCAATGTTGTTGGTTAAATATTTGATTTGATGCTTGGGAGGGTGATTGTTGTAGGGAAAAGTATCCGATTCGGATGACCCTATCCCACTCTAAGGGTGATAGTACCTCAGCAACAACTGTAAAGAAAACTACTTAAGGTTTACTTCTTTATGAAAGCAAGAGAGAATGAGGAAATGCACTAACCGTTGCCTTGCGCTTAATGTCGAATCCAAACTCTTCTCTTCGCTGCTTGCTCCCAGCTCCTTGCTCTTTTGCTGGCCCAACTACAATGAGATCCTGCAAAATAACAAAGAAGGAAACTACAAGAAGCATGCAATCATAACTGATTCAAGGATTAGCATAAATCAAATATACAATTATCACAACACATCATTGAAACAAGTGCATATAGAAGAACCTCAATAGCTTTTATTAATGAAGAAGTAAAGTTCTGAGAGAGTTACAACCATTGAAGGCCCCAATCCAGCAACACCTCCCAGCAGAAAGAATTTCTCCTCTTCACCTCCTTCAAGCAATCACCCAATAGCTCTATAGTGAAACCAACAGCATATCATTACTTTGCACAAAATTCCAGCCTCCTGAGCTCATAGGAGAGAGCTCAATATATAGATGAATTGAGAAAGGATGAGTCAGCTTGCAACTGATGTGTAGCTGCCTTGTGTCCTCTCTCTCTTCAGTTGATCTTCAGTTCTTGAGTCCACTTGGAGAACCTTGCTTCCACTTGGAGAAACAGAGCCTCTGACTCATCACAAGGCGAAATCCCTGATCCAAGTGTCATTTTTGGAAGATTCCAGAGCAATGACTCAGTGTGCCACTTGTCCCATCTCGCTCAGCGCAGGTGGCCTTTGTTCCACTTGCTTTGCAACGCAGGTACACCATGGAGGAGTTGAGTTTCAGCGCAGAAGCCTAGTGGAGCACCTGCTTTGATTTCAGGATTGCTTGTTTTTGAGTGTTTTCAGGTGGAGAACTGATCTGAGAGCTGTTGGTTTGCTGACCTTGTTCCTCTAGGGGTAGGAACATCATTTTTAGGGACTTTGGATCCCTTGGATTATTGACAATTCATGCCTGTTGCTGTAAGGCACAAAATTGTCTATAACAGATGCCCCCTAAAGTATGAGGTCGTTTATCGGGTGAAATGCTTTATTAGGAGGATCCGAAGTTCATTCAATCCGCTGAGAAGTGTCCTGTAATAAGATACAATACAATACATTATTTTTCATACTTTTTCATGATCTAGCTGAGGCGGGCATTCCCATGCTCAGCTTTATAAATACATTTTGGTACATAGAACAGACGATTGTCTGATGATAGACTGATAATTCTTTGCTGAAATTATCATCCTTTGAGAAGGATGATCATCTGCTGCAATGATGTACATATCAAATGTCTTTATATCCTGAATATATATCGCAGCCCGGATGGATGAAACTAGATCCGGGGTCTTCAATCTCTTCCGATCTTCACTCGATGTACAAGTCGATCCATGTGAGAATTTCTTGAAGTCGAACATGGAAAGACATCGCTTGATTACCGGTCAATGATGTAAACCGTTAACAAGCGCGAGAGGAATCACCGATAAGGATGATGACCCTCAAGGTATGGCAGTACAATTCACATGGTGGGAATAAAGGACTTGGCGTCGACCACCATGAAAAATCTTCTGGTCGAAGGTCATTGATGTATACCTGTCGCCGGAAGTGAGAGACTTGCCATTGAGGCATGCAAGCTTCAAAGTACTGAAGGGGTTGTTCCTAGATCAACTCCTTGGATAATGAGCTGATGTCGACAAGGAGCGATCCGTCAAAGGAGGGCCTTAATGAATCCCACATCAGTGACACGGAACAGAGCTAGTGATTGTGATGAGGTGAAAACAAACTGTGATGTATGATTCAGGGTGGCGGTCATGAAATGGATGAAGGACAATGTATGGCAGTGGATGGGACACGGTTGACTCTTTGCAGAACAACATCTCTTGAACATATAACGACACTGATGTGATGGATTGGTAGCATTACCCCAAATGTGGATGGTGTGGCGAGGACCATGGTGATGAGACCGGTGAATGAAACAACCCAACCCGATGTGATACGGAGGACAAAGTGTCATGTTCAAGAGCGACTTGCTACCATTAAAGCAGTGAGGTTCTCCCAATTTTTCCCCAGTCATTGCTGACCAGTACCTCTTTATTTTTATCAAGCTTGAGGAGGATAACATATGCTTGTTCTATAACCTGCCCTTCAGGCAAGCCCATCGCTATGTTTTAACGAGCCTAGCGATAGGGAAACTCGTTCTCGTCTAAAGACAAGTTTGTCGCTATTTAATGAATTTAACGAGTCTAACGACAAGGATAACTCGGTCCTTTTCATTTTTAAAGAGTCTGAAAAGGTACATAAAGTCAACTCCAAAATTCCTTTTTCGTCATCTAATCCCTTAAGTCCGAAAAAGTATAAAACAATACAGAAGGGATGAATTTTCGATTGCTTTAACGAGCCGAACAAAACAAGCGCTCGATCTTTTTGTGCAATAATCCCTCAGGTCCAAAAAGATTAAAATCTAGAGGAGGGATAGCTTTCCGGTCGCTTTAACGAGCTGGAAGGCCAAAACTCGGCAAACTTTTCATATTTTACGAGTCAGTGAAAAGAGCTCAAAGAAGACTCGTCTTTTGAGGAACGAGTGATAAACAGGGATAGCAGCAGATTCCAGGTACAGGTTGGAATTTTCCAATCACGGCAGTGTCACAAGGATGGCTAAGTGAAATCACTCTTCGCAGCTGTTCCTCAAAATGGGTAAACAAACATATGGAGATGAACGATTGGCCAAATGAACGGATGGAGGTGAGACTGCAAGAACACGACCAAGGGCTTTAATATGGCTGTCAAAGGTTACATTTCTCAAGGTTATTTACCGGTTCATTTTTTCTGGGTGAGCTTGAACTCTAGGGGAAGATTGCTCACAACTTATGTTTATTTTTTAACGAGCATGAACTATGTATTAAAACTGCTCGGTTCTTGCGTTTATTTTTTAACGAGCATGAACATTGCTAAAACTGCTCGATTATACCAGTCATAATACAAGAAATGCCTCAGGTGAGATAGCTATTTTTTAAGGAGCTTTATCTCACGAAGCTATGCTCCTATTTGGCAAGTTTTGACTTTTGCCCCACATCCTTTCTTTATGCAAGCTGGAAACGGCTAATCCTACGATTTTAACGGGTTAGACCTACAGGTTTAAAGGGAGTACCTAAAAATTTAAAAAATAAATAGTCGTCCCGTGCTTGCATTCCAAAAGGTTCGCATGCCCCCAGGTATAAAGTATAATTTCAAGGCTACCCCTCCTCTGTCCCACCTCTGTTTTTCTACTTGTCGTCTTGCTATATTTTTAACGATACTTGTCTTCTCGTTATTTTTCGGTGCCGACGGTACTTGTCTTCCCATCAGTTCACTTTTTGATTTTTGCAAGATCGCAACAGATAAAACATTGGCGTTACGGAGGGAGGTTTGCCTCTTACTTATTATCCGAAAAATGGTTTTGTTCGCTGCCGCAAACTAAACTCTTTTTCCCGGCGATGTCTATTATTAGGTTGCTAAGGATGGTGACTACTTGTTGCAGCAATTTCATCTCTTTCTTTGGAGGCTGCCCCTACTTATCCTTTAAAACATATGTTTTAATGGGTGAGGCTTGAACTCTAAAGATGGTGGCTACTTGCCGCCACAAATGGATCTCCTTCCTCAGGAGAGCCTAATTTCTAGACAAAGGGAGCCGATTATTTCGCTCACATAACTTTGACAAAAGAATTTTATCCTAGAACAACCCTCTCTTCCTTCCTTCGGACGGGGTACGGACTAGTCATATTCTTCTGCGGAAATTAACTTTATACCCAAGGTTTCCTCTGCCCAAGGCAGGCCAGGGTGCATGCCCCCTGGGTCCCAGTTCTTTCTTCCGAATCACTCGCATTCATCGGGAAGTAGAACCGGGGGTGGAGGCATTCCTTGAGTGAATAAACCGTTAAGGGATGGTATTTGACTATTTGCGATGCGTGATCCTGGAAATGAAAGTTGGTCTACGAGCTTGACCATTCTTCCTTCGTGCGGAAAACACATAACTCTAAAGAGTGAGGACACTATCGCCTCCATGCAATATATATAGTCTCGTCCAAGGAGTAAGTTATACACTAAGGGTCCTTGGACGACCATGATGTTCATATGAACTGTCTTCCCTTTCAATGTAACTGGAACATTGGGGAGAATCCCTAACGGGTGACTGGTTCCTTTATCAAAACCTGATAGATTTCTCATCTCAGGTAAAAGCGCCGGGCAACCCAGTGCTTTCCAAGCAATAGAGGAAAGGATACTCACAGATGCCCCTTCATCAATGATAGTTCCAGCCATCACCATTCTGTAGATTTGGACGATGATTCTGAATGGGATACTGGCTGGTAACCGGGGTCTGCCTAGTCGATTCCAATCAAAGGATACAACTAGGTTGCTTGGTGGTGGGACCGAATACACGGCCGGATACAACCCTGACGATGTTCCTTCCTGCGATAAAGGAATGGGCGCATTGCCCTGATGCTCATCAGAGTCTGTGTTGATGAAAAGAATATGGACGGTGTCAACCTTGTCCTCTTCAGTGAGGGTGTCATTTGAAGATGGGTCTTCAATGACGGAGTCATTTGAGGATGAAACCTCTGAAGGGAGAACCGGGTCAACTGCCATTTCGACCTTTAGACTTTCGTCTGGTCTGGATTCAGCAGGTTCATTCTCAATGACTGACACTTCAGCTGACCACTTGAGCGGGCCAGCTGGATTTTCAACTATCGAGGGATTAGGCACGAGTTTTTGGTATCCAGGAGGAAGTCGTAACGGTGATACCGGACGATCTTCCAAAACTCTCTTCGCCTCATCTAAGAATGGACATCGGTGGATGGCGTGATCGCCTTCACACAACATACAGGGTGATCTTGGTCTCCCTTTTCGTCCTTCACTCTCGCTAGTTGACGGATTGCAATCAACATGACTACCAGAGGTTGATGCTACCGGATTGTGCAACCTGGGGGACCAGTCCCTTAGTATCCGGGGAATACAAGGACAATCACGATGGAAGTGGGCCCCTTTGCAAATGACACATGGTGATTTAGGCCCGGTCGGTGCAGTGTGTGGATTTCTGTCAGATGTCTTTTGCTTGCCCCCAGTCGCCTTCGCCATAGGCCCCTTCTGCTTCTTTTCTTTCTTCTTCTTTTCCTTCTTCTCTATGGGAGGCTGAATTTTGCCGGCTCTACCTTGCGAAGATGAAGGATCAGAGGAAGAATTGTAAGAAGTGGAAGGCTGGTGGGTAGCTCTAGACTGGTCTGACTGTTGATTCGACTGCTCAGGATTAGTGGTGATCTGAACTACATTAGTTGAAAAGAGCCATACAGGTAGGCCAATTGTCAATCCTGGAAGTGACAATGTGGCCATATGAGGCGCACCAACATCTCCCCAAGAGGAGAAGGGATTGGGACTTCCGCCAAGGTGACTTCCTTGGTTGGTGGGCTCCATACTTTTCAACTGAAGATCAACGCAGGAATAACAGGTGATTATGTTCTGATTAAAATAAATTTTATTAACGAAGCTTTAGACACAACTTTGCTTTTTCATGTTTTAAGAGTCGAGAAAAAGCTAAAGATGACTCTAGTCTCCTTCGATGTTTTAACGAGCCCGAAGTGACAAATGCTCGGATGGACTTTTTCAGTTATAGAGTTTGAAAAAGGCCAAAAGAAACTGCTCTGGAGTTCTAGGCAGAGGGTGTGCCAAACTTTTCGCGAAACCACAGAATACGTTTTACGGTACGGGTGGTTGATCTTCGTGAATGCTGTGTTCACTGCATCGCGATCAGTAGGGCGGCCGACACGGCTTCCTATGGATAAAGGCTTTGTTCCTATAGGGGTCTCCCAATATATACGCAACGGTACGTGGGAGCACAAGTCCGTATTAGTGCCACCGACTCTCAGGAGGAATCACCCACCTTCGTAGAGATCGACAGTCACTACGTTTAACGACGCCAGAACACGTCTCTACCTAGACCTCTATGTGTTTGCGTTATGTTACAAAGCGTTGTTATGTAAATTGAATTTATTTTAATGTTGATCTTGCTTAGCAGTTTGCCTTTAAGGATCACCACGAGATGTATGTAACAAATTCCTGAATGCAGTCTAAGATGAGAAGCAAACTTTTCAATCTTTCAACTTTGAAAATCTTAACTACTGAGGAGAAGAAAGGCAAATATTTTCACACAGATCATAGAGCACACACTAATGCAAAATTTCCTAAATCAGCATGCAAACAGTCAAATGCAAAATGCACAATGCATGTATTTTCTTTTCCCTTTCTTAATGTTGATGTATTACAAAAAGAAAGTTGTTATATAACTTTGATTTCGATTTAAAGCGAAAATAAACAAGCTAGTCCAAAATCAAAAGACACCTTAAGATTTACTTGTTTAATCACTGGAAATACATGAAATCAAACCATAATGACGAAAGTAAAAAGACTAATCAGCTATGGACAGCAAACAAGCTAACTCTTTAGACCAGCAAAATGCCTAACACAGGTTCAAATCTAAGAGGCCAAGGCAAGACTAGTTCACTTTCGTTATGGGAAATTGTAAATGATGTAAGAAATACAAAAGAACAAGTACAATTTCGTTATATAACAGAGGCGGAATGATGGCAAGTAAGGTTGGTTTCAGAATAGGTACAAGACTGGTAACTGGCAGCCAAATCTATAGTGAAAACAGGCAAGAAAAAGGGAGGAAACCCCAAATGCACAAGGCAAAATTGGGCCAACGCAGGTGCTGCACAGCCAATCTGGCTCTCAGCGCAGGTAGCCCCTTCGGGACCTGCGTTGCAAAGCAGGTAGCCTGTGTACTACCTGCTTTGGAAAACGAAAGTTGCGTTTTCTCAGTTTCCGGGTCACAATTTTCTCAAAAATGCACAGTTTTTGCTCAAATCAGAAGCAATCAGTCAAGCACACACTAAGGGATGACAAGGAAGGTGAAAAGCTATCACTAAGAGCTTACAAGGATCCTTGTAGATCAGCTCTTCAAATCATGAACATGCTCAGAAATGAGCTAGAGTAGCTGCCCTCTACTTCGCTTTTGATATAGTCAAAAGCTTTTCGATTTGGTACTCTTTTGTTCAGGAAATGAATAGCAAAATACTACAAACAATCAAACAGATACGATCCCCAGCGGAGTCGCCAGTTTGTTGTAGGGAAAAGTATCCGATTCGGATGACCCTATCCCACTCTAAGGGTGATAGTACCTCAGCAACAACTGTAAAGAAAACTACTTAAGGTTTACTTCTTTATGAAAGCAAGAGAGAATGAGGAAATGCACTAACCGTTGCCTTGCGCTTAATGTCGAATCCAAACTCTTCTCTTCGCTGCTTGCTCCTAGCTCCTTGCTCTTTTGCTGGCCCAGCTACAATGAGATCCTGCAAAATAACAAAGAAGGAAACTACAAGAAGCATGCAATCATAACTGATTCAAGGATTAGCATAAATCAAATATACAATTATCACAACACATCATTGAAACAAGTGCATATAGAAGAACCTCAATAGCTTTTATTAATGAAGAAGTAAAGTTCTGAGAGAGTTACAACCATTGAAGGCCCCAATCCAGCAACACCTCCCAGCAGAAAGAATTTCTCCTCTTCACCTCCTTCAAGCAATCACCCAATAGCTCTATAGTGAAACCAACAGCATATCATTACTTTGCACAAAATTCCAGCCTCCTGAGCTCATAGGAGAGAGCTCAATATATAGATGAATTGAGAAAGGATGAGTCAGCTTGCAACTGATGTGTAGCTGCCTTGTGTCCTCTCTCTCTTCAGTTGATCTTCAGTTCTTGAGTCCACTTGGAGAACCTTGCTTCCACTTGGAGAAACAGAGCCTCTGACTCATCACAAGGCGAAATCCCTGATCCAAGTGTCATTTTTGGAAGATTCCAGAGCAATGACTCAGTGTGCCACTTGTCCCATCTCGCTCAGCGCAGGTGGCCTTTGTTCCACTTGCTTTGCAACGCAGGTACACCATGGAGGAGTTGAGTTTCAGCGCAGAAGCCTAGTGGAGCACCTGCTTTGATTTCAGGATTGCTTGTTTTTGAGTGTTTTCAGGTGGAGAACTGATCTGAGAGCTGTTGGTTTGCTGACCTTGTTCCTCTAGGGGTAGGAACATCATGTTTAGGGACTTTGGATCCCTTGGATTATTGACAATTCATGCCTGTTGCTGTAAGGCACAAAATTGTCTATAACAGTGATCTCCCTAAATTACTTGGATCCTAGTATCTTAGTAGTGGATGTGCACATTGATGGAATTATGGTCCCTAATACCTTGATTGACCTTGGGGCTACAATAAATGTGATGACTAGGGAAACCATGCTACTACAACTTGCATATAGATCCACAATATCTCTCGAGGGAGTTATTGAGGATGTATTGGTCTCCATTGACTCCAGGGAGAATCCCACTGATTTCCTTTTCCTCCAGCCCAAAACCAAGTTTAATGGATATCCTCTCATCCTATGAAGACTTTGGTTGGGCACTGTTGATGCCTACATTAGTTGTAGGGCTAGGAGAATGACCATAAAAAATGGGCATCTATCAAAACAGCTTGTGTTTTATCCTTGTTGGATTGTGTTATATTCTTTCCATGACTAGCCCCAATAGTTAAACCGGGGGGTTAGAGGGGGGGCGGAGCTTGCCCTTCGTTGCTCCTGATGTAGCGAGGGGGTCACAGGGGGTTTGAGGGGGGCATTAGCCCCTCTCTATGGGGTCTAGGGCAATGCCCCGAAGATTTTTTTTTGGACCCTATATTAGGTGGGTAGACCTACCTATGGTTTTTTGCATGGACTTCGCACATGGTTTTGTGTGTGATGGTTTTCAGTCCATGGTATTTTGTAGATCCAAGCAAGGGAACTATAGTTATGTTTTAATCTAGGGTTAATGGATTAGGGTTTATGGATGCTTTGGCTTGTATATATATGTATTGTAACATCAAAAGAAATATAATGAAAAATCAAGCTGATAGTCCCAATTTTGGGATCCAGGGGAAATATCTCTGTATATTTGTTTTACGTATTATGATCTCACCATTGTTTATTTTCTATATTTTTGAATTCGTATGCAGGTAATTTCTGTACGGGGTTAAAACCTACATTTGGTATCAGAGTTGTTTTGGCTTCAAGGGGACACCTTTGCTGCTAAGGGGTTTTGCTTGGGCTTATGGAAGACCATGTTCAATTGGAGATCTACGAGATCGATTCTTATGGTGAAAAAAGATGGCGAGCAGTAAAGATAGAGATCGAGAAATTTATTGGTCAGAGTTTTGAGTTGTGGAAACTCAATATGGAGGATCTACTGGTGGATAAAGATCAATGGACCGCAGTAGATCCATGTACTAAACCAACAAGAGTGTCTAATGAAGAATGGAAGAAGTCAGATTGGAAGGCAAAAAGAATAATGCAATTGTGTGTCTCAGACTCAGTATTGCTAAATGTATTAGGGGAAGCTACAGGGGAGGCTTTGTGGGACAAGTTGGGGACTTTGTACAAATCTAAGTCTCTGGTGAATAAATTGTTCCTACGGAAAAAGTTGTATAACCTGAGGATGAAAGATGGAGACTTGGTGACAGAGCATCTGAACACATTTAGTACTGTGGTAAGCCAATTATTATTTGTTGATATTAAAATTTAAGATGAAGATAAGTGCATCAGCTTGTTGTGTTATCGACTAGATTCGTGGGATAGTTTGTTTGTTGCAATAGGTAGGAATGCAAGTGCCTTGCAATTTGATGAGATACTCTCATCCTTGCTGGCAGAGGAGATGAGATGGAAAAATATGGAGAGCCAGAATGGTGATGCGTTGTTTATATGAGGATGGTCTCTAAACATAAACAAAAATAAGTCCTCGAGTGGGAGATCTAAATCTAGAGGGAGATCTAAATCTCCATTAAAACCTATAAAGGTGTGATGGAAATGTGAAAAGGAAGGGCACTACAAAAGGGATTGTAAATCTAAAGTTCCTGAGAAAGGAAAGGGATATGATGATACTCCTTCTTCAGAGGTGAAAACCACCTCATATGAAGGTGGAGATGTGTACTTGGCTTCTTCTTCAAGTACACATGTAGATCATGAGGCATGGTTGATTGACTCAGGTCCATCCTTTCACTTCACTCCTCATAGAGAGTGGTTCTGCGAATATGAGAAATATGATGGTGGTGATGTCATCTTAGGGGATGATAGGAAGGCTAGAATCGTTGGTTGTGGAAAAGTCAAGTTAAAGTTGCAAGGTGGAAGGATTAGAACACTTTCGAGTGTTTTGCATATTCCTACATTAGCCAGAAATCGGATTTTTGTAAGTAAGTTGGATGATGCAGGTGTAAAAAAAATGTTTGAGAAATATACCTGTGTTGGCTTGTTAGGGCCTGACCCAGGTTCAAAAGTGTTTTAGCCAAACAAATCCCGCTCTACTGGCACTTTTGGCAACAGTCCGCAGACCGCGGACTGAAGTTTCACCTGAGGTAGTAGGGGAGGGTGTTGTAACCAGTTTTCCGCACCCTAGGGATGTCTTGATGGGGATCATGAACCGATCTACACAATCGCGTTACTCTGCACAACAATCTAGCTTTCGTGAAGCACAGTGATGAGGCGCTTCTTAATTTCCTATTATTACTAAGTTATTATAGATCTGATCTACTTCTTAAGGTCTTTAAGCAAACATTTAACAGTAATTACGAGTGCGCGTAATCATAAATAAGCATAAATTTAGAACATAAGCAAACAGATAGATTTGTGATAAAGCACATAATGATTCCGAAACTCTTATCTTTCTTTATCTTCCATTCAGTACAACCAGATCCGCCCTGTGCACTCAGCTGCAGGGGTTTGCACACATAGCTACAGACTCTACCAGGCATTTGCGCACACAGCTGTAGAGCCTCTATCTATCTACGAACACCCTCGACTCAGACTTACAGATGCAGAGAGAATATTGCCTTCATAAACCCATAGCATTCAAGATCAAAACCAAAAACTGTTGTTGGTCCTCAGTTTTGGTCTATTTTTGCTTAAGGAAACTTACTTAATCCTTATATTTTCCAACCATTTTCCATCACATCCATCTCATTTTGATGTATTTTATTCATATTCAGGTGTTTAATTTTAATTTTGCAATTTCTAGAAGTTTTTATGAAAATTGAGTTTCAAGTGAAATTTTGGGCAGAATCAGAAATTCTCATAATAGCTATGTGGATGACATATTTGCAGGACACTTGGGCTCGAGCTGGATGCATAAATGGAAAGCTTGGGGACTAGGACTAAACTAATTCTACTTGGTTTGGTCAAAACAAGCTTTATTAGGCCCGGTCAAGGCTGGTCAAAATTGACTAGTCACCCAGAAAATCCCTAGGAAATAGGGCAGTTTTGTGATTTCATGGGATTGTCCATATTTCTTAGGATGGATTGAATGAATTCCACTTAGATAGATGGATATTAATAGATATGATTGTTAGAGAGACTCTAGATCAGTTTGTTTCATAAACTTCTATTTAAGTGAAGACTTTGAAGGCTTATGCTATATAATTTTTATATAACTTTATGCCGAGACATTTAAATATTGGAGATTAATTAGAAGAACTTGTTCTACTTTCATTTTTTTTTTCATTGTGTGGATGAGTGCTTGAAGTTTCAGCATTTTTTAGCATCCTCAAGTGTGCAAGGCAAGGGTGGAGGGTTCCCACTCCAAGCTAAGTACACTTCATTGTCAAATTAGCTTAGTTTTCATGAACTAGTTTCTTTAGATTTGTTTACTTGTTTTGTTTCAGATTTTCTTATTTGAGTTAATGTGTGATGATTGTTGAATGGGTATTGGTTTAATTCTAATCTACATATGAAGGGACACACCAGAATTTAAGTTAAATTCCCCTTCTATTTGATCTTGAACTAAAACTGAATTTCATTCTCCTTTTCTTATTTGAAGTTATTTATGCATTTCTGGTTTGAAGCAATGGTGATTATGATAGAGTAGAATTGTGAAGAAGGACAATCTGGTCCTCCTTAGTTAGGAGCCTCTTGTTTTACATCTTCTACATCATAAACCATTGTTAATTAGTGATTTGGATTTATCTTCATGAAAGTAGTATTGTAGGGAAGGACAACCTGGTTCTCCTAAGTTAGGAGCCTCATCCCTCACATATTACATAAGTGAATTAGAAATTGTTAAAATAGGTTTATATTTGTAATATGTACTTAACCCTTTAAATTTTATCTTCTAAGCTTGGCTACATCTGATATCCATATGTTGTGGACTTGCTTCCAAGTTTGAAAAACCTGGATTGATAATTAAATACTTGTGTTAATTTATGTTAATAAATTAGTCCAACATTTTGGCATCGTTGCCAGAGAGGCAATTATCAGCATAGTCAAATAGAAGATAAACAAAAACACTAAAAATTTAGTTAGTATACATTTCTCTTAGTTATGTTTCTATATGCCTAGAAATAGAGATACTAAAAGTATATTCCCAAAACAAAAACCCCAACAAAAAAATAAAATAAAAAATAACTACAAAATCCATTTGCAAGACAAGATCTAAAAAATGATGTTAAAGAATAGGTTACAACACTACTCTATTATTCAACATTCTTTCTTATCAAATATTTATGATCAAATAAATTTTCATGTCCAAAAATTCATTAAAGTATATTTTTCAAATTTGGATGTGAGTTTACTCATGATCTTGTCACGAAAATGGATGCATTGGAAATTCTCTTATACTTGAGAGAATGAATTATTTTTCTAAAATAGAATAGGATAGAATAGAATAAATAAACAAGTCGAATGAATTCACAAGAAGACTTCTATAATAAATTTGTTTCAAACTGTCATGAATATTTCTTCAAATCATTATTCAATATTCATTTGAAAGGAATACATGGCAAAATGCAGTAAGAACAATCCTATTTTGGATAACCATATAGGATCATTTTGAAATCATGTTTCTTTTTTTAAATATCACTTGAAATCTAGTTTTGGAATCCATTTTGAAGTTTTCAATTTATATCACAAATAAAAATGTGATCAAAATCAAAACTAGGTCTCAAGTGAAATGTTGAGGACATAGTTAGTACATCCTATATTTGAGGTGTCAAATGGAAACATTTTTATTTGAAATTCATAGGGAAGATAGCCCTTGGAATCTAGTTTCCAAATAAATTTGAATCACTTCAATCAGGGATCATGTGAAAAAGTTATTCTTAAAATACCAACTACTTCTCGAAAAATATGGATGGTGACAATTATGGGTTTTGATTGTTCATTGGCATATTTAACATACCAAATAATCTTCTTTTTAAAACTTGTTTATATGGGAGATATATATATTCAAGTCTAGTTTAAGACACAATTTGAATCATCCCATTCGGAGGTGAAATGAAAACATTATGCCACATTTAGTGACTACATGTCTTCAAAATAGTAGAGTAAAACTCTGCCTCCTAGGTCTATTCAATTTTTAAAACTTGTTTCTATTGGAAAGACAAAAATGAATCTACTTTAATCTCCAAGTGGAATTACACTGATCTGATCTTTATTGAAGAAGTTACACTTCAAATAGTGACTGTTGGTCTAGTTAAAAATTAACAAGCAACTCTATCAAACATGGCACTCCTAATAATTTTTACCATATCATTTTAAACCATTTTGAAAACTTGTTTATACTGGAGGTAGCCATATGAATTCAATTCAACTTAGCTTTAGAATCACTCTAATTGGATATGAAACGAATATTTTGTAAACAAAATACCGTTAGGAGGTTTAGGCTGGCCACCATTCCTCAAGGGGTAAATAAATGCATTTTATTTGTATATCATATTTGGACTTGTATTCTAAGCAATGCTTGTAATGATTTACATATTTATTGGAAGAAGAGAGATTATACACCTCTCTTCCTCTATCATCTAATATTGTATTGCAGGCAAGTGCTATGTTTTTGCAGGTCATAGGAAGAATGAAGGAGTGAACTCCATGGATGAAGTAATTTTCAAAGTCAAATTCATATTCCAATATATGAATACAAATGTCTAAGTCAAATCAAAGTGAAAAATTACCTGATGTTGAGTTCATCCAATGAAACTAAAATTCTTGAAGCTTGTCTTTAGTCATTGACCAATAACACCAACAAACCCGACAACATGATCGAGATCAAGGCAAAAAGACATGAAGTTAATAACCAGGAGAAGAAGTCAAGTTCTGTACCATGTCAAGTCACATCCATTGCCAAAGAAGTCTTTCATAAATCATATTTTTCATTATTTCATCCATCATCCATATCATATGTTAAGCTTCGCGATCATGCACGTTGAAGTCCAGACTTATTATCTATCCATTTACTACTAAATCATGACTTCAATATAACCTATTTTCATAAGTTTTTCATAATTCCCTACTCCATTACACTCCACCTCCATCCAGAAAAGGGAAAAATATAAAAAGATAAAAAATAATAAAGGAGTTTGGTTGTGAAAATCCACGAAAGTGGCACAATGCAAACTCGAATTCATATAGGAAAACCAACTTGTTTGGCCAATATGAATTCTCTATTTTGTTTTAGCATTTCTTCAAATTGATTTTCCAGGAATCATCCTCCAAAATAAACAAGACTTGAGGACAAGTCTTCCCATCAGCAAGGGGGAAGGTCGCAAAAGAAACTTAATTGTGCAGCTGAACTGACAACGGAACTTGTATTGTTGGCAGTTGGGTCCTGAAATAATTTTGAAATCAATAGCAGTTGGGACCTGAAATGTTAGAAAAAAACATGTATATATTGCATAAAAAAATGTACATGATAGAAGGGACCTGAGTTATTATGAATCAATTGCAGAGGAACCTGAACGACATCAACAATCAATGGACCATAATTAATGAAGGATGCTAGAACAAAAGGCAGAAATAAATTCTATATTTCAACATATCTAAGATATTTGATCAGAGGACATCATCCAATATTATCAAGGAGCAGAAGACATGATCCAATATTGTCAACGAAGTACAAGTATTGTGAGTACGAAATTTTTCTCTTGCAAATTCGAAATTTTTTAGAAATTTTTAGGGCTTGTTAAAATTAAGTTAATACCTGAGTGCATATTTTATATTCATTACATTACCCTCATCCTATACCTATTATTTTATACCCATTATCCTAAATATCATTCTATATTTACCTATGTACATCCTACACTTATATTGAACATTTATTCTAGACGTAATCGTATATTTATATTCTATATTCCATTCATATATTTCATATTCATTCCATAACCCTAACATTCCATAACCCTAAGTATTCTTATTTATAAGAAAAAGGGATCAAAATGAGGATTTAATAAATCGAAACCTGCACCACCATATAAAACATTAGTATTATGGAGATAATTTTAAACATGACCTAAATGGTCATTTTAAAATTAAAGTGATACATTGCAAAACATAAGAGATATAAGAGATCTGCGCATTATGAAATATATTGCAAAACATATAAATAAAAATGATTTATGTATTAACCTTATCATAGCGCATAAAAAGAAATGCTATTGGCAATATATGGATGGTGTCAAGTTATAATGGCAAATGGAATATGATATGATGGAAAACCTTATGGAAATACAACGTGATGGTGCAAGGTTATCATACCAAGCCTTATGATAATACGATGGAGTATGGTCATCATAGCAGCCCAGTGGTAATGCATTGCAAGCCCAAAATTTTGACCCGCGTTTCATAATGTTTTCTGCTTATACTCAGAAAGAAATACAGTGGTATATATGTTAGTCAAGGTCAAGCCACGATGGAAGCAATCAGCATAGCAGCAATATATATGACAGTCAAAGGATAAGCCAAGACTGGATTGAAGGACGACTTCAAATGAATCAAGCATAACCTGAGCTAAAAGCATAATAAAAAAATTTGAATGCAAACATAGAAATAATAAACCATATGGTGTCAACAGAACGGTGCAAATAATTACAAATGGTTCCAATTATCAGTTCGATGGTATATGCATGGCATACCAGTCAAAGGATATCGAACAGAATAAAAAAATGATCAAAACATTTTTTTAAATAACAGAGACAAGCCCTATGAACTAACAGTAGAGAGCTTCGCCATTTTTAGAAGCCATAGACCTTAGGACAATGAATTTTTTTTGCCATCATAGCCATTGAGAGGCTCAAGAAGGTGGTAGATGCCATTGGCAAGCAATTGAGAGAAGCAAAATGGTTTGACAAAGGAAATGGAGGTAAAAATATAGCGTTGAGGAATTGGAGAGATAAGAAGGGTTAGTCGAGGAGACTAACGAAGGAAGTGGAGTCAGTTAGCAAAAATCTCATGAAGAGAAAAGGTAAGTGTAAAACCTGATTTATTTCCCTTAAATGCGATGGAGATTTTAGAGGAAATATCAGGATTTTTTGCGGAGATATGGACTGTCTATTGTTTATCTAAAAATCTACTTGTGCCACCAGTCATCAAATAAGAGTGTTTAAAAAGTGGGAAACGATATGCAATGTAGGATAATTGGACCAAGAAACAAGGGAATCATGACACTTCAACACAGTCAGGTAAATCGTTTTCGATCCTCCATGAAATCACCAAGTTTGTTAATAAAACGAAGTGTTTACACAGTGAGTTTAATTGCACAGATAGTGGGCTTGATTGCACAAGTAATGAACTGTGATATAGCTTCAGGTTATCATGTGATTTGTTAATGTAAGATAGAAAAAAAATCAAAACAAATCTTGGCTGACAGATCAGATTTTCCATGAACAGAGTGTCTTATTGAAGTTTGATTGCATGTTGAAGTAATGAAACAAGAAGTTTAAGTGTAGTTTTGAAAACGCATAGCTAGCCAAGCTTAAAACTACACTTGTACATGTTTTTTTTTATCAGACAGTGTGATAAAAGGCCAAGTTTTAGTTTGATTTCATAATGGAAATGATCAACGAAAACAGAGTACAGGGTTTATAATGTGTGAAACAATTCATTGATTGCCAGCAGTGAAGTGTTGCATGTTGATTTACACAGTGGCCTCAATTCAACAATCAATGAATGAAGAAGCAACTCTAGTTTGATGTCATAAGAATATGTTAAGAAAAACAAAAATCAGAGGAATTGTAATATGATTTTGTTTTTTTTTTTATATATATTTCTTTTCCAAAAATAGAGTTCAATTTCTTTCTTATAGAGATGTGTATAAAGATGGATATTTGGTTTGCATGAATAGAGCAGAGTGTTGATAAATGGAAATAGAGAATTCTACATCAGAGACAAAGGATTTTTTTATTTTTTTTTTTTAATTTTTAATTTTATTTTGATGAAACAGAGGATAGAATATAAGAAGTAAATTAATAAAAACATGTTCATTATGTTTTTATAATCTTTGTATATCAAAATTTTGTGTTTGCAGAAGCAGTAAGTTCATATTTTTGAGGATTGGTTTCATCTCTTTGTCAAGGGCATCAGAAAAGAGGTAAGTAGGATACTGGAGAAGCATTTGAAGAGAAAAATTGATTTCAAATTGAATGATCATTCAATCTCAGAAATGCATTTCAATTTTAAGAAGCCACTATTTTTCATTGCTTTTTCTGAGCAAAAGAAAATGAAATCTGAAAAATGAAAACATGGGTTTTCTTCAGAATGAGCCTAATTATGCTTTACACGGGTAGTCTTCTCAAATTCATTTCTATTTGGAATATTTTTATGGTTCTTTCGACCCCTATTTTTTAGACTGCATGGGTAGAACAGTGGCTAAATTAAAAGTGAATGCTTAGTCATAAAAAAATTGGCTTCTTTTAGTGAGATGTAAAGGCAACTAGATATTGGCTCCTTTAATTAAAATTGTTGATATTGCTAATTTAAGAGGGACATGAATCTTGTGTCAGAATGTATTACAAGATTCAAGTTTTATTTGTTGTCTTCTCTGAAGTTGCTCATCAAGAATGATATATTGGCATTTTATCATCAGAGGAGGAATAATGTAAAGTTTCTGTATTTGTATGTTGATGGTGAAACACATCGGAGACATTCTTGTTCCCATCACTCCAGAATACATAGCCCAAGTCATAATTTTTCCATTGATAGGTGAAGAATATTGCAAACGAAATTTCTTTTTAGAAAAAAAGAGGGAAGAAAAGGAGAAAAAGTAAAGAATGTCATCTAAAAAAAAGAGAGAAGAAGTACATGAAGGCATAGATATCCTTTTACAGGTAGCTCAAGAGAAAGCTTCATCTTCAAGGGTCAGAGCCACAGGTACATCAACAGGCCAGTCAGCATATAGAAGCAGAAGGTTGAGGACAGAGACAAGCATGAGGACATACTTGAGACTAAGCAAGGGGGAGAAGTTGGCCCTCAGTTTTGGTCTATTTTTGCTTAAGGAAACTTACTTAATCCTTATATTTTCCATCCATTTTCCATCAAATCCATCTCATTTTGATGTATTTTATGCATATTCAGGAGTTTAATTTTAATTTTGCAATTTCTAGAAGTTTTTATGAAAATTGAGTTTCAAGTGCAATTTTGGACATAATCAGAAATTCCCGTAATAGATATGTGGATGAAATATTTTCAGGACACTTGGGCTCGAGTTGGATACATGAATGGAAATCTTGGGAACTAGGACTGAACTAATTCTACTTGGTTCGGTCAAAACAAGCTTTATTAGGCCCGGTCAAGGTTGGTCAAACATGACTAGTCACCCAGAAAATCCCTAGGAAATAGGGCAGTTTTGTGATTTCATGGGATTGTCCATATTTCTTGGGATGGATTGAATGAATTTGACATAGATAGATGGATATGAATAGATATGATTGTTAAAGATACTTTAGATCAGTTTGTTTCATAAACTTCTATTTAAGCCAAGACTTTGAAGGCTTATGATATGTAATTTTATATAACTTTATGCTGAGACATTTGATTATTGGAGATTAATTAGAAGAACTTGTTCTACTTTCATTTTGTTGTACATTGTGTGGATGATTGCTTGAAATTTTAGCATTTGATAGTAGCTTCAAGTGTGCAAGGCAAGGGTGGAGGGCCCCCACTCCAAGCTAAGCACACTTCATTGTCAAATTAGCTTAGTTTTCATGAACTAGTTTCTTTAGATTCGTTTACTTGTGTTGTTTCAGATTTGCTTATTTTAATTAATATGTGATGATTGTTGAATGGATATTGTTTTAATTCTAATCTACATATGAAGGGACATGTTTAATTCTAATCTACATATGAAGGGACACACCGGAATTTAAGTTAAATTCCCCTTCTATTTGATCTTGAACTAAAACTGAATTTCATTCTCCTTTTCTTATTTGAAGTTATTTATGCATTTCTGGTTTGAAGCAATGGTGATTATGATAGAGTAGAATTGTGAAGAAGGACAATATGGTCCTCCTTAGTTAGGAGCCTCTTTTTTTACATCTTCTACATCATAAACCATTGTTAATTAGTGATTTGGATTTATCTTCATAAAAGTAGTATTGTAGGGAAGGACAACCTGGTTCTCCTAAGTTAGGAACCTCATCCCTCACATATTACATAAGTGAATTAGAAATTGTTAAAATAGGTTTATATTTGTAATATGTACTTCCTTAAATATTTAAATTTTATCTTCTAAGCTTGGCTACATCTGATATCCATATACTGTGGACTTGCCTCTAAGTTTTACATACCCGGATTGATAATTAAGTACTTGTGTTAATTTATGTTAATAAATTAGCCCAACAACTGCTTTCTAACCTTAGAGCCTTTCTCTATTTATACATTCCCATGGTCCGCGGACCATGGGCAGGCTGACTAACTTTTTATTTTCTTACATTACTTTTGGGTGGACAACCCTTTGACTTGACTCATTACAATTCGTGCTTTGAGCACTTTGTGGAACCTTTACCATACTTTTACCCAAAATTGTGGACTTTAAGCCCCAAAACCATTACGCAGGGGATCTGCTGCCCAACAGGTCCCCAACACAATCATCGTGACTTGTCCCAAGTCACTTTTCTAGTGTGGCAATCTTCGCGTGGAGGGCCTCCAGCAACTTCTACACTTCTCTTACGCTCGCAACACATTCTTCTGCCATCTTTTTTACCCGTTGGACGCGAGCCACTGATGCATCAGTATTAGTTTCAGTTATTTGTCCAGGTTCATATGTTGCCTGCATGTGTGCTAACTTTCCCTAGATGTTGGTGGAGACCGCGAATGCCTCATCAAGCCAAGGCTAGATGCATTCTTTAGGCACTGCTTCCTTCTGCTGAGCGGTGTCAAATTTTGCCTTGAGAACTTGGGCCTCCCTCATCTTGGCCAATTGCTACGTGATGGTGACTGTTTGTGCCGACCCTCGGACTTGGTCATAAGCTTGCTGCAACTCCCGTGCTTCTGTCTCTACCTGTTGTAGCATTGGGTCTTCCTGAATGGATGTGATCGTAAGGAGGGACTGATCCAACAATCCTGAGAAATATTGGACAGTGCGCCCTATCACTTCTAATCCTACTTGAATTTAGCAGCGGCACTTCTCTTGAACTTCCGGGGGTGTAAGAGGCTGTGCCTTCATCCTTAGTTCCATGATTTGTAAGTTTAATTCCCATTGAGCTTTCGTAGCCTCCTCTTGGGTCGTACAGAATCCTACGGCCATGTGATGAATCTTGTCAGCTATTGGGAGTTCCATTGGCACAGCCAACTCTGGTACATTGCTACAGACCTCCGCCATGGCCTATTCCAATTCCTTGTTGTGTGTGACCAAGTCATCGCACTGTAAATTGACCTGCTCCAGATTTTCCTTGTGCTCTATTAAGACTTGCAGGGCGCGACCTTCCATAGCACGGAGCTCAGCGGTGACCCCATCCTGTAGTTGGTATAGGGTTTCTCTGGGCAAGGCAGCCAAATTCAACCCCCAACTTCCCATGTCACCTTTGGCTTCTGCTAGGACAGCGCCTGCTGGCAACACTAAAGTGTTCATTGTGTGGGCTTGCACCATCTGCTCGGCTACGGATGTGTCGTCTACTAGGTTTGGTATCATGCCTCCTGGGGGTCGCACTTGTAATGCCTGCAGTTGCGCTCTGAGCTCCCCCTACATAGTTCTCTGCTCTATCATTAGCTCCTCCAAAGCATCTTTAGTGACATTACACGCCAGTTCGCTACTGTCAAGAAACTCTTTCTCCAAAGTCTTTGTTGTCTTTGTCTTTTTGCGGGTATGTGGCAGTTCCTTGATGCGCGACCTCTTGACTTGGGTCGATTTTGTGGTAAGGTTCATGCGTTCCTATATCTCCATTTCCCTCTGCATTTCCTACTCTAAGGACATTTCCTGATCTTCCCTGATCTCTTTCGCGATTTATTCCTCGGTCTCTTCCTACTGCGAAGCTACCTTCTGTCCCTGACGCATCCTTTCCGCCATCTTAGTGCGTTGCAACTAGATTTCCTTCTTTTGCTGCTATGCTGCCATCCGTTCTAATGTGTCCAAGTCTAGGGCGTGCCACTCCAGAGGAAATGCTACCATTACCTCGTAAATTGCATTCTCCGTTGCAATGAACAGAAGCTTTACCCATGTTTTATTTGGATCCTTCCACGCTCGGATATATAGGTTATGCATGTCCTCTTTGAACTCAGTTGTGCTTTTCAAGCTATTGTATACTGGCAGGGATAACCACGGTCTGTGAGCGATCCATGTCTGGATACTCGACTCCATGAATATCCAAAACACCTTGATCTCACGAATCGTCGTGGTATATTTCATAGCCCGGAGCGAGTTATACCGCACGGCTTGAGGGAGGTTGTCCTCAATGTCGAGAAATTGGCTACCCTATGGCAGTTCTCCTGCAACAAATGGGATTGTTAGGAGAAACCATGTGTAATGGAAAGACTTACCTTGCTCTTGAGCTTCCTGACAATTCGTAAAAAAATTGTCATAGAGAAACTGTGCCCAGTTGAACTGAACCCCTTTTGCACACTGCTCCGCGAGCGCAATGACAATGGCTGGCACTTCATCTACGCGACATTTTCTTATGAGCTTATCGACCAGTAACTAGGTGGTGATGTGCACCCCTCGGTCTTTGATGCTTGCTATTACATACCCTTGCTTCCATTTTTCCAGCTTATATTTAACCTTCATGGCTTCAGCGAGATCCACGTCGCTACTCGTTCTGGCTATGTCTACAGGATCGTTCCCTTTAGTAGGCAGCTAGGAAATTCGGTGCACTAAATTGGTCATGATGGGAATCGGTTCCTCCAACCATAGATACCCATCATGTACCAGACATAGTAACTGTCGGATAACAAAAATGGTGATGGTCGCGCGGTGATAGTGGGGTATCCACCTCAGATTGAGTAATCCTGCCTTCTCCACACCCCGTAACCACTTCCGCCGTAGTAATTTCTCTTCGGCCAATTGGGGGAACTTCTCATTGTCTGCAAGATCCCAATCTTCGAACTTGATACTTGGTACTTGGCCCAACGGCAAACCATCAAACCTTATCTCATCTGGAAGAAGCAGGGTCTGGATCGTACTCTTTGTGTCCTCTAGGTCCTTTGGTATCTTGGCCGCCCCTTTCCACAGAGAGATATATGGTGGTAGCGACGGTATTTGGACACCATCCTCCTCTTCCTCATCCTATGCTTCAATCTGAGTGATCAGGGCTTGCAAATCTTCCCCGTCCTCATCGATTTCAGTGGTGATTGCTTTGCCCTTTTCTGCAACCAACAATTTACTGAATCTCGGTGATACCTAGACTAGTCCCATAGTCTTCTTGTCTTTCCAGGGTCGTGACGTGCATGGGGACTTTGGAACTTTTGGGGCAGCAGCCGCCACTCCCGGCTCCTCTTGTGTCAGATAGGGCACTTCCTCAAACCTTACCCTGTTTCTCATGGTTTCTATCTTGAATTCACTCGGGGATGTGCTCTTAGGGGGCCAGGTAGGTGGGTTTCTGTTGTTTTGTACTGGCTTGAGTCTCACATAGGCAAGAGTTGTTGTAGGGCTATCGCAACAGTTTTTATAGGAACATGTGACTTTGAATTTAACCCTTCCCTCCACTTTTGATTCAATAATATCTTCTTGGCGGTAGATATTTTCGTATCTAGCTCGGAACTCCTGTCTTAATGGCCCGCTGCCCGCGCCTCTCTACCATAACTCTAACTTCTTGTCATGAACAGTGACGTTAACGGTCACCTCCCAGCCTTCCCACGTAGCAGTGTAGCCCCTTCGGTGCAACCGCGATCTTGCTGATCGACTGGCCCTACACGGAACCTTCTTTCCATGTAGGTCTTCTGTAGACTTGTTTATAGTCCCGCGCTTCCTTTCAACTACTTGGAATGCTGAGACTATGCTTTCCACAACTAGTCAGGTGGTCGCACCCCAGGTGCGAGATTTTGGGTTCACTACTAGCCCGGGCTGCGGGCACCTTTTGACTACCTTCGTATCTGTTATCCTATTGTGCTCTGTGGTATATGGTACACTCCTTCGTTGGTGCGGTCGCAGCCATGAGAGCAAGGTCGCAGCTTGTTCTAGTCCTGAGGTTGAACCAGTTAGGCCTGGTTCCCTAATTTGCAGATTCGCATGGCCCGCTTGTGCGATGCCGATTTTCATTTTGTTGATTTCTTCATCCAACATCACGCGTGTCCTCCTTAGCCATGCCCATTCTTCATCAATTTCGTGAAGCCTTCTACTGCCGTGTCGAACAGCTTCCTGCAGCCGCCGAATTTCTTTGCCCAGGACCTTGCGTGTTGTCCGAACTGCGGAGGTTGTAGTCTAGGGAGTCCCTTCTGTCCTCTTAGTTCCATCTCGTCTCACCATTGATAAGATCACCTTCACCCCCCTCCTTTTGCTGATGGTCTTATAGGCCCATCGAACCCATGGTACCTGCAGATTCCCATTGGGTCGTCTTATCAGGCGAATGCTATTCATGCTCCCACCTATTTTCCTGATGGCTTTGTCGTGAACAATTGGTGGAATGCATTGCTGTGGTGAATTCTAATTTTTGATTCTTAGTTGGTTAGGTGGTTGCACAACATACACCTGCATCCTACACCATCGATGCGCCTGCTAGTTCCTCCTAGTCTTTTGGCGTGTACTCCACCCTTAAGCAGTTGTTGCACATAACGGCCCCGCTTGCACACCTTGTCGCTTTTGTTCCAGAATTGCCTTTTCGCAGCGGTCTACAGGTTCCTCCACATTTGTTGCACCCGCATCTGTTGGTAGTTCCCTTGCTTCTATCGTTATGCAGCGTAGTGATCTAACCATCATATTACAATTTAGCATTGTTACCTCATGCAATCGGTTCTGCCATCGCTCAATCTCTTCATTTGAGTCCGACATGCAGGAATTGTCACGTTCCCATGAGATTTTCCTGTCTACTATCAGATTCACCCGATCCTGATCCTACACTATGATTTGGTAGATGCAGTCCAGTTCATCGTCATTGTCCTCATCACACACAGGCTCAGTGTAGCGCGCTCCTTCGGCTAGGTCCAGCAGAACCACTATGCGTAGAGACTTTTTCTCGAATATCATTTTTTGTCTCTTTAGGTTGATGACTCCATTCATATCCATGGCCCAGTCTATCCCTAACAATGCAGGGTACGGGTTACTATCATCCACAATTTCTATTACCTCAAAATCTGTTTGTGTGCTTGCGCCCTCGATGTCTACTGTAACTCCTTGCAATCTCCCCATGGGCAAGATCTTCTGTTGGTTCGCCATCCGTAATTGGATAGGAGACCATTGTAGTGCGGGCCTACCCATGTGCTCCCAGGTCTGTTTAGGTAGCACATTCGCATCTGACCCCAAGTCCAGAATGACCTGATCCATCTCATAGTCACCAATCTGGGCAGTCAACTGCATTTCCTACCCGGTGTGCAAAGCATGCTTGCCTAGTTTCTAGACCATGCACAGTTCACCCAACCCTGTGCACCTAGTTATCAACTCCTGCATTCCCTTAACTACTTTATAGTCTCGTAGTAGCTTCATGCATGTCTCTAAAAAGGTAGTTAGCAGAGATGGATCAATTTTTGGCTTAGTTTGATCCTTGCTACCTGAAGTAGAAGCCTTCGCGAAGCTCTTCTTAGCTTCCATAAATGTTTCCTTCACGCATTCCAAATCAAACTCAGGTTCTTTTGTAGGGACCTTCCGAACCCATGTATCCTCCTCAGGTTTCTTCCCCTTATCCTCTCCCGTAGTTGCACCACTTCTGAGCACCATGTTCATGTTAGGGTCCTCTTCGCGTGGTTCAACCTTCATCATTTGGACGTTCTGAGTGGGAGTAGACTGAAGCACCCCTTTCTCACGCATCTGTGCAATTAACGTGGGGCAATATACCGCTTCATGATCAAACTGGTAATGGTATGGGAAACATGTTCTGGTCAGGTTCGTGTAGTTACGTGCGTAGTGCCCAGGTCCTCCACAATTGTAGCAGATTAATTGTCCACGCCCTCATTCGAGTCCCATTACTCCTCATCCCTGTCCGCGTCCCTGGAATCCACTGCGTGCTATTGCTGCAGCTGGATCCTAACCTCGCACCTCAGTCTGCATCCTATAAGCAGATTTCTGATCCATCAACAACTCATAACTTTAGCAATTTCGTTCGTCATGGCCCATCGATCTACAAAAATTGCAAAATAGCTGCTGGGGGGGCTGTATAAATTTCTGCAATAGATGACAGTTGTCCATTGTGTGCTTTCCTCCCACCTGACAGATCATGCACCAGAGTGTGGGCGTCGCGCTTGGCCCCACTTGTGCCTCTGGTCGCAATGGCATTGGTCCCCCCTGCCAAATAGTTCGCGAATATCGAACAATGATCCTTATCGTGGCCCTGGCCTTTACATTTTATGCACCACACCTCTTCACACGCCTCTGACCGGGGCACCTTATCTTGTTTCAAATTTTGCATCTCTAAGCATAGGTTTTGTAGTTACGCATGGATTTGCTGAACTCTCAGCCCCGGATCCTGTATTGGAGTTTCATGCAACCTCATCACTATCTCTAATGCTTCAGCTTCAGTTGAGATCTTTTGTTGTGACAGCATCGTCCTCAGATATGGTGTCAAAGATGCCACAAACCATGCATAGTGTTGCGCATTTGTCAGCATCATGTTAGCCTCACGGATCGTACTCTTCAGTCTCTGATCTAGATCCCAAGTGGTTTCACCTGGCAGCATCACGATCTCCTGAACCCGATGATCGACTGCGTCTCTGACTTTGGCCGGCTAAATTCTTTCTTCAATGCATCCTAGATCTTCGCTATTCCCGCATTTGGATGATTGTTAGAGTGCTTTATATTTCAAGTCAACGCGTGATCCTGCAACACACTTACCAAAGTAGCCTTTTTGATGTTATCATCCATAACACCTTGGGCTTCCCATACTGCCTTTACCATGAACCAAAACTGATTTGGTTCCTCATTTCCTATGCCTCTAAATATAGGCAACTTGATCACACTCACCATTCCAACCCTCAGTGGTGGCGGAGGTGGGGTAGGTGAAGATGGGACTAATGTAGGTGAAGTGGGTGATGGAATGGATGGCAGTGGTAACAGTGGAATGCACTGCTTTATCAATCGGACTGCGCTTCTCGGTGAGAACCCTACGAGCTCCTCCTCACTTTCTCACGAAAGTGAAATCAGGGGATTGTTCTCTAATCCTTCAGTCCCTCGATAACCTCTTCTGCTCCGCGTTACCCCAGGTATCAATGGATGCGCATAAACCATTTTTCACATAACAACATTTTAATCCAGGTATTCAATGATTTGATGTACTTACCCCACGATCCTTTGAGAAAGCATCTTTCTGCTTCATTGTAACTCATAGTTGTGTGTATCACGAACTCTATGATAAACCCTCCTATTATCCGATCCACCTAGTGATCTACTACTCATGCAATTTTATCTTCAGATGCCTCTAGCCTGCACATTAATTCTGGAGTCCACACTATGGGTTGTTCCAGTCTGCACCTTCCCTAATTGTCAGCTAGCCTCGTGATCCACTCATACAGTTCTATTGAGAAGGACGCGAAGAAGATCTCATGGATTTCTATGTATATGTAGTGATCTAGCCACCTCTCCTCAGATATCTGCGGGTTTTTGTTTTCCTGTACCATGAACTCGTGAAGCTTCTGATCCAACCATTCTTCAAGTTCTTTCTTTATAGGGTTCCAGTGTTCTGACATCAGACATCCCTTAGGCAGATCCTGGTCCCAACAACATAACCATTTTTTGGCTTGTTGGATCTAACCTCGGTTTAGAAGTGTTTTAGCCAAACAAATCCTACTCTACCAGCACTTTCGGCAACACTTCGTGGAGCGCACACTAAAGTCTCACCTGAGGTAGTAGGGGAGGGTACTGGAACCAGGTTTCTGCACCCTAAGGATGTCTTGATGGGGATCGCGAACTAATCTACACACTCGTGCTACTTTGCACAACAATCTGGCTTTCGCGAAGCACAGTGATGATGCGCTTCTTAGGTTCCTATTATCACTGAGTTATTATAGATCTGATCTACTTCTTAAGGTCTTTAAGCAAACATTTAACAGTAATTACCAGTGCACGCAATCATAAATAAGCATAAATTCAGAACATAAGCAAACATATAGATTCGTGATAAAGCACACAATGATTCCAAAACTCTTATCTTTCTTTATCTTCCATTCAGTACAACTAGATCTACCCTGTGCACTCAACTGCAGGGGTCCACGCACACAGCTACAGACTCTACCAAGCCTCTGTGCACATAGCTGCAGAGCCTCTATCTATCTACTAACACCCTCGACTTAGACATACAGACGCAGAGAAAATATTGCATTCATAAACCCATAACATTCAAGATCAAAACCAAAAATTGCTTTCTAACCTTAGAGCCTTGCTCTATTTATACATTCCCATGGTTCGCAGACCATGGGCAGGCCGACTCACTTTCTATTTTCTTACATTATTTTTAGGCAGACGACCCTTTGACTTGACACATTACAATTCATTCTTCACGCACTTCGTGGAACCTTTACCATACTTTTACCCAAAATTGTGGACTTTAAGCCCCAAAAGCGTTACATGAGGGATCCGCTGCCCAACAACCTGCAAAATGGTTCAGGGAGAACCGGTATTGATGTGGGGAGTTAGAATTGGAACTTTGTACAAGCTACAAGATAGCACTATTGTTGATGGGTGTAAAAGTTATATGGTTCCTAAAAGTAGAGCAAAAAATCTAGTGGCCTCTGGAGAAAATACCATGCTATGGCATTAAATGCTTGCACATATTTGAGAGAAGGGCCTTCGAATACTTCATGGTAAAGGTATGGTAGAAGGTATGTCTAGTAGCTCTCTAGATTTTGATTTATATGAAAATTGTGTATATGGGAAGCAGAATCAGGTGAGTTTCCCCTCTAGTGGTAAGAGGGAAAAACAAATATTAGAGCTTGTGCACAGTGATGTGTTTGGACCTATGTCGATTCCATCATTGGGTAACTTTATGTACTATGTATCATTTATAGATGACTTCTTAAGGAATACATGGACATATTTCCTCAAGAAGAAATCTGAAGTCTTTGACAGGTTTAAAGAATTTAAGGCTCTGGTGGAAAACTAGACAGAGAAGAAGATAAAGGTACTGAGGAAAAATAACGGTGGAGAGTTTTGCAAGAAGGAATTTGAACAGTTCTGTAAGAAGTGTGGTATAACAAAAAAAAACTCCACACACACCTGAGCAAAATGGAGTTGCAGAAAGAATAAAAAAGACGTTGATGGAAAGGGCAAGAAGCATGCTCAATGGTGCTCGGTTAGGGTAGGAATTATGGGCAGAGGTGGTGGAGACTGCACGTTACCTAGTCAACAGATCACCTTCATCAGTGTTGGAGGATAAGACTTCACAAGAGGTATGGAATGGTAAGAAACCTTCTCTTTCACATCTGAGGGTATTTGGATGTGATGCATATGTACATTTTCCAAAGGAGAAAAGAATAAAGTTGGATAGTAAATCTTAAAATTGCATCTTTATTGGGTATAAGGATGGTTTAAAAGGTTATAAGATTTGGAACCCAATAACAAGGAAGGTTGTGTACAACCGAGATGTGGTTTTTAGAGAGGTGAAAGATGTTATTAAACATGAATTCCTACCAAAGGAACCTGAGAAGATAGAGTTTGAGATAAAGGAGGAAGAATCAGACTCTACAACAGAAGAGGAATCAGAAGATGAAGAGCCACAAACTCCAATTGTGAGAAGATCAGTTCGAGAAAGAAGGCAACCAGAAAGGTATAGTCCATCTGTTTTTTGTTCAAATTTTGCTTTATCTATCACTGATGATGATCCTAGAACTGTGAAGGAAGCGGTAGATTCATAGGATGGCAAACTATGGAAAGAGACCATGGTTGATGAAATGGCATCTTTACACAAAAATGAGGCTTGGGATCTGGAGTTTCCGGCTGGAGGGAAACCCATTGGCAACAAATGGTTGTCCAAGAAGAAGACGAATGCAGAAGGAAAGGTGGAGAAATACAAATATCGGTTTTTGTAGAAAATGGTTATTCCCAAGTGTCGGGAATTGATTTTGGTGATATTTTTTCTCCTGTTTCCAAGGTAGCTTCTATTAGATTACTTTTATTTGTTGTTTCTGCTTTTTATTTTGAGGTAGAACAAATGGATGTGAACACAACATTTCTTCATGGGGATCTGGAAGAGGAGATCTACATGAAGCAACCTGAAGGCTTTGCGGTGAAGGGTAAGAAAGAACTAGTATGCAAGTTAAAAAAGTCTTTGTATGGGTTAAAACAGTCACCAACGATGTGGCATCAGAAATTTGACACATTTATACAGGGACTTGGCCTCGCCAGAAGCAAAGTAGATCACTGTGTGTATTTTAAATTCATTGGTGACCATGTTATTTATCTGGTCTTGTATGTGGATGATATGTTGCTGGTTGGAAATGACAAAGAAATTATCTAGGATTTGAAGACCCAATTTTCCTCCAAATTCGACATGAAAGATCTTGATGCTGCAAACTATATTTTGGGCATGGAAATTAAACAAGATCGGGAAAAGAGGAAGCTCAGGTTAAGACAGAGGAAATATGTTGAGACAATACTGTAGAGGTTTAATATGCAGGATAGTGAACCAGTGAAGTTTCTGATTCCTATAGATGTAAATTTATCTATTGAATAGTGTCCCAAGACACAAGAAGAGGAAGAGGACATGTCCCGTGTTCCATATGCAAGCACAGTCGGTAGCTTGATGTATATGATGGTTTGTATTATACCAGATGTTGCACATGCAATGGGAGTATTGAGTAGGTTTATTTCAAAACTAGGGAAGGAGCATTGGACAACAGTGAAGTCGGTTTTTAGGTATTTACATTGCACTAGTGATTATGGTTTGTGCTACTAAGGAAGACCAAGATTGAACAAAGTTTTAGAAATTCATGGCTTTGTTGATGTAGACTAAGCCGAAGATATAGATCAGAGAAGATCTACAAGTGGGCATGTGTTTAACCTATTTGGAGGTGCATCCAGTTGGATGAGTAAGAGACAATCTGTAGTGGCATTGTTAGCTATAGAGGCAGAATACATGGCAGCCACTCATGCAAGCAAGGAAGCAGTTTGGTTGCAAAGACTGTGTTCAAGTATGGGGTTAGTAGAGAGAGCTATAAGGATAGACTGTGACAACCAAAGTGCAATTTTCTTGGCAAAGAACCCTTCTTATCATTCAAAGGCAAAGCACATTGATGTTCAGTATCACTTTGTGATGTATATGGTAGAAGACAAGAAGGTGTTGCTGGTAAAGGTGGACACTTTGAAGAATACTGCAGATGCATTGACAAAGTCTGTGATCACTGAGAAGTTCTCTTGATGTAGAGAAACAATGGGTGTTGCAGGGATGGATCAGTGACTAAGCTCTCATGTGGCCCCCTGTGGAAAGAAAACAATAAGCGGGAGAATGTTGGGTTGTGTTATATTCTTTCCATGACTAGCCCCAATAGTTAAACCAAGGGGTTAGAGGGAGGGGGGGAGCTCGTCCTTCCTTGCATTGGGTGCAGCAGGGGGGTCACAGGGGGGTGGAAGCCCCCCTGTTGGGGGGTTTGAGGGGGGCAGTATCCCCCCTTTACAGGGTCCGGGGCAAAGTCCCGGGGAATTGTTTTTTTTTGGACCCTATATTAGGTGGGCGGACCTACCTATGGTTTTTTGCATCAATTGTGCACATGGTTTTGGGTGTGATGGTTTTCGTTCCATGGTATTTTGTAGATACAGTCAAGGGAACTATGATTATGTTCTAATCTAGGGTTAATGGATTGGGGTTTACAGATGCTTTGGCATGTATATATATGTATTGTAACATTGAAAGGAATATGATGAAAAATCAAGCTAATAGTCCCAGTTTTGGGATCCAAGGGAAAATCTCTGTGTATATTTGTTCTATGTGTTATGCTCTCGCCATTATTTATTTTCTGGTTTTTAGAATTTGTATGCAAGTAATTTCTATACGAGGTTAAAACCTACAATCCTCCTACTCAACCTTCTGTTGAACACGAATTTCCCTTATGGTTAGAGAATTAGGGAGAGGAAGCATTTTATCAGACAACCTCCTACCAAGTCTGCACACTGGAAAATGTTATGGGGGGCGGGGACTTGATGAAGATGACCTTATTGACCATATCATACAAAATCAAATTCCCATTACCATGCCAATTGATGAACTAATAAAGGAACACAAAAGTGTCCCTTGGACTGATTTGTGCTCTACTGACTCTGGCCAAGAACGTGCCAAGATTTTGGAAATTAGCCCATCCATAACTCTAAATATCAACCCCTATCTTGTAGCTAAACATGAAGAATAATTATGCAGTGTGTTGAGGCAACACCTGGATTTTTTTTCTTGGGATTATAAGGAGATAAAGGGTGTGAACCCATTAGTATATACTCATCATATCTATATCAAAGAGGGATGAAAGCATGTGCGCCAACCCTAGATAAGGATGAACCCATCTCTTAAGGACATTATGAAAGAGGAAATACAAAAGCTATTAGATGCAGGGTTCATATATCCCATTTCAAATAGTGAGTGGGTTCCCCCTCTCATTTTAGTCCCTAAGAAAAATGAAAAGTGGAGGATCTGTGTTGACTACTGAGAACTTAACAAGGCTACAAAGAAGGACCATTTTCCTTTTCCCTTCATTGACCAAGTCTTAGATGGCCTTGCAGGGAAGGAATGTTTCTCCTTCATAGAAGGATTTAGTGGGTACAACCAAATATAGATCAACCCTAAAGACCAAGATAATACCACATTCACATGTCCTTAGGGTACCTTATCTTATAGAGTCCTTCTATTCAGTCTATGCAATGGCCCTGATACCTTTCGGAGGGAAGTTCTAAGTATCTTTGTTGAACTTGTTCATGACACTGTTGAGATGTACATGGATGACTTCAATCCTTATGGATGTGACTTCTAGGAAGCTCTTTCTAACCTATGCAAAGTCTTAAAGAAATGCATTGAAATGAATCTTTCATTGAGTCTTGAGAAATGTGAATTTGCGATGAAGGCAAATATTGTCCTTGGCCATTCCATATCCAAGGAAGGGATACAGGTTGACCTAAACAAAATTTCCATCATTAAAAGTGTCCTTATCCCTAAAAAGAAAAGAGATGTCCAGAGCTTACTTGGATTAGTTGGGTATTATAGAAGGTTCATTAAAGACTTTAGTAAACTAGATTCACCTTTGTTTGGACTACTAGCTAAAGATTCAAACTTTTGTTGGATAGACAACTGTCAAGAAGCCTTTGAAGTGCTAAAAGAAAAGTTGACCACTGCACCCATCCTTAGTGTTATGGGGAAAAATGCCTATGCAGGATGATCCTATCCACCTAAGGTGTGACAGTGCCTTAGCAACAAACAGAGACAGCTATTCTAATATTCTTCCTTTATGAATTAAGAATGAAGAGAGATGGATGGACTAACCGGTGTCTTCCGTTTGTCCCTCGATCCGGTTTCTCTTCTCTTTGGGAGTTCACAGCTACTTGCCTTCTCGCTCGCCCAGCTTCAACAGGTCTCTGCAAGATCACAAGAGAAGAACACTACACAAAGACATAGATTCATAATCATAACTATTTCAGGATTAGAAGTAAACTAAACATACCAATGCAATCATACATCAAAGATACATCAGTATATAGGAGAAACCAAGATAGCTTTATTGATGAATAACAAGGTTCAGGAAGAGATACAACCCAGAGGGCTCCAATCCAGCATCTCCTTCCCAGCAAAATGGAATTCCTATCTTCACCTCCCTTCAAAGCATTAAGCACCCAATGATTCCAATCTCAAACCAACATCAATTCTTTTTAATAACAAAATTCCAGCCTCTAGATCTCATGGAGGAGAGATCCATATATAGATGTTTGGAGAGAGGATGAGTCAGCTTGAGATCTGACTAGTGTCCTCTCCCTCTGTCAGTTCTTGATTCCACTTGGAGGTTCTTGCTTCCACTTGGAGATTTGGAACCTCTTACTCATCATAGTGGAATTCCCCGAGGCAAGTGTCATTTTGGAAGCTTCCTGGGTTTTGACACCTTGAGAAATGAGCTTGCCACATGTCCACTCTCGCTCAGCGCAGGTAGCCAGTGTTGGCTTTGACATTCAGCGCAGGTAGCCAGTGTTGGCTTTGACATTCAGCGCAGACAGCCAGTGGAGCCACTGACATGATCCTGAATTGACTTGTTTTTGAGCAGTTTCTGGTGGAGAACTTCTGTGAATTGCTGTGGTTTGTTAGCCTTGTTCCTCTAGGGGTAGGAACAACATGTTTAGGGACTTTGGATCCCTTAGATTATGGACATTTCATGCTCAATGTTGTAAGGCACAAAAATGTCTATAACAGTTGCCCCCTAAAGTATGAGGCCGTTTATCGGGTGAAATGCTTTATCCAGGAGGATCCGAAGTTCATCCAATGCTGGGAGGAGACCTGTAATAAGATACAATGCAATACATTATTTTTCATACTGCTTTCATGATCTAGCTGAGGTGGGCATCCCCATGCCCAGCTTTATAAATTCATTTTTCTGTACATAGAACAGACAATCGTCTCATGGTAGACTGATAATTTTGATGAAATTATCATCCTTTGAGTAGGATGATTATCTGTTGCAATGATGTACATGTCAATGTCTTTATTTTTCCTGAATATATATCGCAGCCCGGATGGATGAAACTAGATCTGGGGTCTTCAAACTCGTTCGATCTTCACTCTAAGTACAAGTCGATCCATGTGAGAAATGTTCTGAAGTCGGACATGGAAAGACATCGCTTGATTACCGGTCAATGAGGTAAACCGTTAACAAGCACGAGAGGAATCACCGATAATGAAAATGACCCTCAAGGTACCGCAGTACAATTCACGTGGTGTGAATAAAGGACTTGGCGTCGAACACCACGCAAAATCTTTCGGTCGAAGGTCATTGATGTATACCTATCGCCGAAAGTGAGAAACTTGCCATTGAGGCATGCAAGCTTCAAAGTACTGAAGGGGTTGTTCCTAGATCAACTTCTTGGATAATGAGTTGATGTCGACAAGAAGCGATCCGTCAAAGGAGGGCCTTAATGAATCCCACATCAATGACACGGAATGGAGCTAATGATTTTGATGGAGGTGAAAACGATCTGTGACATATGATTCAGGGTGGCGGTCATGAAAGGATGAAGGATAATGTATGGCAGTGGATGGGACACAGTTGAATTTTCTGAACGACTTCTCTTGAACATATGGCGACACTGATGCGATGGATCGGTAGCATTACCCCAAATATGGATGGTATGGCGAGACCATGGTGATGTGACCGGTGAATGAAACAACCCAACCCGATTGTGGTACGGAGGAAAAGTGTCATGTTCAAGAGCGACTTGCTACCATCAAAGTTTTCTTGAGTTTCTCCCAATTTTTCCCCAGTCATTGCTGACCAGTACCTCTTTATTTTTGTCAAGCTTGAGGATGATAACATATGCTTGTTCTATAACCTGCCCTTCGGGCAAGCCCATCGCTATGTTTTAACGAGCATAGCGATAGTGAAACTCGTTCTCGTCTAAAGACAAGTTTGTCGCTATTTAGTGATTTTAACGAGTCTAACGACAAGGATAACTCGGTCCTTTTCATTTTTAGAGAGTCTGAAAAGGTACATAAAGTTAACTCCAAAAGTCCTTTTTCGTCATCTAATCCCTTAAGTCCGAAAAAGTGTAAAACAATACAAAAGGGATGAGTTTTCGATAGTTTTAACGAACCGAACAAAACAAGCGCTCGATCTTTTTGTGCAATAATCCCTCAGGTCCAAAAGGATTAAAATCTAGAGGAGGGATAGCACTTCCTGTCCCTTTAACGAGCTGGAAGGCCAAGGACTCGGCAATCTTTTCATATTTTACGAGTCAGTTGAAAAGAGCTTAAAGAAGACTCGTCTTTTGAGGAACGAGTGATAAACAGGGTTAGCAGCTGATTCCAGGTACAGGTTGGAATTTTCCAATCACGTCAGTGTCACAAGGATGGCTAGGTGAAATCACTCTTCGCAGCTGTTCCTCAAAATGGGTAAACAATCAGATGGAGGTGAACGATCGGAGTTGCCAATTTGTTGTGGGGAAAAATGCCTATGCAGGACGATACTATCCACCTAAGGTGTGACAGTGCCTTAGCAACAAACAGAGACAGCTATTCTAGTATTCTTCCTTTATGAATTAAGAATGAAGAGAGATGGATGGACTAACCGGTGTCTTCCGTTTGTCCCTCGATCCGGTTTCTCTTCTCTTTGGGAGTTCACAGCTACTTGCCTTCTCGCTCGCCCAGCTTCAACAGGTCTCTGCAAGATCACAAGAGAAGAACACTACACAAAGACATAGATTCATAATCATAACTAGTTCAGGATTAGAAGTAAACTAAACATACCAATGCAATCATACATCAAAGATACATCAGTATATAGGAGAAACCAAGATAGCTTTATTGATGAATAACAAGGTTCAGGAAGAGATACAACCCAGAGGGCTCCAATCCAGCATCTCCTTCCCAGCAAAATGGAATTCCTATCTTCACCTCCCTTCAAAGCATTAAGCACCCAATGATTCCAATCTCAAACCAATAGCAATTCTTTGCAATAACAAAATTCCAGCCTCTAGATCTCATGGAGGAGAGATCCATATATAGATGTTTGGAGAGAGGATGAGTCAGCTTGAGATCTGACTAGTGTCCTCTCCCTCTGTCAGTTCTTGATTCCACTTGGAGGTTCTTGCTTCCACTTGGAGATTTGGAACCTCTTACTCATCATAGTCGAATTCCCTGAGGCAAGTGTCATTTTGGAAGCTTCCTGGGTTTTGACACCTTGAGAAATGAGCTTGCCACATGTCCACTCTCGCTCAGCGCAGGTAGCCAGTGTTGGCTTTGACATTCAGCGTAGGTAGCCAGTGTTGGCTTTGACATTCAGCGCAGACAGCCAGTGGAGCCACTGACATGATCCTGAATTGACTTGTTTTTGAGCAGTTTCTGGTGGAGAACTTCTGTGAATTGATGTGGTTTGTTAGCCTTGTTCCTCTAGGGGTAGGAACAACATGTTTAGGGACTTTGGATCCCTTAGATTATGGACATTTCATGCTCAATGCTGTAAGGCACAAAAATGTCTATAACACTTAGGGGTCCCAATTAGGAATTACCTTTCCATATACACACAGATGCATCAAATAAAGTTGTAGGGGTTTCCTTAGGACAATTGGAAGACAAATTGCCTTATGTTATCTATTTCATCAGTAAGAACCTTTCTAAAGCTGAGTTAAATTATACAATCATTGAAAAGGAACTCTTGGTTGTGGTACATTCTTTGAACAAGTTTAGGCATTACATCATTGGTTATCAAACTTTCATTCACATTGACCATGCAACCATTAATTATTTAGTGAATATACATGACGTCAACGGTAGGATAATTAGATGGTTGTTGTTATTGCAACAATTTTATTTGACTACTATTGACAAACCAGGAAAAGAGAATGTTGTTGTAGATTACTTGTCAAGACTAACCTTTCCTGCAGAAAAGGAAAAAATGGTAGATTATCAACTCCCATATGAACACGTCTTTTCCATCTTGACACTCTCTCCTTGGTTTTATGATATATCCAATTACTTGGTTATTGGGAGGCTCCCTCCTAATCTATCCTCCAAGGATAAAAGAAAGATTGTTAGGAAAAGTGCCCCATTCACTTGGATTGGGAGAAATATTTTCAAATTGGGCTAGATTAGATCTTAAGGAGATTTGTGAGAGAAGAGGAGGTCTTTTGACATCCTCTCAACATGCCATGATGGACCTTGTGGAGGCCATTTTGATGGTAAAAGAAAAACCTTCAAGGTTCGACAAGCAGGATACTACTAGCCCACTCTCCATAAAGATGCAAGAATATACACCACCAGGTGCGATCAATGCCAAAATATGGGTAAGCCTACACCAAGGATGAAATGCCTTTACAACCTCAGGTGACTCTAGAGCCATTTGAGAAATGGGGCATGGAATTCATTGGGCCCATTGATCCCTCATCATAACAAAGGAAGTTTATCATTGTGTGCACTGATTAACTAACTAAATGGGCTGAAACAAAGGCAGTTAAGGAAATAACTGAGAAGAAGGTATCTAAGTTTATGAGGGAGAACATATTCTACATGTTTTATTTTCCAAGAGAGTTGGTCACTAATCAAGGAACAAAATTCACATCAAATCTGATTGAAGATCTAATGAAGCTGCACCACATCAAGCACAGGACATGCACTACCTATCACCCTCAGGAAAAATGGGAAAGTGTAGGTCACAAACAGAGCAATGGAGAAAATTCTGACCAAGGTTGTTAGCAACAATAGAAAGGATTAGGCAAACAACTTGTAGAAGCCACTTGGGCTTACAACACCACTTGGAAGACCACCACTGGATTTATCCAATTTGAACTAGTCTATGGGAAGAAGGCCCTACTATCCATTTAATTTGAATGTAATACCTTAAGGATGACTTCTCAATTAGACTTGGACCTCACCACAACACACCAAGAGAGGCTGCTCCAACTCAATGGTTTAGATGAATTCAGGATACAAGTTCTCTTACACACTAAGGTAATCCAGCTACAGAGAAATATTTGGCATGACAAACACATTAGGGAGAGGAATTTTCAAGAAGGTGATTAGGCCCTGTTGTATGATTACATATTCAAAGATTTTAAAGGAAAATTAATGATCAGATGGTTGGGTCTTTATCTGGTGGAAATATGTCATGAGAATGAGTTTGTCCAAATAAGAAAAATTGATGTGGAAGGTATTCCCTTGCTTATTAATGGTTACAGGTTGAAGTTGAACAAAATACCTTTGTCCAAATAAGAGTTCATTAGTTCAATTAGCAAAGAGTTGAATATGATTGGGAAGCTCACAACCCTCAGTCCACCAAGCTTCTTAAAAGGAAAAAAAGGAGAGAGGCCTAGATGAAAACCTCCCTAAGGCATCCGAGGCAAACTCTTGGGTTGAAAACACCTATGACGCAACCCAAGAGCCAAAAATAACAAATATATATATATATATATATATATATATATATATAATAAAAAAGATACCCAGGTAAAAACCTCCTTTGAGGCACCTAGGGAAGGCATGCAGGTTGAAAACCTTTCCAGAGGCAGTCTACATGTCTCAAGAAAAAAAAAAGAGAAATAAACACAAAGAGAAGTCATTACATTAATTATGCTAACATTTTGTTTTATGCAGGACTCTAGATAGTCAAAGGGACAATGGTTATAGGATAGATTCCATAGCCCATTCCTCTATTTTTCCTAACCAACCATTGTATTCTTATCCTCATTCATCCACCTCCTTACCTTTCTCCACCATCTAGCAAGCAACTGAACCATATTTTGCCTCCTTGAATTGCTACAGGAAACAATGTAAACTTTGAAACGAAAAATGTACCGAGTATCCGTTTTTTTGAGGTAGAAAAAATCATCTAATTTTGAAAAGTGCTGATTCAGAATACACCTTTTTTTTTAAGCATATTTTTGACACTTTAAATTTTCTTATGTATCAAGTATGAACACTTTTTTAAAAATGTTAATGATTTTCATGTTTATTATGAAAAGTGTTGATGAGACATCAACCCCTTTTTTTAGAGGGTTTATTTTTTACACTTTAAATTTTCTAATGTATTAAGTGTGGATAATTTTTTATAATTATGGTAATTTTCATGTGGATTTTGAAAACATCAACATTTTTTTATAAGGCATATTTTTGACACTTCAAATTTTCTTATGTCCTAAGTATGCACAATTTATTTTTAAATGTTGATTATTTAACCATTTTTCAGGTTGTCTAATTCCTGGACAAAAAAATTAAAAACATTAAAACATTGAGAAAAAAAACACAAAAATTTAAATAAATAATAATAAGTAAATAAATAGATATATTAAAACATAACAAAATTAAAAAACCTGGCAATATATATATATGATGATGATGATGATGATGATGGTTAACGTCCGCTGAGACCAAATATATATATAAAGAGATTATAAATGATAAAAATTTAAAATATATATTAAAAAAACAAAAAAATAAAATGAAAAAACAAATATAAATTCAAGAAAATATTAAAAAAAGATATAGAAGAAAAAGAAAGAGAGAAAAAAATATTAGATAATTTAAATCAAATAATAATAATAATAACATTCAAATAAACTTAAAATAAACATTCAAATAAAAATTTAACAAAAATACATCCAAAATAAAAACATTTTAAAAACATAAAATTAAAATTAAATAAAAAATTAAAATCCCATGGCCCAACGAGCACAAGGGGTGGATGGTCGGCCTTGCCACCCCTAAGACCGTGGGATTTTAATTTTAATTTAATTTGATTTTTATTTTATATTTTATTTTTTTAATTGTTTTGAATTTTTTTTTTATGTTTTAATTTTGAATTTTTTTTAATTTTGAATTTTGAATTTTTATTGCTTTTTATGATTTGTTTAATGTTTTTTATTTTTATTTTTGATTTTTTAAATTATATAATATTGCTTTTTTTGTTATTTATTATTTATCTTTTGGAAATACTTTTTTGTATTTTTGTATTTTTTTTCCCTAATATATATTTTTAAATTGTTTATCATTAAGTTCATGTTGTTTTTTTTTTTTTACATTTTTATATTTTATGTTTTTGTCATTTTTTAGATATTTTTTGTATTTGTTTATTTTGTTTGTCGTGCTTTTAATTTGTTTTAATATATATTTTTATTTACTTGTTATTACTTTTTTAATTTTGTTTTATTTTTTTTCTCAATATTTAAATTTTTGTTTTTTTTTTTAGTCATGTTTATTTTTATTTTTAATATATATTTTTATTTACTTATTATTTTTTAATTTATTTTTTTTTCCATTTTTTCTTTTGTATTTTTCATTTTTATTTATTTATATATTTATTTATTATTTTGTTTTGTTTTATTTTTTCCTGTAGGGTCTGATTTGATCCTTGACTAGCAACCCGATCTCATTATGTGTCAATTTGATAATTGGTTTAAAGTTTTCATTATAATGGATTGAGTCTGACCCCACAATATGTCAATTTCATGGTTGTGCTTTACGCTTTCATTACAATTGGTCAATTCACTTACACTATGTGTCAATTTAATTGTTGATTTTTAATTTTTTGTTGAAATGTGTTGTCTTAGGCTAAGATTTTAAAGTTGTTATACTTTTAGCATTTAAAAAAAGAAATTACTCTTGGTATAATGACTCTTCCATTCAGGTATTCATTTAAAAAAAATAGTCATAGCATATTTTCATAATGCCATGGTTGAAATATGTTGAAAACGTAAGGTTTTCTATAGTCATGATCTTTGGTTTTAATTCTATGGTTGAAAAATTGTCAAAATTTTAAGGTTTTTTCTGAGTCATGATATTTTATATTTAACACCATGGTTGCAAATTGTTGGAATTTTAAGGCTTTTCATATATGTGATGTTTTATCTTTAATGTCATTCCTGAAAATCATTGGAATTTTAAGGTTTTTTGGAGTCATGATATTTTATCCTTAATGCCATTACTAAAAAATGTGGAACGTTTACTTCGAAAAAAAAACATTACAACATTAACACCTTTTGTTTTTAGGGTGTTTTTTGCACAAAAAAATTGGTTTTTATTGGATTTTACTATCATTTTTAAAAAATGTTGAAAATTTACCCCGAAAAAAATATGTTATTCTAGCATCAACCTTTTTTGTTTTTGGGTTGTTTTTCATGTCTTTTTTGGGGGTTTTTTTTTACTATATTTCTCATTTTGAGTTTACAGTTCCCATTTCATAGTTTACATTGTTAGGAGTGATATGAAGTGTTATAGGCACAACCTGAAATGCTACAGGAGGGAGATCCACTTGAAAAAGGGGCCAAGAAGGTCATGTTTTCCCTTGGGAAATGTAGGGGCGGGTCCACCAAAATCCCTTCATCACTCATCCACCCCTTTCAGCCATATTCATCCTCAAAATTCCACTTCTTCCATACATAAAAAAACACAGAAAAATGACTCTGCCTTCACCTTTTTCACCGCCTTCACCACCTCTAATGATTCTAATATTGTCCCTATACCCACTTAGATGATTTGTCCTATTCTCTGAATGCAATATGGGGTGTTTAGGGGGAAGTAAGTGACTAATACATGAAGGAGATTAGTCTTATAGCAGATTGCACAGTTCCAATAAGACCTTAAACCATATTTTTTTTACAACTATAGAGTAGAATATCTAGCCACCCTAAGGCATAATGAGGACATTCCTGAAGCTTATAAAGGTTACACCATAACTGAAGGGAAGATATAAGTTCATCTATCCACTCCAACAACAACAGATCAAACACTAGAAAGAGGCTTGCATGGAAGAAAAATTTCTTCAGTCGACTACATCAGTGTGTTGTGAAGACCTGTACATAAATAAATAAAGAAAGACAACACCTCCACGGCCAGTTAATCAATCATCATCTTAGCAGAAGCCTGCATGCATCTCCAACACCTCGAAATCACAAGTAGTCTTAGGTATGACACCCCTCACCTCTTCCCTATGTACATAATGGTAAAAATTGTGTTTAATGATCGAGAATGGAGTTTTTATGGGTTGGAGGTGGCCCATAAACTTGGCCACCTTCGATTAGTAAACTACAATTCACTCAACCACCCATGCATGTGGAAAATTCAACTTAAGCAGGGTGATGATTATGAGGAGTGGGGGCAATGGTTAAGAAAGGAAAATTTGAGTAAGGGCTAAGTCACCAAAGTGCTCCGAGCCATTTCCAAAAAAGGGAATAAAAGTATGGCTCGATTCCATTTATACAATTGCTCATTTCTAGAATACAGTTGGAGAGACCCACTAAGGTATTGAAGGATGAGCTAGATGCTACGAGAGCATGCTTAGGGTGCCGCCGAACTACTACAGGACGAGTTGTAGGTGCCATAGGAGGATTTGACTTGCTATAGAAGCACAAAAAATAAGCTACAAGGATGAATTAAGGGGAGAAAGGGAGCCTAAACCACCAGAAGTTTTCCTCAAACATCATGCACATGAAAAGTCATCTTGAAAAGGGTAAGTAGTTTCCTCCCTCTCTAATTTCCATAGACTTGCATGAATAATTATGCTTAAATTTGGCACCTTGTAGCAACCATTGTGCAATATTTCCTTTGAAAATTTATCATATAAGAAGGCAAGATACGGAAAAAGGAATTTTTTTATAGTAAAAATTATCATCCTTTTCCTCCCCCGTCAAAAATAAAAATCAACCACTATCTCTGCACCTAAGACTGCTTTGAGGAAAATATTGAAAATATGCCTAAGATAAACTAGAGAAAGAGAAATAGGAGAAATGGGAGGCGGTTTCAACATAATAGAACCCACATACATAAAAAGAATCCATCAACATCCCCCTATTCTGGACATTTTTATGAGACATCAGTGGATGGGATTCTTTAAGCAATTAAAGGGATATGATGATGAGATAACTCAAGAATTATCCATGGCCTTCAACTCTCAGGGAGAAAATAGTACCACTACTATTGTAAGATGACTTAAAATCTATTTGAAAGCATAACTTATAAGTAGAGTAACCACTATACCCTTATGAGTTCAATGGATCAAGAAGCATGATGAAATAAGTGTTACAACCAAGAAAAATGTCTTCCTACATAGAGAGAAGCCAATGAAATACAAAAATGGAGTAAGAAGAGAGAGACTCCCTTTCCCTTGGGATGAAGTGGCCTATCACATCCTAAAATACATATTTTGTGAGGGGAGGTTGAGCATTGTGTATGTCTATCAATTTAGGCTACTATATGAGCTAAGGTTATAAACAAAGTCACCCATTCTAGACAAACTTAGTGTCTCACATTTCCTCTTACAACCCATCATTGAAATGAGCCAAAACGTGAGGGAAGGGAAGCCCCAACACATTGCCCATCATTACCTCACCAAGCTAATTGTCATGGATGCCTTGAGCCACCTAAGGAACCCAATGTTGTGGACTAACTTTGTAGACATGGATAGGGAGATTTTCATTGAAACACAAGCCCTCACCTCCACACAGCAAGAAGAAGCACCAACCTCTAGTACTAGGGTTAGGGAAGTGAAGAAAGAATAAAAGGAAGAAGAGAAGGAGAAATAAAAAAATAGAGGAAAAAGAGTAAGATGAACAATAAGTAGAGGAAGAGAACCCTAAGGAGCCCTCAAAACCTCAAGGGATAGAAAGACAATGGAAATAAATGATCCTCTCACCAAGAAACATAGAGCAAGAGGTGGTTGCCACATTAGCCACATCAGGCACACAATTCAAGCCTAAAAGGAGGAAGCCAAGGCAAGGCTCCTTGTAATTTAAAACAAGGAAGATAACCAAGATGAGACAAGGGAGGCCTCAGCCTCTTTCAAAGGTACCTATCACCATTGAGGAATCAACAAGCAAAAGGGAAGAAGTGGGACCTAGTGAAGGGAAGATTGAAGAAGTTACCTCTCCCAAAGCCAAAAGTAGACAACCTATGCCACCCATATGGAGGGACACCACTAGAGAAATCACATCTAAGAGGCTCAAAGAACAAGCTTCCCTATTATAGGAGAAAACAGAGGAGCTACAGGAGAAACACAGGCTGCTGCAGGAGAAATAGGAGATGCTACAAGAATAGGTAACCACATCAAAAGGGAAGGAAGAAGGTCCCCAAGAACTCCAGGAGCCTAACCCACAACCTAACCTCGAATCCTATTACAAATTTTTTGAAGGAGGTAGGATTATACCTGAGAAATTTTCTATACCACTCTTATTTGAGTTGGAAAAGGAAATAGGTAAGACTTATAGGTGGATGCAAATTTTAAAATCTAAGAAGGTGGAATATGTTGGCCTCGCGGAGGAGAAAGTGAATGAAATGAGCCAGGAATTGAACAAATTATGGCTAAGGGATTCAGTCATGAGGGAGCATCTACAGGAAGAAAATAAAAGGCTATGGGAGTACTTGAAAGAAAAAGAGGTACAACTTGCTACTATGGCAAGTTTATCCATGGAAGCCACACAATGTAGGAAGCCATCCAAATCCTATACCACCTTCCTCAAGGAGTAGTGGCTACAATTTTAGATAAATACCCTAGCACAATATGGCTCTCTACATTTTCAAGACTACATGAAGTTCATTGACTTTTGCAAAATGGAAAGTATTGAGGATAGAGCCAAATTGGTTGAGTTCTACATGCACAATATGATCTTCACAAACATGAACTTTTGGGACCCAAACTCAAGGTTGGGGGATATGAAACTAATGGCATTAGTCTCTTGGTTGACTCATGAGGAAACAAGAGCTGAAAAGGTAAAGAGGGTGATAGCAAAAGAAGGGAGGGGGGCCTTATACATTAGAGCAGAATTAATGAGCCCCAAGGCTGTCCTCAATAACCACAACCTCATCTTCACTGATCCTGAATTGGCACCTCGTTATATGGAAGCCCAAGAATAAACTATCCTCAATTTTGAAGACACCTTTAGGATGTTGGGGATGAAAATTTTGCAGGCTTTCCAAAGATGATGGCATGGCTTGCCTCACATTTTTCAAATTAGAGAGTATCACTCTCCGGAAATGCTAGGTAATGCCTTGGAGAGAACCCCAATGTATAAGATAATTATGCAAAGGTTGAAGATCAAGTGGATAGTACTTAAAATTAGTCCTCCCTTACTGTTAGGATTACAAGAGAGAAGTAGCCAAGCAGAAGAAAAAAAGGAATGGACATACATAGAAGAAATGCAGATTTCTATCCATAGGAAGACACACCATCTGAGTTACCTTGGGATGTCAAAGAGGCCACCATGGCCATGAATGAACTTCATATTGGTGACTGAGATGCTCAGAGGGTGAGAAACACCTTTAGTAGGGGGGTGATGATGGGTCCCATCAATAGGTATATTTTGAGGCCCATTGTGTTGTCCTCCAACCCTTAAAACTCTCTTTTTCCCACATTAATTCGAATTTTTAATGATAATATTCTTAGTAGGAATACTAAAGGGTGTTTTTCATATTTCATGACCTAATGTGATTAATATGGAAGAAAAATAACATTTTTGGAGATAATTACTATGCAGGGGCTGATTGGAGACATCTAAAGAGAATATAGGGGGGCTTGTCCACTACATTAACTTCCCAACTCAACTTGAGATCAAAGATTCCTCACCAACAACTTGAATTCACTAGCAATCAAGGAACTCAAGTGCATGTGAAGATTCAAGGGAACGAGATCCATCAATCTCGAGATTTTGGAGGGAATCACTCCTATTTTCAAGGGGGATGCTCTCAACTAAGTTTTTTATAAATAAACAAGCCTAAAGGATCATTAGGATTCAAACTTTTAGGGGACGTAGGATAGCTATTGAGAGCCTAGATATTGACACTATTATTTTCATATTTCATGCCATGTATGTGACTCTTATTTTTTGTTAATGGAAAGGTTATTGTTGGCCTCCATCTGAGTTAGTTTCAAAGGGCTAAAACCCTTAGGTTTGGGTCCAACCTAGAGGCTTTAGTCCATCTCTTGTATTTTATTCTTGTTCTTCTCTTATGCAATTTATTTTACTTCCTAAGTAGGATTATATTGAAAACTTGTAGTTGCGGATTTTCCTATCACCTCTCTTGTGGGAAGAGTGGTAGGAAGATCGACAACAACAACCCAAAAATATTTGTTTATGATTTCTTGGAAATTGTTAAGTGTTGGATTGTAATCCTTCTACATGCTTGGGTTTGGCAACTTAGAAGATAGTAGCATTAAACTGGAAATTAGAGTTGTGTTTTAGGATAGAGTAGATTTTAATAAAATTCAACTTATCATTCCCATGTTAATTTATTTTGTTGTGATGTTGATCATTAATGCATGTGTTTGATTAGTATGCAGGGATTTTTGTTGACCTAAAGGGGTGGGAAAACTCTTCCACATCCATCTATACCATTCCATGTCTCTCATGGACACTTTATCTTGCTTCCAAACTCTATCACTGAGATCACTCTTCCAAGACAAATGAAGAGCACCATGGGCATACAATTTAGTGCAAGATAGGCCTCCGGGGGGTACTAAGCTTGGATAAGGCACTCCCACACCCTTCATTCACCTTTATCTACCCTCCTTCACCTTAAATATATTATTCTTTTCCTCAAAGATCTCTCACACCCCTCTTGTAGAAATGTAGGGTCCTCTGTAGCACTTCCTGTAGCAATCCTATAACATTGCTTTCTTCAACCAGATTCACTCCAGACTTTGATCCTTGCACTCTAAACTTGAATAATGGCCCCTAAGCTTTGATTTCATGATTAAGGATGACTATAAGACTGCTCCAATCTCATCCTTTCCTCATTACAAACACAAGACGACAAGTATAATTAGACTTAGCACTTTTTTACATATAGTTGTGTTGAAGGTTTAATTCCTCATTTTTAAGCAAGTGACCAATAGATAAATGATTAATGCAAGTAGGCTATTGATTTGATTGAGTATGAAAATAGAGTAGCATGGTTTACTTCTAGAATTAGACTAGCCTCTTTCTTTCATAAAATTTCAATTATCATTTACAATTAATGGATGGTATTTTCATTTCTGTAGTTAGAATCATGTTCATATTCTTGCAATCATGGTATGCTTTCATGAGAAATTATTTTTGTAGTTAATAGAAGGAGTGGTCCCTGAACAACTTGATCTGATCAAATAATTGAGGGTGACGTGAGTAGAACCTAACCTACTATCCATATAGCACTGTCACCTCTAAGTTTGTACGAATCCTGGGTTGATAATATAAGTTTAAAAACATTGGGAGTTGCAACATCCTTGGTGCAATACCAAGGCTCATCATCTGCAATCAATTGCTATATGCTTTAAATTTTGACACTTAAAACATTGAACCAGATAGTTCAAAGGAGCAACAACATTATTTTACCTTGGTTTCCTTTTACTCTACTAATTTCTTCCTCTAGATCTGAGTTGTTTGTAGGATAGGTTTACTCTGCAATTTGCTGCTTTGTGGCCATAATTAGTGTAGGTGAAAAGACATCCTAGAAATATATCAACATACTTGGAATTATATCTTCTACGCTGAGTTGTATTTTGAGTATTTCATTTTTCTTGACCAACGCTATTCTTTTGTTGTTGCTGATAAATTCTTGGCTGGTTTTTGGGCTGCATATCTCCTTTTTTCTGCTACGATGCATATTATTTTTTTTTTGGTACAAAATTAATTGGTTTATTTCCTTTTAATTATGTTGTTGTGTTGGACTCAACCCCAAATCCAATACCAGTTCAATATTTGGAGACTCGTTGTGCTTCCAATATTTCATTTTTTATTTTCAATTCCTTTTCCATATTTCTAATTAAAACTCAATTGTGTTTTTGCCTTATCTAAATACATCTTCATCAAAAAAATAAAAAATAAAAAAATAAATAAATCACCTTCCATCCTTTCACAAGCTTGATTCTTCTCATTCAACTGTTAGTTTAGGGATTCTTGAATCTTCTTACCTTCTTCTACTTGCAAGAGCAATGGTTCAACAACTTCAGCCTTTTCTTTGATCAATGACTCCTTCAGAGATTTATTTTTCTTTCTCAGTCTTTCTATTTCTTCAAGTGCACTTACCAATTCTCCTTCTAGGTCCACTTCACCCTCTTCATCATCAGAATTGATAACTTCGACTTGCAGATTGTCTATGGCCATCAACATGAATTATTTCAGGCTTTCATCATCTATGTCCTCTTCTAAAGCATGGTTGAATTTACTTTCAAAGGACTTGTCTTCTTGAACATAGAGACCTCTCTTTTTAGCCTTCTTTCTATCTTTTTGCACTAAACTGAAATTTTCTCCTAGATCATAATATTTCTTCTTCTTTTCAGGACATTTTGATGCACAATGACCAACTTTTCCACATTTAAAGCACTTAAAAGGTATCTTACCTTTATACTTTCCTAAGCCTCTCTGGAGCTTCCTTGCGAACTTGGCTTCTTATTCATCAGATTCATAACATGAATCATGATGCTCTTCTTTTAGCTTCTTATCTTCTTTCAAGGATGATTCTTTTGTTGCAGGCTTGCCATTTGAAATTCTCATCTCATAGGTAGTAAGGATGCCAAGTAATTGATCTAGAGTGAGATTGTTTAGATTGATCATTTATTTAATGGTTGGAACCTTGGGATTAAATCTATTAGGAAGAGATATCAACACCTTCTAAACTACCACAACTTCATATAGCTTCTCATCAAGAAATCTTATAGTGTTCACAACTTCATCAACTCTTAAATTTTTTTTTGCAATATATTCCTCATCATGCATCCTTAAAGTCTCGAATTGCATTCTAAAGCCTTGAAATATAGCTTTATTTACCTAGTTATCACCTTCACAGCAACTACTCATCTTGTCCCAAATATCGTTCGCAGATGTTTAATCCATCACCTTAACAATTTCTTATTTAGGCAGGCCAACAAACAAGGCATTCATGTATTTAGAATTGTATGTGAACTCCATCTTCTAATCTTTAGTAATCACTATTATAGGCTTTTGATATTCTTCTTCCACCACATCCCATACAACAACTCCAAGTGATTCAATGTAGGTCTTCATCCTTACTTTCCAAAACACATAGTTTGTTCCATTGAACATAGGTTTTGTTGTAGCATCCATTGTCATTTGAAGTTTCTTAATAATATTACAAAAAGAAAAAAATATATATATAAAAGAGAAAATACAAAATCCAATATTATGTATGAATTTCTAAAAAATCAAAAAGATCTAAACGCTAGAGTATTATTTTGTTGTTTAAAAAAAAATTGACAATGTAAATGGGCCCGACCCATTTACTAAAGTTCATGCAGGTTCAATAAGTGTGATCAAGAAATAACTCAATAAGCATGTTGAGGTATGATGTGGGGAAGCAACAAGAACAAATATTAATTTAGGCTTAACCGCCACAGTTGACTGTGACGTTGGCATGGTTGACCGTGATCTACGGCATGAGATTACTGCGAGGGTTCAACTCCGATAAAGCTCACGTACATTCCTTACCCCCACGGTGGGCCACCCAAATCATTCCGCTCCATGTCACTCACTCCACGTCTTCCGCCACCTTCATTCGTTAATCGCCCACATCACTCACCATACCACGTCACCTCATCCACAACTCCATTAATACATAACATTTATTTCACAACATTTATTGCAGATTTTTTCCCCCATTTGGTTATTGTATATAATCAAAGTGTAAAAGAGAACATTGTATTAATATTTCTTGTAAAATGGAACAGCTTCTTTTCTAATTCAATATTCTGAGTCAGCAATTGTCTTCAGCAACTATATTCCAAGTTAGCAATTGTCACCCACCAGACGCCATGGCCAAGCAAGTAAGTTCTTCTTCAATCATTCATACCCCATTAATGGATGTAGAACATGATATTTATGATACCCTCTATACAATTAAGCATATACCATTATATCAAGAAGTCATTTTGAACCAGAAAAAGTCCCCTATATCCATGGCAATGGTTAGGTCAGGTGTTTTAGCAACCTTCATCCCTAAGACTCACTTGTTTCCCGAATTCATCCAATGGCTAGCCTCAACCATGTACCCTAAGAAGTGCTTTGTAATGAATCATTCTGGAGAATTTTTTTTCCAAGTAACCACTCAGTTAATTCACCAAGCACTGAATTACCCTGTGTCAGGAACATACACTACCTTTACTGAGGAATCTCTGGTCTCCCATTATGATAGCTTGTCACCCCAAGAATTGTCTCATGTCACCTCATTCTTAGCTCCTAAGTTAGGACAATTCTCTCTAGATGATAATTTGTTCTCTTTAGATATTTTTGCAGTTGATATAAGACTAGTCTTACAAGTAATTTCAAAGATTTTAGGGAAAGAAGATTCCAGACAGGTTGATAAAGTGGTGTTGGGATTCTTCTCCTTAATGATGAAGCTAGAGATTGTGCTAGATATTCCATCTTTTTGGGTAAATGTCATCAATACTCAGTTCATGACTCTACCTCTTACTGGATCTTTTAAGTTTCCTTCAGTCATTACTTATCTGTTTTTATACCACAACGTTGAGCACTTCTCAGGGTTGGAATTAAATGTTGTTGATCCAAACAAGAGAAAACAATCAATGGTATTTTGGATAGACTTGGTCAGAGGTGACCTAGGGAATAGTGGATTGTTTGAGTTCACCTCTTTATTTTTTCTGGTGGTTTAAAATATCTTGAATGGAAACTTACCTCCAGCTTTTCTTCCCATAGCTCATGAATTCCTTTAGTTGAGTAAAGATGTGAGGTGTGGTGACTAGTATGTTTTTGAGGATCATGTAGATATTAGGCTTTATGGAGCCTCAGTTAAACCATACAAATTGCCCAAATTTGTGCCAATGAGGCTCTTTGCCCTGGAATTTATCAGACAGGGTTTGAATGTGGATCAAGTCCATTTTGTTCCCATGAAAAAAGGTTATTTGTTTAAGTTGCCCAGAGCAGTAGGTCCTTTCATTGTGAACACTAGACAAGCTGCTCAAGAGGTTGAGAGGCTATTAAATGACATGTGTCTTTTACAGGTGGTTGAGTGGGCCTATGACCCTCACCAGGTTATTTCCAAGAGGAGGATGGAGAATGGGTATTCAACATTTGTACATGAGAGTAGACCAGAAACAGAGAAGATGGAAAATGAAGGTTTACAGGTCACCCAGGGGGCAGAGATTGAAACTCCTGGCATTTCAGAAAAGGGTGCCAAGAGGGCTAGAGAAAATGTTATTGATTTGGATTAAGAAGAAGTAAAAGTAGCCAAAAGAGATAAAATTTTGGATGTAGTGACTACAATTTAACCTAGACTAATAATTCAATTAGGAGAAACAGAGGGTGCACCGACCTCCCCATTTCCAGAGAGCCTGTTCATGATCAAGTTCCTTTAATTCAAAATATGTTTGCTCAAATTGTTGAAAGAAATAAAAAGGTGCAAGTAAATATGGAGGCTCAAGCTGAGTCTCAAATTGTTCCTGAACAAACAAGATTGTTATCTGTTATGGATTTGGAGAGAAGTCAATTTAAAATTGCTTTCTCTCATCCTACTGAGATGTTTGCTGGATCTGCTAGTAGTTTGAAAACTATTAATTTGACTGTTGATACTCACAAGCTTCCCATTCTTGACAAGATGAACTTGCATATGAAAACTAGGCAATTGATTGTTAATGACTTACACAAAACTAATGCAGTTGTTGTTAAAGCAGAGAAAATGTTGGACAATGTAATTTAGCAGCTGAAATTGGAAAAAGCCAATTCTAGGGCCCTGAATGCCCAGGTAAAAGAATTGAAGAACATTATTGTCAATATAGGTATCAATCTTGATGATCAACCTGCAATACAAGAGCCGTTGAAATCTTCTAAGGAAGAGATTGGAGTTTTGAAGAAAAAGTTACATCTGCCTACAAGAGAACATCCCATTGCTGCAAGGATAGCTGAAGTAGAGAATGAAAAAGAGAAGCTATTATAGGATGTATTGCAGAAAACTAAAGAAGTTTCTTTACTTAAAGAATCTTGGATAAACTACAACAACAAGTGAGTTCTCATGTTTGTACAATAGTCATGGCAACAAATGTAGAAGATCCAGTAGCACAGGTATTGCAGTTGGAAACAGAGATGAAAATGGCTAAACATGATACCAAGAAAGTACAAAGGGAGTTGGAAACTGCTTGCAAATTGCTAAATTTGAGTGAAGAAGAAGCAAGGATAGAAAAGGAGAATGCAAAGAAGTACTAGGAAGATCTATTAAGGACTGAAGAAGAGGTGAAAATACTGAAAGAGAAACTTAAGGATAATATGTCCTTAATTCAAGCTAGGGAAATTTTATGGGATGAAATCATAGAGATTATTAGGAACATCTAGTAGTTCCTTGTCATTATGTCTGATGAAAAAGCACTGGTCAGAGATATTAAAGGTGAAGTTATTAAGGACAAGCATAAAGATCTGGACATATCAAAATTTGCTAAAAGAATGATAGATTTTATCAATTCCAAGTCTGCTTCAGAGCTTAAAGAGCATGACCTCCGAAACAGGACAATATGTGCCATTGATTTCAACAAAATGATTGTTAGAAATATCTACAGGAATATTGATGAAAAGAAGTTAAAAGAGATGAAGGAAGTTTCCTCTAAGTTTAGCATATTGTTTGATAAAAGAGTGACGGTTGGGCTTTCCTCTTGCTGGGATTTATAGGGAAATCCGCTGCCATGGAAAACATATGAAACTTTGTTGGTTGAAACAAAGAAAAAGATTTATAACACTCATGAAAAGACAGCAGTACTGAAAGGAGCCACTATTGTAAACTATCTCCATAAAGATTTTAAACTTTTGTGGATGGTGCAAACTTTGTTTACAGATAAGCCTACTTATAGTAGGATTACAACATTCAGGATAGCACTTGATAAACTAGAAGAAGCACCTAAATCAAATGTGCCACTATGGAGAAAGTGCAAGGAATGGATGATAGAATAGGCAAAGGGTACACCAGGATATTAGTTTGCCAAAGTCTCAGATTCAAACAATGATCAACAATCACCAATCATAGCTTAATTTATGTTATCTTATTGTCTGGGAAGAGGTGTCTTTTACCCTCTAATGTAACATTTTAAAATGACTTTTACTTTTAGATAGTTAGATAAGCGGTTTGACAGTTTTGACAGTTACCAACTGTCCCATGAATGTATAAAAAGATGAAAAGTTATGAAAAAAGGGTTGGATTTTCGTAGAAGGAAAGGCTATACTATTTTGTACTCGATAAACTGATGATTAATAAAAGAATCAAGAGTTTCCATACATGTTGGGTATGATTTTGTTATTTCTCCACTATGTGTCATTTTGTTTATTCATCTCTTTAAATATGGTAATGAAGCTGCAGGTCTTTATTTACCTATGTAAATGAAGTTAAATTCCTTAAAGGGTGCTCCCATATTTAAAACCTCTTTCTATATGTTTCCTCTAAATTACAGAGAATAGTTCCTGTTAAACACAACATATTGTCTTTAATTTCTTTACATATTCTTCACATCACATTCATATTCAACATCACATGGCATTTTGAGACTTTTTCAGTCATCTAAATATTGGGGTTTAAGGTCAAGTCTTTCAGATTCTTCAAATAGAGATTCAACAGAGATATAAGTGACAAACATAATAAATCATTAATGTCTTAGGCACAATTTCTCCACAGCTAGGAAATTGGTTTCCTAAGAGACAACATTAATTGGCATCGTTGCCGAGGAGAGAAGACAAGAACACTTTTCCCTGGGTTTTCAATATTTTCCTCTGGTTGTTTAGTGAGGAGGAAATTTTTGGCTGCAGTGAAAACAAGATTAATAATTCTAGCTCCAAAAAGGCCTCATACAAGGTCAGACACCTCACAGCAGAAACTCCTAGCCCTTTTAGACCCTGAGAGGCTAGTTTCCAAGAGGGTTGGAAGGCCAAAAGCTCTACTTACACTAGGTCCTACACTATCTGAACCTAGCAGTAATTCGACTCATTTTTCGTTCAAATATTAATCTTCTATTGACAAAGAGTCATCTTTTACACCCAATTCATTTCAAGAACCCAACTATCAAGAACAGGCTCTAGAGTCAGTTTCTTTTTTAATATCTGTTATAGTTATTCAACCTGAACCCATAACTACATTACCACCTTCTCATACTTCATTTACTCCTCAATCAGGTTCTACATCTATTGTCAATCAGGGTTTTTGATGAATAGGCATGCACTTATTCAATTTCCACCATAGTTGAATCAAATGCCACAAGAATATTTGAAGATTCTTCCTCGTTTCACAGGAGAGGATGAACAAACAACAGAGAATCATATAGCAATATTTTGTAATTTTACAGAGAACCTAAATTTTGAACATTTAGATGTTGTTCTAAGACTTTTTGTGCAATCCTTGGATGGAAAAGAAAGAAAATTGTTCAAAGGACTTCCTAAAAACTCTATCCCTACATGCGAAGAGATGGAGCGCTTGTTCATTCAAAGATGGGGGGAGAAAAGAGACCATGGATATTCACTCATAGAGTTCAATGCAATTAAGAAGAAGCCTGATGAAAGTGTTGTAGAATTCATCAGAAGGTTTAATAAATTGTACAATAGTCTTCCAGTGGAGATCAAGCCCCCTCCTGCTGGTGCAAAAATAACTTTTGCAGGGGCTTTTGTGCCATATTTTGGATTTACATTAAGGGAGAGAAGTTCCCAAAGCCTTGATCAGATCCAAACTAATGCCTTAGAGATAGAAGCAAATCGGGTGGCTGCAGGTAAAACACTTGAGACACGGCCTATCCAAGATAATAGAAAATCTAAAGTAGAATCCTCTCAAAGTCAAACATTATAGGATATGAGTAATGTGATTAAAACTTTGTCAAATAAATTAATTAAATTAGAACTAGAAAGTAAGAATTCTCAAAGGAAAGCACAATAGAATAGGAATTTTAATCCTCAGTATAGAAAACAACCTCTGCAAATTCTGCAGAAGCAGAGAAAAGATCAAGATCAGATTCAAACACCATTGTATATAGAGGCAGATCCTGATGAAGTACCAGAGAATTCCAGGGACCATGATGATCAGATTTTCACCTTGTATGTAGTAGATGAAGATGAACTAGGTGTCAAGGGAGAAGAATATAAATATGCTGAAACAGATGTAATTTATGATGAAAATTAAATTGATGAGTATTGGAAAGAGTTTATTAATTTTATGCAGGCAAAATTACATAATAAATATGACTTGATATCAAGGAAAAGATCTAGAATTCAAGAGGAAGAAGGTGAGCAGCAAGTCCCAACTCCATTACCAAAGGAAAAATCCACAAGAACCCAACCTGCAAAACAAGTAAATAAAGGAAAGCAACAGCATAATACAAATAGCAAGACTCGAATACTTCAAGGTGAGTCTTCTCAACACAAAAGTGAAAAAATCGCTTTAGAAAAACTTGTTTCCATTCCACAAGAGATTTCAGTCATAAAGAGAGGTGAAGATGAAAATGAAAATAATACTAAATAGAGTCATGTGTTTATTCTTACCAAAGAATTGGAAAAAATCAGAATTCAAGTTCCCCTCACAGAGTTGGTCAAAACACCAGTCTATCAAAGAGAGATTGTTGAGTTTGTTAATCTAAAAGAGAATGTGAATGTAAATGACACTGTGAATCTGCAGGATGATAAACCAGTAGTGGTTTTTGGTCCACACGTGGAGGAGGTAGATCCTTCAACACCTCCTTTCTATATTTCCTTATTGTTCCATGATTTACTCTTGCATAGCTGTGTGCTTGATTCAGGAGCTTCACATAACCTCATGCCATTGTCAGTAATGAAAAATATAAACCTACAAGTTACTAAACCCTATAGAGACTTGTACTCTTTTGATTCAAATAAAGTTAAGTGTTTAGGGGTCATTAAAGATATGGTGGTGTCACTAGCTTAGATCCCAGCTAGGAGCTTGGTAATGGATGTAGTGGTAGCAGATATCCCTGCTAGGTTTGGAATGTTACTATCTAGATCATGGGGGACTAAATTGGGTGGTGTTTTGAAGCTATATTTTACATATGCTATTATACCAACTTTTGGTGGGGAAGAAAGGAGGTTGTACAGAGAAACTAGGTTTGTAAAAACAATTACAAAAAATGGAGCAAGAAATTCACCTATATATAGCCAGGAGAAATATGACTTTGCTTGCTTCATGCTGCATGATAATGCAGCATTGGCAGAAGATAACCAGAGGCAGCTTACTTCAGTCAATGTAAATACATAGCTACAAACAGAAGGAATGTGGAAATTCTTCTTTGATGGAGCCTATTCTAAGGAAGGAACAGGTGTTGGTTTCCTTCTAATTGCACCTGGCAGTAACATGTTCCCTTTTTCTTTTAAATTGGAGTTCAAAGCAACAAAAAATGTGGTAGAATATGAATCCTTGATCATTGCTCTGCAAACAGCTAAACAAATGGGAGTCAAATCAATTTCTGTTTTTGGAGATTCAGAGCTGATTATAAAACATATAAAAAACCACTACCATAAAAAACACCCTAGGCTTAGGGCATACAGGAATGAAGTGTGGGATTTGGTTGAGAACTTCTTTGAAGCTTTCAACATTCAGTTCCTTCCAAGGGATGAAAATTGATTAGCAAACCCATTGGTTGTGGCTGGTAGTACTTTTCGGCCTCCTATTAATCCAAAGCTAAGATATGAGATTGAAATGAGACATAGGCCTTTTGTCCCTGATAATATAAAGCATTGGAAGATATTTGAAGATGACCAGCAGATTAAAGAATTTTTGGCTATGATTGGAGAGTTTCAGGATACCGAGATTGATCAAGATGAAGATGAAGCAACAGACGATGCAGAAGTAAGTGGTTTGAAAAATTCTGTTGTTAATCAAAAAGTTTTTCAATTGAAAAATAATATTCTACCAAGGGGACTTGTTCCTCTTGAAAGACTTTTTAACTCTAATGATGTAGCTATCAATTTAGAAAAAAATCCACAAGATGAGCATATTCAAGATTGTAATATTGGAACTCAGGAAGAGCCCAGGTTAATCAAATTGTTTGATGGAGTTCCACTTAATTATAAGGAAAGATATCTTAAGATTTTTAAGGAATACATTAACGTTTTTGATTGGCCCTATGAGGATCTCAAAACATATGATACATGTATTATTCAAAACAAGATTCATTTGAAAGAGGGGATAAAACCATTTAAATATAAACTTAGACAGAATAATCCACTGCTTTTACCAGCAATTGAGAAAGAGGTCAAAAAGTTGCTTGATGCTAAAATAATAGTTCCTCTCAGGTACCCTAACTGGGTGGCCAATTTAGTGCCTATAAAGAAGAAAAATGGAGAGATAAGGCTATGTGTGGACTTTAGAAATCTCAATAGGGCTTCCTCAAAGGATAACTACCCGTTACCTAAAATGGATCATGTATTGCAGAGGGTAACAAGATCATTCAGGATGTCAATGCTGGATGGATTCTCTGGGTATAATCAAGTGGCTATGGATAAAGAAGATCAAAAAAAAAACTACACTCACAACTCCTTGGGGAACTTTTATGTGCGCTCAAATTCCTTTTGGACCGATGAATGCAGGTGCTACATTTCAGAGGGCTATGGGCATTTCTTTTGTGGGTGACAAGTTTGTAGTGATATATTTGGATGATATTATTGTTTTCTCTAAGTCTGATGAGGAGCATCTGAACCATCTTAAAAATACTTTTGAGAAATGTAGAAAGTTCGAGCTTTCCTTGAATCCTAAGAAGTTCATTTTTTCTCTTGAAGAGGGCAAATTGTTGGGGCATATTGTTTCTAGGGAAGGAGTGAAGATAGATCCAGTAAGAGTGCAAGCTGTGAAGAAAATACCCTTAACCAAGAGTAAGAAATACATTCAAAGATTTTTGGGAAAAATAAACTTTTTAAGCAGGTTCGTGTCCAACTATGCAGAAATTGTAAAGGAAATTAAAAATATGCTGAAGAAGGAGAATGAAGTACATTGGACCAAGGGAGCTAGAGATTCATTCTCTAGGATTAAAGAAGCATTACAAGTAGCTCCAGTCCTAATCAACCCTGATTATCAAAGGCCTTTCCAAGTTTTTTCATTCACATCACCTAATTCAATAGCTGTTGTCTTGTTGCAAAAAGATGATGAAGAGAAGGAGCAGCCAATTGATTTCTTTCGCAAGATTCTTAGGGATGCTGAAATAAGTATAATATTCTTGAAAAACAAGCATATGCTTTGGTAAAATCCTTAAAGGCCTTCATAACTTATGTGCTGCAATCACAGATCATTGCTTATGTGCCAAATGCTGCAGTAAAACATGTATTAGTATAGAGTGATGTAGAAGGAAAAAGAGGAAAATGGATAGCCAAGATCCAAGAGTATGACTTGGACATAAAGCCCACAAAGTTGGTGAAAGGGCAAGGATTGGCAAAGATGTTGACAGAGTCAAACTTTCAAGCATTGGGAATCAACTTGCTGACACCTGTGAATGAAGGAACAATTTAAGAAAGTGAAGAAAAGATAGATCCAGGTATGAAGATCAGGTATAAATTTTTATGTTCAAAATGGTATAAGCATATAGTCCATTATTTTGGTTTCCTCTCTTTTCCACAATCCTTGGATAGAACAAAGTATAGAGTATTAAAGATCAAAGCACAACCATATGTGATTGTTGAGGGAAAATTGTATTGGAAGGATCTGGTACGAATTTTGTTGTTATGTTTAACACAGGATGAATACATAGAAACCATCAAGGATTATCATGAGAAGTTATGTGGAGGACATTATAGTTGGAAAGCTACTGCTCATAAAATCCTCCAGGTAGGGTTTTATTGGCCCACTCTATTTGGTGATACATATAAGTTTGTCAGACAATGGGGGTTAGATTTTGTTGGAGAGATTAACCCACCTTCAAGTGGATAGCACAAGTGGGTTCTTACAACTACTTATTATTTCACCAAGTGGGTAGAAGCTATACCTACTAAAAGGGCAAACAACCAGGTAGTGATGAAGTTCTTAGAGGAGAATATTTTCAGCAGATTTAGATGCCATATCAAAATTATAACAGACAATGCTCAATTCTTCAGTTCAAGTAAGTTTAGTTCTTTTTGTCAAAAGTATAATGTTATTATTTCCCATTCAACAGCCTATCATCCACAGGGAAATGGATTGGTTGAATCCACGAACAAAACATTGATGAAGATCCTTAAGAAAACTATTGCAGAAAACCAGAAGGACTGGGATTCCAAGTTAAAATTTGCTCTATGGGCTGCTAGAGTAACTACAAGAAGGTCTATAGGAAAATCACCTTTTGAGTTAGTGTATGGAACTCAGGCTCTATTCCCAAGTCATCTTGTGAAGCCTGTGATTGCAATGATTCAGGAAGCAAAAGAAGAGCCCAATGCCCTGATAAGAAGAATGAATAAGGTAGTAGAGTTAAGTGAAAACAGGGATAAGGTAAGAGACAACTTGATTATGTATCAATCAAAGATGAAGAGTATTTTTGACAGAAAAGAAAAAGAGATTGATTTTAAAGTTGGAGACCTGGTATTGAGGTGGGATACTAGAAGAGAAGATAAGGGTAAACATGGTAAGTTTGATCCCCTCTGGTATGGCCCATTCAGAATTGTAGGAGCCAGGGAAAATAATACATTCTTCCTAGAGAATATTGATGGTGAATATTTATAGTTGCCTATTAATGGGAAATACCTCAAACATTATTTTTAGTTTTGAAGCACAAGCATCCTATCATTGTAGATATTGAAGTGAAATCATTGTACAATTTCCACACAGTTAAATTTAGCAAAGCAATATATGACTCCATGCCCGAGGTGAAGGAACTAATATGCGGTTCTTAGTACTTTTGAGGTAGAAGAATTATCCCCAAGTGGAGCCAGATGTTGTAGCATCCATTGTCATTTGAATTTTCTTAATAATATTACAAAAAGAAAAGAAAAAATATAAAAGAGAAAAAACAAAATCCAATATTATGTATGAATTTTTGAAAAATCAAAAGGATCTTAATGCCAGAGTATTATTTTGTTGTTTAAAAACAAAATTGATAATGGAAATGGCTCAACCCATTTACTAAAGTTCATGCAGGTTCAAGAAGTTGGATCAAGTGATAACTCGATAAGCACGTTGAGGTATGCTGCGGGGAAGCAACAAGCACAAAAATTAATTCAGGCTTAACCCTCGCAGTTGACTATGACATTTTCATGGTTGACCACGATCTATGGCCTGAGTATCTATGGGGTTTCAATTCCAATAAAGCTCTCGTACATTCCTTAACCCTGCAGTGGACCACCCAAATAATTCCGCTCCACATTGCTCACTCCACGTCTTCCGCCACCTTCATTCGTTAATCGCCCACATCACTCATCGTACCCTGTCACCTCATCCACCACTCCATTAATACAAAAAATTTATTTCACAACATTTATTGCATATTTTTTCCCCCGTTTGGTTATTGTATATAATCAAAGTGTAAAAGAGAACATTGTATTAATCATTCGCTTGTAAAATGGAGCAACTTCTTTTCTAATTCAATATTCCCAGTCAGTAATTATATTCCGAGTCAGCAACTGTCACCCACCAGATGCCATGGCCAAGCAAGTAAGTTCTTCTTCAATCATTCATACCCCATTAATGGATGTCGAACACGATATTTTTGATACCCTCTATACAATTAAGCATCTACCATTATATCAAGAAGTCATTTTGAACCAGAAAATGTCCCCTATATCCATGGCAATGGTTAGGTTAGGTGTTTTAGTAGCCTTCGTCCCAAAGACTCACTCGTTTCCTGAATTCATCCAATGGCTAGCCTTAGCTATGTACCCTAAGAAGTGCTTCGTAATGAATCATTCTGGAGAAAATGTTTTCCAGGTAACCACTCAGTTAATTCACCAAGCACTGAATTACCCTATGTCAGGAACATACACTACCTTTACTGAGGAGTCTCTGGTCTCCCATTATGATAGCTTGTCACCCCAAGAATTATCTCATGTTACCTCATTCTTAGCTCCTAAGCCAGGACAATTCTCTCTAGATGATAATCTAGTCTCTTTAGATATTTTCACAGTTGATATAAGACCAATCTTACAAGTAATTTCAAAGATAATAGGGAAAGAAGATTCCAGACAGGTTGATAAAGTGGTGTTGGGATTCTTCTCCTTAATGATGAAGCCAGAGATTGTGCTAGATATTCCATCTTTTTGGGTAAATGTCATCAATACTCAGTTCATGACTCTACCTCTTACTAGATCTTTTAAGTTTCCTTCAGTCATTACTTATTTGTTTTTATACCACAACATCAAGCACTTCTCAAGGTTGGAATTAAATTTTTTTGATCCGAACAAGAGAAAACAATTAGTGGCATTTTGGACAGACTTGGTTAGAGATGATCCAGGGGATAGTGGATTGTTTGAGTTCACCTCTTTATTTCTTCCGATGGTTTGCAAGATCTTGAATGGAACCTTACCTCTAGCTTTAGTTAAACCATACAAATTGCCCAAATTTGTGCCAATGAGGCTCTTTGCCCTGGAATTTATTAGACAGGGTTTGAATGTGGATCAAGTCCATTTTGTTCCCATGAAAAAAGGTTATTTGTTTAAGCTGCCCAGAGTAGTAGGTCCTTTCATTGTGAACACTAGACAAGCTGCTCAAGAGGTTGAGAGGCTATTAAATGACATGTGTCTTTTACAGGTGGTTGAGTGGGCCTATGACCCTCACCAGGTTATTTCCAAGAGGAGGATGGAGAATGGGTATTCAACATTTGTACATGAGAGTAGACCAGAAACAGAGAAGATGGAAAATGAAGGTTTATAGGTCACACAGAGGGTGGAGATTGAAACTCTTGGAATTTCAGAGTAGGGTGCCAAGAGGGCTAGAGAAAATGTTATTGATTTGGCTGAAGAAGAAGCAGAAGCAACCAAAAGAGCTAAACTTTTGGATGTAGTGACTGCAACTCAACCTGGCCTAATAATTCAATTAGGAGAAATAGAGGGTGCACCGGCCTCCCCATCTTCCAGAGAGCCTACTCATGATCAAGTTCCTTTAATTCAAAATATGTTTGCTCAAATTTCTGAAAGAAATAAAAAGGTGCAAGTAAATATGGAGGCTCAAGCTGAGTCTCAAATTGTTCCTGAACAAACAAGATTGTTATCTGCTATGGAATTGGAGAGAAGTCAATTTAAAATTTATTTCTCTCATCCTACTAAGATGTCTATTGGATCTGCCAACGTTTTCAAAACTGTTAATTTGACTGTTGATACTCACAAGCTTCCCATGCTTGACAAGATCAACTTGCATATGCAAACTGGGAAATTGATTGTTAATGACTTACACAAAACTAATGCAGCTACTGTTAAAGCAGAGAAAATGTTGAACAAGGTAATTCAGCAGCTAAAATTGGAAAAAGCCAATTCTAGGGCCCTGAATGCCCAGGTAGAAGAATTGAAGAACATTATTGTCAAGATAGGTATCAATCCTGATGATCAACCTGCAGTACAAGAACTGTTGAAATCTGTTAAGGTAGAGATTGGAGTTTTGAAGAAAAAGTTACATCTGCCTACAGGAGAACATCCCATTGCTGCAGGGATAGCTAAAGTAGAGAATGAAAAAGAGAAGCTATTACAGGACGTATTGCAGAAAACTGAAGAAGTTTCTTTACTTAAAGAATCTTTGGATAAACTGCAACAACAAGTGAGTTCTCATGTTTGTACAATAGTCATGCCAACAAATGTAGAAGATCCAGCAGCACAGGTATTGCAGCTGGCAACAGAGTTGAAAATGGCTGAACATGATACCAAGAAAGTACAAAGGGAGTTGGAAACGGCCTGCAAATTGTTAAATTTGAGTGAAGAAGAAGCAAGGACAGAAAAGGAGAATGCAAAGAAGTATTGGGAATATTTATTAAGGATTGAATAGGAGGTGAAAAGACTGAAAGAAAAATTGAAGGGTAATATGTCCTTAATTCAAGCTAGGGAGATTTTATGGGATGAAATCATAGAGATTATCAGGAACATCTGGGAGTTCCTTATCATTATGTCTGATGAAAAATCACTAGTTAGAGATATGGAAGGTGAAGTTATGAAGGACAAGCAGAAAGATCTGGAGAGATCAAAATTTGCTAAAAGAATGATAGATTTTATCAATTCCAAGTCTACTTTAGAGCTTAAAGAGCATGACCTCCCAGACAGGGCACTATTTGCCATTGATTTCAACAAAATGATTGTTAGAGATATCTACAGGAATACCATTGAAAAGAAGTTAAAAGAGATGAAGGAGGCTACCTTTAAGTTTAGCATATTGTTTGATAAAAGAGTGAGGGCTGGGCTTCCCTCTTGCTGGGATTTACAGAGAAATCTGCTACCATGGAAAAAATATGAAACTTTGTTCGTTGAAACAAAGAGCAAGATTGATAACACTCATGAAAATACAACAGTACTAAAGGGAGACACTATTGTAAACTATCTCCATAAAGATTTTAAACTTCTGTGGATGGTGCAAACTTTGTTTACAGATAAGCCTACTTATAGTAGGATTACAACATTCACAATAACACTTGATAAACTAGAAGAAGCAACTAAATGAAATGTGCCACTGTGGAGAAAATGCAAGGAATGGATGATAGAATAGGCAAAGGGTACACCAGTAGATCAATTTTCCAAAGTCTCATATTTAAACAATGATCAACAATCACCAATCATAGTTTAATTTTTTTTTTATCTTATTTTCTAGTAAGAGGTGTTTTTTACCCTCTAATGTAACATTTTAAATTGACATTTACTTTTAGATGGTTAGATAAGTGGTTTGACAGTTTTGACAGTTATCAACTATCCCATGAATGTATAAAAATATGAAAGGTTATGAAAAAAGGGTTGGATTTTCATAGAAGGAAATGTTATACTATTTTGTACTCGATAAACTGATGATTAATAAAAGAATCAGGAGTTTCCATACATGTTGGGTATAATTTTGTTATTTCTCCACTACGTGTCATTTTGTTTATTCATCTCTTTAAATATGGTAATGAAGCTACAGGTCTTTGTTTACCTATGTAAATGAAGTTAAATTCCTAAAAGGGCACTCCCATATTTAAAACCTCTTTCTATATCTTTCCTCTAAATTATAGAGAATAGTTCCTATTAAACACAACATATTGTCTTTAATTTATTTAGATATTCTTCATATCACATTCATATTCAGCATCACATGGCATTTTGAGACTTTTTCAGTCATCTAAATATTGGGGTTTAAGGTCAAGTCTTTCAGATTCTTCAAATTGAGATTCAACAGAGATATAAGTGAAAAACATAATAAATCATTAATGTCTTAGGCACAATTTCTGTACAACTAGGAAATTGGTTTCCTAAGAGACAACAGGTTCCCTACTGGTAAATCCTCCTTCCTGTTTTTCCATGGTCCTTAATATTTATTCCAACTTTAAACTGATCTAAAGTAACTAGGATTTGATACCAATTGTTGGAAACCAAGACAATACTAAGAGAGGGGGTGAATCAATATTGTAAGATTTTTAACAATTTAAATTAAGCTTTCCTTCACTTATGCAATGATATTAGGGAATAATAAATAATTCATTCACATGATCATGAGATGAAATAATATTAGTAATACAAGGAATAAACAAATTATTCAAATTGTTCTTCAATTCCTTCACAAAGAAAGTTACAACTTGTTGTTACAAATTTCTCTACCTACAACCAGTAGGAAGCTACAACTCCCTGATTTATCAGCTACAACTAAACTAAACTACAACCCCAAATCTTTAGTAGCAACTACCAGAAAGAGCTACAACTTGCTTGACATCAATGATTCATCTTTAATCCATTTTCAAACTAGAACCATGAATACTATCATTTCTTACATTATAAATCAATTTGTCCAACACCACCTTCAAAAGTATGTGATTACTGAGAAATACACCATCACACCAACACCTCGCTTCACCACCAAGTATTGCACCCAATATTTTACAAAAAAAACACTTGTAGAATTCCTCAAATTGATTCCGCTTATAAATAAATTTTCTTGATATTTTTGGCCTCTATTTTTCTTGTATTCTTGCATGAGTTTCTTTATTTCTAGATTTCTCCTATTTATTTGAGTCTTCTACGTCTGTTCTTTAAGTCACCAGACCCTGATCACTTGATTCTACAAGTTAAACTGATAAAAACTACTTATTCTCACATTATGGAACTTTTACAAGGTTTAGCTACATTTTTAACTCCATTTCCAATTTTAGTTTGCCACTATATTTTGAAAAAATGCCAGATATGCCACATAACTCATCCACACTGCCAAAATTTCCTTTAGCCACTTTTGCGCTAGCTCCTTGTCTCCTTTCTACTATAAAACCTCATGTCGTGACCTTCGCTTTGGTCTTCTTGGTGCTTAAACACTTTTAAGCCTTTGAGGTCTTATTTTCTTCATAAATTCCTCCGCACCCTTGGTCACTATTACTACATGGAACAAAGTGATGATGCTTGGTTACCGACACTTTTATCCCAACTCTTTTTTTGTGCACCTTTTGGATTCCTCTAGGGTCCTCCTAGCAAGATGAGCTCTCCTGATGGGGTCATCTTGCTTTCTTCTCATTGGTCAGTTCTTTTTCCGGTCCACCACTGTCATGTCAATGCCTGTATCCCAATGCTTTCATTGCATGCCTTTAAAATTACTTCGGGTAAGTGTTTATGGGCTTAGCTATCCTGTAAGGTCCACCCTCTGTAGTCATGGGCCAATCACAATGCTTTTGGGCTGAGTTGGTTCTGACAATGGTTACATCAACCTACCTATTTCATAGAATGCATCACTTAAACCTTATAGGTTCTGTCCTGCATGATGACATCATGCTTACATCAGATATGCCATGGGTCGCTATTTGAGTGGTGACACATGTCACCTAGAAATGACCCAATTGGGTACTTGAAAACCCTAAATATGCATGCCACATGTCTACCTATGATTGAGCCACATCACTACTAACATCATCATCCACCTGTGCATCTTTTTCATCCCTATGAGCCAATCAAATTTCCCCACCTGTCTGCTACCAGAGGAGAGAGAAAGGGTCCTTGAAACCTTGGTTTTTTCCATTTTTCCTTTATAAAAATTTTCTATGGGTCCTGACCCTTTTAACTTTGCATGGCCTTTCACAGTCTACAACGTTGTCGGTATATTGGAAACCCAATTGTGGTTTTTATGTGACCCCCTCAGCATGGTTTTTGGTTTTAGAGGTGGGGGGGTGCAGAATGCATCTTTTCCATTGATCTCTGATTGGCAGTCTATGGAAAACTGCCCATTGCGCAACCCCACCGCCTCTTAACGATCAACCTGTGGACCCTGCACAATTCCTCCGACGCGTCGATGGGGGATGCATGATGCCCAATATTCCTTCAAACTTGTAAGTCATTTAACTCTGCACCTACCATTATTGTACAACCCTTTGAGTGCACCTTTCAATGCAAGTCGAATGGTCAGGGATCGGCCTACTCCACCTATTGTGCATTAGTGTTTTCCTCTAACTTTCATGTAGGCCTAACTAGCTCAGAGGTATGGCTGATAGCACTTTCTGTTGGCTTGAGGGGGCTTGGCCCAGGTTCAATGTTAATTAGCCAAACAAATCCTACACTACTAGACCTTTCGGCATCATCATGTGGAGTGTGGACCGAAGTCTCACCGAAAGCAGTATGGGGGGATGCTGGAACCAAGTTTCCACACCCTGAGATGGTTGTGATGGCGTTTGATCTCTTCTATCCCCACCTTCGCGCAGGTGATATCGCTCTAGGACTTGTAAGAAAAACCATTTATTTTGGGTTTCAATACCTTCGCGAAAGTATATGATTAACTTTCGTGCAGCCCTAACCTAGGGCTCAAGTACTTTCACATTTTTATTGCAGCATGTTGTGCAAATTCCTCAATTACACTAAGTGATTTGCTTATTTTTCCAAATACTTAAAGTTATCAACGCGTAATAAGATATTTGTAATTGCATTTAATTATTCAATGTAATTGTATTCATTCATGCATCATAGAAGCATAATAAAGAAAATTCATCCAAAAAATATCCAAACCCATCAACAGAACAAATACACTGAAATTGTAGAATAACTCCTTTTATTAATATCTTCCAAGTGTTACAGACTCTGTCCGCGCACTCAGCTGCGGACTTCTACCTTAGGCCTCACTGCACTTAGCTGCAGAGCATCTACCTACACTACAACCCAAGACTTAGACTTCTTGCTCTAAGGCTATGGCTCTCTTACTTGTTCTATCTCCCTAACTACTTAAAGCTTAGCTTTTTTTATACAATCCCATGGTTCACAGACCATGGGTAAATCTCTTACAGTCGAATTTACTTTACAAAACTAAGGGCGGACTACCCTTTGTGACACATAACACCTTCGCGCTCTGCGACCAAAAAATATAGAGTCTTTACAATAATATTACAAAAATTAGACTTAAACATGGGCTTTTAGCCCCAAAACTGACCTTGGGGGATCCCGCTCCCAACAGGCCCCCAACAAAAACATCGTGTCTCACCCTCGAGTCACTCAGCAGGCGTGGAGATCTTTGCATGAAGCCTGTCCAGCTCGACCCTGATGACTGCAACTTCGGCTGTGCACTGAGCTGCTGCTTGCTTCTTATCTTCGACTATCTTCTCAGTTACTACCCTTGCGCTGTCATCCTAAAGCTGTTGTTGCATTGCTTGCAGAGTCGCAAGCTTGCCTTCAATGTTTCCTATGACTGCATAAGCTTCCTCCAGCTAGGGCTTTAGTCGTGCCTTTAGCACTGCTTCCTTGTGCAACATTGCGTCGACCTATTCCTTTAGCTGCTTGGCTTCCTACAGCTTGGCTAACCTTTGTGTTAGCGCAACAGTTCACGTTGTGCCCTTAAATTTGTCATAGTGTTTTTGGAGTTCACGCGCTTCCGTCTTTAGCCTCTAGATGTTTGGGTCCTCTTGCAAGCCGGTTAGGACCTCGAATGATTGTTCAAACAACTCGGTGTAGTCTGCTACTACACTCTCCACTACTGCGATTGCTTCTGTGATAGTGGCCACCTGCTGTTCCTTTACCTCTGTTGATTTTGAAGGCTGAGTCCTCAATTGGAGATCTTTAATATGTAGGTTTAGCTCCAACTGAACCCGTGCCATCTTCATCCGAGTGTCGCACACCCCTATGGCCAATTTACGATGCAGACCTCGATTGGCTCCTCCTCCGAGATGGCCAATTCTGGGACCATTCTGCAGGCCTCCTCCATGACCTGTATGATCTTCTTGCTCTGGCTGGTAGCCTCGGCCTCAGCGACAATGGCAGCATCCCTCTATAAGGCCATTTGCTCATTTTTGATTTTTTGTTCACTAATCACTTGGATGGTGAGGTGCTTGTGGGCCCTTAGCTTTGCAATTAATCCATCCTGTAAGAGGTGGAGTGCTTCGCGTGGTAGCGTTGCCAGGTTCAATCCCACTCCCTTCAAGGCACTGACAATGGGCCTCTTAGCCTCATTTTCTATTGTCAGTGCTCCATCCGGAAACACTAGCGCACTGGAAGCCTTCGTGCGCAACATATCAGCAGCCTCTAATGTGCTGATAGCCAAGCTAGTAGACACCGTACCAACTTGAAACGTGCGGGTCTGCAACTCCTTCAGTCCAGTATGGATGGCCCCTAGGATGAACTGTTGCTACTTTTCAAATTGTTGCAGGGCCTCTGTGGTGACATCTTTGACAATGTGATTGGTGTCGTATAAATCTCCCTCCGTTAGTGTGATAGGGTCCAGCAAGGTCTTGGTCACCTTTGATTTCTTTCTGGACCCTCCCTTTTCCTGCTCTCTTGGGCACTTAATGTGGTTGGACGTCTCCTGATGTTGTGGGGAAAAATGCTTATGCAGGATGATCCTATCCACCTAAGGTGTGACAGTGCCTTAGCAACAAACAGAGACAGCTATTATGGTTTCTTCCTTTATGAAATGTGAAAGAGGAGAGATCAATAGACTTACCGGTGTCTTCCATTTGTCCCTCGATCCAGATCCTCTTCTCTTTGGGTGTTCACAGCTACTTGCCTCCTCGCTCGCCCAAGAGAACAGCTACTTGATTCCTGCAAGATCACAAGAGAACAGCTACTTGCGACAAGAGAACAGCTACTTGCAACAAGAGAAGAACACAACACAAAGGCAAATATTCATATTCATAAATGATTCAGGATTAGAAATAAATCAAATACACTAATGCAATCATACATCAAAGATACATCAGCATATAGGAGAAAACCAAGATAGCTTTATTGATAAATAACAAGGCTCAGGAAGAGATACAACCCAGAGGGCTCCAATCCAGCATCTCCTTCCCAGTAGAATGGAATTCCTATCTTCACCTCCCTTCAAAGCATTAAACACCCAATGATTCCAGTCTCAAACCAACAGCAATTCTTTGCAATAACAAAATTCCAGCCCCTAGATCTCATGGAGGAGAGATCCATATATAGATGTTTGGAGAGAGGATGAGTCAGCTTGAGATCTGACTAGTGTCCTCTCCCTCTATTAGTTCTTGATTCCACTTGGAGGTTCTTTCTTCCACTTGGAGATTTGGAACCTCTTACTCATCACCAGTCGAATTCCCTGAGGCAAGTGTCATTTTGGAAGCTTCCTGGGTTCTGACACCTTGAGGAATGAGTCTGCCACATGTCCAATCTCGCTCAGCGTAGGTAGCCAGTGTTGGAGTTGACATTCAGCGCAGGTAGCCAGTGGAGCCATTGACATTCAGCGCAGATGGTCAGTGGAGCAGTTGACATGATCCCGAATTGACTTGTTTTTGAGCAGTTTCAGGTGGAGAACTTCTGTGAATTGCACTGGTTTGTTGGCCTTGTTCCTCTAGGGGTAGGAAAAACATGTTTAGGGACTTTGGATCCCTTAAATTATGGACATTTCATGCTCAATGTTGTAAGGCACAAAAATGTCCATAACAATTGCCCCCTAAAGTATGAGGCCGTTTATCGGGTGAAATGCTTTATCCAGGAGGGTCCGAAGTTCATCCATTTGCTGGGAGGAGACCTGTAATAAGATACAATACAATACATTATTTTTCATACTGCTTTCATGATCTAGCTGAGGCGGGCATTCCCATGCTCAGCTTTATAAATTCATTTTTCGTACATAGAACAGACGATCGTCTAATGGTAGACTGATAATTTTGGTGAAATTATCATCCTTTGAGTAGGATGATCATCTGCTGAAATGATGTACATGTCAAATGTCTTTATATTTCCTGAACATATATCGCAGCCCAGATGGATGAAACTAGATCCGGGGTCTTCAAACTTATTCGATCTTCACTCTAAGTACAAGTCGATCCATGTGAGAATTGTTCTGAAGTCGAACATGGAAAGACATCGCTTGATTACCGGTCAATGATGTAAACCGTTAACAAGCGCGAGAGGAATCACCGATAATGATAATGACCCTCAAGGTACTGCAGTACAAGTCACGTGGTGTGAATAAAGGACTTGGCGTCGAACACCACGCAAAATCTTCTGGTCGAAGGTCATTGATGTATACCTGTCGCCGGAAGTGAGAAACTTGCCATTGAGGCATGCAAGCTTCAAAGTACTGAAGGGGTTGTTCCTAGATCAACTTCTTGGATAATGAGCTGATGTCGACAAGAAGCGATCCGTCAAAGGAGGGCCTTAATGAATCCCACATCAGTGACACAGAACGGAGCTAATGATTTTAATGGAGGTGAAAACGATCTGTGACATATGATTCAGGGTGGCGGTCATGAACAGATGAAGGATAATGTAAGGCAGTGGATGGGACCCAATTGACTCTTTCTGAACGACTTCTCTTGAACATATGGCGACACTGATGCGATGGATCGGTAGCATTACCCCAACTATGGATGGTATGGCGAGACCATGGTGATGTGACCGGTGAATGAAACAACCCAACCCAATTGTGGTACGGAGGAAAAGTGTCATGTTCAAGAGCGACTTGCTACCATCAAAGTTTTCTTGAGTTTCTCCCAATTTTTCCCCAGTCATTGCTGACCAGTACCTCTTTATTTTTGTCAAGCTTGAGGAGGATAACATATGCTTGTTCTATAACCTGCCCTTCGGGCAAGCCCATCGCTATGTTTTAACGAGCCTAGCGATAGTGAAACTCGTTCTCGTCTAAAGACAAGTTTGTCGCTATTTAGTGATTTTAACGAGTCTAACGACAAGGATAACTCGGTCCTTTTCATTTTTAGAGAGTCTGAAAAGGTACATAAAGTTAACTCCAAAAGTCCTTTTTCGTCATCTAATCCCTTAAGTCCGAAAAAGTATAAAACAATACAAAAGGGATGAGTTTTCGATAGTTTTAACGAGCCGAACAAAACAAGCGCTCGATCTTTTTGTGCAATAATCCCTCAGGTCCAAAAAGATTAAAATCTAGAGGAGGGATAGCACTTCCGGTCGCTTTAACGAGCTGGAAGGCCAAAACTCGGCAATCTTTTCATATTTTACGAGTCAGTTGAAAAGAGCTTAAAGAAGACTCGTCTTTTGAGGAACGAGTGATAAACAGGGTTAGCAGCTGATTCCAGGTACAGGTTGGAATTTTCCAATCACGGCAGTGTCACAAGGATGGCTAGGTGAAATCACTCTTCGCAGCTGTTCCTCAAAATGGGTAAACAATCATATGGAGGTGAACGATCGGCCAAATGAAAAGTGGAGGTGACTGTGCAAACACGACCAAGGCTTTTATGGATGATAAAGTTACATACAAAATGGTTATTTACCGGAATAGGTTCATTTTTTAACGAGCTTGAACGCAGAAAAACACTGCTCAAACTTATGTTTATTTTTTAACGAGCATGAACTATGTGCTAAAACTGCTCGGATCTTGCGTTTATTTTTTAACGAGCATGAACTTTATGCTAAAACTGCTCGATTATACCAGTCATATGATAAGAGTGTCTCATCAAGATTCTATTTTTTATGGAGCTTCATCTCACTAAGCTTTGCTCCGCATCCTTTCTTTATGCAAGTTCGGAAACGACTAATCCTACGAGTTTAAAGGGTTAGACCTACAGGTTTAAAGGGAGGACCTAAAAATTTAAAAAATAAATAGTCGCCCCTTGCTAGCACTCCAAAAGGTTTGCATGCCCCCAGGCATAAAGTACGATTTCAAGGTTACCTCTACTTCTTTTCCTTCAAAACAATTGTTTTAAAGAGAGAGGCTTACCTCTTTCAGGTTACCCAAAGATTGTCTCGTTAATCTTTCAAACAAAACACTTCCTCAGCAATGTCTACCGAAATAGACAAAGGTGAGCGACGATGCCTGCCAACTCACATAACTTTGACAAAAGAATCTTATTCTAGAACAACCCTCTTCCTAGACGGACGGGGTACGAACTAGTCATATTCTCCTGCGGAAACCTACCCTATACCCAAAGTTCTCTGCCGAAGCAGACCAGGACGCATGCCCCCTGGGTTCCAGTCATATCCTCCTGGATTACTCACGCTCATCAGGAGGACGGACCGTGGGTTGAGACACTTCTTGCGTGAACAGACCATTTAGGGATGGTATATGACTATTTGCGATGTGTGATTCGGGGAATGAAAGTTGGTCCACGAGCTTGACCATTCTTCCTTCATGCGGAAAACACATTACTCTAAAGAGTGATGAGACGATGGCTCCCATGCAATATATATAGTCTCGTCCAAGGAGTAGGTTATAATCCAAGGGTCCTTGAACGACCATCACGTTCATTTGAACGGTCTTCCCTTTCAATGTTATGGGCACATTGGGGAGGATCCCTAAAGGTCAACTGGTTCCTTTATCAAAGCCTGATATATTTCTCATTTCAGGAAAAAGCACTGGCGAACCAAGCGCTTTCCAAGCAATAGAGGAAAGGATACTCACAGATGCCCCTTCATCAATAACTGTGCCAGCCATTACCATCCTGTATATTTGGACAATAATTTTGAATGGTATGCTAGCTGGCAAGCGGGATCTGCCTAGTTGGTTCCAGTCAAAGGACACAACCAGATTGCTTGGTGGTGGGACCGAATAGACGGTCGGATATCGCTCTGAAGAACTTCCTTCCTGCGATAAAGGAATGGTGGCATTGCCCCCTTGATCATCAGAGTCAGTGCTGATGAAGAGAATTTGGACGGTGTCGTCTTTATTCTCCTCTGTGATGGTATCATTCGAAGATAGAGCCTCTGAAGGCAAAACCGGGTCAACTGTCGTTTCAACCTTTAGAATTTCATCAGGTATGGATTCAGACGGTTCATCTTCAATGATAGGTGCTTCGGCTGACCACCTGGGCGGGTCAGCCGGGTTCTCAACTAGTGAAGGACTTGGCAGGAGTCTTTGATATCCAGGAGGAAGTTGCGCTCGTAAAATCGGGCGATCTTCCAGAACTCTTTTTGCCTCGTCTAAGAAGGGACAACGGTGGATGGCATGATCGCCTTCACACAGTTTGCAGGGAAATCTAGCTTTCCCTCTCTGTCCTGTGGCTTCACTTCCACTAGTTGACGGTGAGCTGTCAACATGGCTATCAGAGGTCGACGCTACCGAATTGTGCAAATGGGGAGACCAGTCCCTTAGTATCCGAGGGATGCAGGGACAATCTCTGTGGAAGTGGTCTCCCTTGCATATGACGCATGGCGATTTAGGCCTTGCCAGTGCTGTGTGTGGATTTTTGTCAGACGACACTTGTTTGCCCCCAGTCGCCTTTGGCTCCTTCTTCTTCTTCTCTTTCTTCTTCTTCTCCTTCTTCTCCTTAGGAACTCGGTTTTTTGTTCTACCAGTTCCGTCAAGCGAAGAGGAAGGAGGAGAGGAAGAATTATATGAAGTCGAAGGCTGGTGGGCAACTCTGGTCTGGTCTAACTGTTGACTCGACTGTTCAGGAATGGTGGTGTTCTGAACGACATTGGTTGAAAAGAGCCAGACTGGTAGGCCAATTGTCAGTCCTGGAAGCGACAATGTGGCCATGTGGGGCGCACCAACATCTCCCCAAGAGGAGAAGGGACTAGGATTTCCAGCAAGGGGAATTCCTTGGTTAGTGGGCTCCATCTTTTCAACCTAAAGATCAACGCGGGAATAAAGGGTGAATGTTCCATTTAAAATAAATTGTTAACGAAGCTTTAGACACAACTTGCTTTTTCACTTTTAAAGAGTCGAGAAAAAGCTAAAGATGACTCTAGTCTCCTTCGATGTTTTAACGAGCCCGAAGTGAAAAATGCTCGGATGGACTTTTTCTGTTATAGAGTCTGAAAAAGGCCAAAAGAAACTGCTCTGGAGTTCTAGGCAGAGGGTGTGCCAAACTTTTCGCAAAACCGTACAATACTTTTTACGGTACGGGCGGTCGATCTTCCTGAATGCTGTGTTCAGTGCATTGCGATCAGTAGGGCAGCCGACATGGCTTCCTAAGGATAAAGGATAAATTCCTATAGGGGTCTCCCAATATATACGCGACGGTACGTGGGAGCACAATCCGTACTGGCGTTATCGTCCCTCAGGAGGAATCACCCACCTTCCACGAGATCGACAGTCACCAGGCTTAACGACGCCGGAACACGTCTCTAGCCTAGACCTCTATGTTGTGCGTTATGTTGCAAAGCGTTGTTAGGTTCATTCAGTTTATTTTAAGTTGATATTTTTAGAAGTTTTGCCTTTCAGGATCACCACGAGATGTATGGTACAATTCCTAAATGCAGTCTAAGATGATAAGCAAGCTTTATTATCTTTTCAACTTTGAAAATCCTAGCTACTAAGGGAAAAGAAAGACACCATCTTTTCTCAAAGAGAAATCAGCACACTCTAATGCACTTTTTCTGAAATCAAGCATGCAAACTTATCAAAATGCAAATGCACAATGCAGGTGTTTGTTTTCCGCTTTCTTAGTATTGATGCCTACAAAGAAAGCTTTTTGTACAACTTTGAATTTGCTTTTAAATGACAGATACAAACAAGTTTACTTTTTCGAAATCAACAAGGGTAGAAGAGATTACAGCACTTTGCGACTTTCGAAATGAATACTTGTTTCGACACTTAAAAGAGACAAACTCAAACCAATAAGCAAAAGCAAATATATAATCAACTGCAAACAACCAATGAACTCTCTCCTAAGATCACAGTCAATCAGATCTGAATCAAGGGCTACAGGATGATTATTTCACTCATGCAAAGGAAAACTGTAAATGATGCCAAAAACACATAAAAACACTCACAGTATTTTTGTACAAAAGGAGGTGGAATCTAAGCAAAGAAAAGGAGTTATCTGACTGGTACCTATGCTGGTTAAAGGCTGCAAAAAACAGAGATCAAAACAGGGCAACAGAGAGCAGAGAACCCCAGCTGCACAAGGCAAAACTGGTTCAGCGCAACCTCAACACTGTGGTTTTGGCATTCAGCGCAGGTAGCCTTCACGGGACCTGCGTTGTAATGCAGACTGCCTTCACAACAGTTGCACTGAAGGAGAAACTCTCGTTTCTCACTGGGTTCTGGGTCACAGATTGCTCAAAAATCAACAGTTTCAGGCCAAATCAGAAACACAAGCAAGGTACAATCAAAGGGATGCTTTGAGAGGGTACTAATATCTATCACAAAGGATCATCAAATCATTTGTGAGTCCATTGTTCAGATCATAGACAAAATCCAGTGAAGGATCAAGGCAGCAACTGTCTACTTTGCAGAAGCAGTTCGATTGTTGTTGTTGAGTCTATGAAACAAACAATGATAGAAACACAAATAAAATGACTAAAACAAATTTCCCCAGCGGAGTCGCCAATTTGTTGTGGGGAAAAATGCCTATGCCGGACAATCCTATCCACCTAAGGTGTGACAGTGCCTTAGCAACAAACAGAGACAGCTATTCTGGTTTCTTCCTTTATGAAATGTGAAAGAGGAGAGATCAATAGACTTACCGGTGTCTTCCGTTTGTCCCTCGATCCAGATCCTCTTCTCTTTGGGTGTTCACAGCTACTTGCCTCCTCGCTCGCCCAAGAGAACAACTACTTGATTCCTGCGAGATCACAAGAGAACAGCTACTTGCGACAAGAGAACAGCTACTTGCGACAAGAGAAGAACACAACACAAAGGCAGATATTCATATTCATAAATGATTCAGGATTAGAAATAAATCAAATACACTAATGCAATCATACATGAAAGATACATCAGCATATAGGAGAAAACCAAGATAGCTTTATTGATAAATAACAAGGTTCAGGAAGAGATACAACCCAGAGGGCTCCAATCCAGCATCTCCTTCCCAGCAGAATGGAATTCCTATCTTCACCTCCCTTTAAAGCATTAAACACCCAATGATTCCAGTCTCAAACCAACAGCAATTCTTTGCAATAACAAAATTCCAACCCCTAGATCTCATGGAGGAGAGATCCATATATAGATGTTTGGAGAGAGGATGAGTCAGCTTGAGATCTGACTAGTGTCCTCTCCCTCTGTTAGTTCTTGATTCCACTTGGAGGTTCTTGCTTCCACTTGGAGATTTGGAACCTCTTACTCATCACCAGTCGAATTCCCTGAGGCAAGTGTCATTTTGGAAGCTTCCTGGGTTCTGACACCTTGAGGAATGAGTCTGCCACATGTCCAATCTCACTCATCACAGGTAGCCAGTGTTAGAGTTGACATTCAGCGCAGGTAGCCAGTGGAGCCATTGACATTCAGCGCAGATGGTCAGTGGAGCAGTTGACATGATCCCGAATTGACTTGTTTTTGAGCAGTTTCAGGTGGAGAACTTCTGTGAATTGCTGTGGTTTGTTGGCCTTGTTCCTCTAGGGGTAGGAACAACATGTTTAGGGACTTTGGATCCCTTAGATTATGGACATTTCATGCTCAATGCTGTAAGGCACAAAAATGTCTATAACACCTGAGAGTCCGCGCCGTGCTGCTTTGTGTCATCTTCTTCAGGTTTAGGTGAAGGCGACTGTGTGCCTTTGTCAGAGCCCTGCTCTGTGCCACCTGTCTGTTTTCCTGGCTCCTTTCCTGTCTATTCTGCGTTGGCCTTCTCAGTGGCCTCCTTCTTCCTCTTTTTGACTAGCTGCTCCATATTCATCTTGGCCTCGTCCTTATTCTTTTGTGCGGCGGACTTGCTTCCACCCACCACCAAGTCCATGGTGGTGCGCCACTCCAAAAACCATTTATCCAACACTGCATCGATGGCATCCGTGCCCTGATTGATATCCGATGGAAATCAGCTTTGAATTCGGCATAGCTCTGCGGGTTATCATATACTTTGGGTGACAATCATGGCTTGCATTGATAGCCATCCTGATATTCATTTCCATCAAGATCTAGAAGATCTCGCTATCCTGAATGCACTCCACGTCCCTGGTATCCCACAGCAAAGCATACTTCGCTGCTTCAGGAAGGCCCGATGCGACTGAGGGGAATTAGATCTTTGCTGGTAGCTCCCACACTACGAGCACAATCAATAGCAATAGCCACACGTAATGGAACGTCTTTCTTTGCTCTTACGCTTTGTGGTAGTTTGCCAGGAACTTGATGCGAAGGTAGTTCAACCAGTTAAATTGGACTCCTTCTGCGCACTACTGTGTGAGCATGACGACAGGCACCGACACCTCATCAGTGCGACACTTCCGCATCATCTTTCCTACAAGGATCAGTGTTGCCACCTCCACAGCGAGGTTGCAGATGCTGGAGATTGTGTATCCGCGTGACTTCTTCACCAATTTGAACTTCTCTTTTATTGATTCTGCGAGCGGAAGCTCTCCACCCTTGCCACCAAAGATCATAGCTGGATTTTTGCCTGTTACGACAGGTGTTTTATGTAGTGAATCAACATATCGGTGATGGGTATCGACTCCTCCAACCATAGACACCCATCATGCACCAAGCATAATAGCTGCTTGATGATTAAAACTATCACGGGGGTGCGGTTATAGTGCGGCACCCAGAGCAGGTTGAGTAATCCTGCCTTCTATACTCCTCTGAGCCACTTCCGCATCTCCAGTGCAATCATCCCTATATTTGTGTCTATGATGTGGTGCATCAACTGTTCGGTCACCAGGTGCGGTAACTTCTCATGGTTCGCCAAGTCCCAATCTTCGAGCTTCAAACTCCGCACCCTGGGCTTCGAACTCTTCTATTTCCACTCCCACATCCTCATCTTCCATGGAGATTTCTTCGATATCCTCCTCTTCTGCCTCTAGGTTTATAGCTTTGCCTTTCTCCTGGGCAGTGGGCTTTGGTGGGTTTCATCTCGGCAATGCGCGCATCAGGATGGCAGGCTGCTTGCCCTTCTTATCTTTCATGGTCTCCTTGGTTGGGGTTGGCTTCGGTCTTATCATTCTCGGGGATATAGGGACCTTCGATAGTACTTTGGCTACTTCTAGGGCAACTTCTTTTACCTGTTTCTCCATCTATTGTGCCAGCTCTTCTACCACTTGTTGTGTGTTGATAATTTTTGGGGGTGATGACATAACACTCTCTATTAGTTCTCGCGACGTCTCAGGCAAGTTTGCAAATGCAAGAGTCTGTTTGAGAGCCTCCAAAAATTCTGGGTCCATAGGCATCCGAGAGCTCAACAGTTGAACACTCAAAATTCCAAGTGTTTCTTCCTCAATAGCCACTTGTAATTTATAGGGAAATTTGAATTCAAATCCAACCATTCCCCCCAAAATTGGTTCTTTAATGTCGGATTGGCGGTAGATTTTCAAGGATCTAAGCCATAAATTTTGTCTTAAATGTCGACTGACCACTCTATTTGGCCTCACTTCTATCGTCTTTTCATGAATAGTGACTTTAATGGTTACTTTCCAACTGACATGCGTGATTTCTCCCTGGGTAGTGTAACTCCCTTCACACTGTCACGGACCCAGTGACACGTCCTTGCTTTGCACCATCTTCCAATTACGTAGCTTCCCAACTCGAGCAGTGTAGTTTATATTTCCGCGCCTCCTTTCAGCTCGCTGGAGTGCTAAGACTGTGCTACTTCCAATTAGTCACATTGCTGGACTACTGGTGTATGGCTTCAAGTGACTACCATTCACCTTTCCTGGGAAGGGTTCTCCATTTAACTTGACCAGCTGGACCGCTCATCCGTCAGTAATCTCCTTAATAACATAAGGCCCTGACCAGTGCATCCTGAATTTTCTGGGAAATTTATCAAACTTACTATCATACAACACAACTAGATCATTTGCCTTAAATATGTGCAGCTTTATGTGTTGATCATGCCATGCCTTTTCGCATTGCTTTTGGACATGCTGGTGAAATCTAGCCAAAAATCTTTCTTCTTCGAGCTCATCCAGCTGCGCGAGCCTCTCTTCTAAGGCTCCACAATACATCATACCTGTGAGCATTGCTATGCGCAAACTAGGCACGATGTATTCCATAGGAATTACGGCTTCCACACCATAGACAAGCCTAAAAGGGGTTCATCCCGTTAAATTCTTCCATGTCATTCGATAAGCCCACAGTACCGCAAGTATGTGTAGGTCCCAATCACTTCGCTTAGCATTGCAAACCTTGGTCAATGCATTTTCAAGCACTTTGTTGAACGCCTCCACTGTCTCTTTAGCCTATGGGTGATAAGGTGTGCTCTTTTGGTGATATACCTGAAATTCCTCTATTAGTACGTTGATCATCTCATTCAGGAAGTGCATACCATGGTCACTCATCAAGATCCTTGGACATCCAAATCACATTAGTACATGCTCAAATAGGAACTTCGCGGCTGTCACACCCATGAAATCCTTCACTAGCTGCACTTCTTTCCAACGATTCAAATATTATGTCGCAGTGATAATGTACCTTGCTCCTATCTTCCCTTGTGGCTGAATGGGTCCTACAAAATCTATCGCCCACTTCTCAAAGGGTTGCAACGTTATTTGTGGATTCAAAGGCATTTCATCCCTCTGCGATGGCCTACCTAATCTTTGACATACATCACATGCCTTGCAATATGCTTTTCAATCCTGATGAAGGGTTGGCCACCACAACCTTGCATGTAGAATATTCTGCGCGGTTGTTGTCCCAACATAATGTCCTCCTGCGGCACCCCCATGAGCATCCATGAGGATGTTTCTTCAATCAAACTTAGGTACATACCGTTGCAATATCTCATCAATCCCCATCTTGTATAGATGCCCAGTAATGATAGAGAAATCGACTGTGTGCACCACTAATTCCTTCTTTTGCTAGACAAAGTATCCTTTTGGTGTAGTTCCTATTGTTAGGAAGTGTATTATATCCTCAAAATGACCATCCGCGACACGCACTACAAATAGTTGCGTGTCAAGCAATCCTTCTTCCAAGTTAGTAGGTTCCTCCCTTGTTTTGATGCACAACAGATGGTCTAGTCCCACGTTCAATCATCCAGGATTCACAACAACTTCAAAATCGTGCTTTTGTAACAATAAGAGCCATCTGTAGATTCGCCCCCCCAACACATGCTTATTAACTAGGTAATTCAGCATAGAGTGATTCGTATACATCTTAAAATCGCCTCCTAGCAAGTAGTGTCGATACTTCTGGAGCACATACACCATAGCTAGCCCCTTGCATTCAGTGGTAGAATAGGTCTTCTCTGCTTTGGATAATTTGCGACTTGTGAACGCGATAGGATGGTCCAAGCCTTCTCTGCCAGCCTGTGTTAGTACTGCCCCCAGCACTATACATGACACATCGACATGTACATGAAACTCTTTCTTCGAGTCTGGGAAGACTAGAATCAGCGCGGTAACCATCTTTTCTTTTAATATATCCAAGCTTTTCTTACAGTCATCGTTCCAGCATAACGTGACATCTTCAACAATTTTTCCATTGATGCGGTGATCTAGGCATAGCTTTTGATAAACTTTCTGTAATATCCTATATGTCCCAGATTAGTGCGCAACTGTTTGACACTCTTCAGTGCTTCCAAGTTCAGTATCACCGCGATCTTCACAAGGTCTACCATCAGTCTTTGTCTGCAAACCACATGGCCCAAGAGGTTCCCAAAAGGAACGCAAAATAGACATTTCTTGAGATTGAGCGCGATCTAGTATCTTCGACAGGTATCCAGCATCAAGTGCAAGATTTCTACATGGCACTTAACCATCCCAAATACAGTCTAGTCATCAAAATATACCTCCAGGAACTTATGAATACATTCCTTGAATGCTGCAACAACCACATGCGAAAAGATGGAAAGCACATTCTTCAATCTAAATGGCATTACAGTGTATTGAAAACAACTCCACTCAGTCATGAAGGTTGTCTTTCTCCTATCCTCCAGCGCGATTTTGATTTGGTGGTACTTAGAGAACCCATCAGTGAAGGAATATGCTTCCTGGCCACCTACTTTGTACTTCATCCGTGAACAGAGTCGGGAAAGGATCATGCACACAAGCATCATTTAGTTTTCTAAGATCCACACATATCCTTATCTCATCCTTCTGCTTCTTGTCTTACACCACCATTGGGCTTACCCAATTGGATTCTTCCACTGGCTCAATGATTCCTACTACTAGCATCTTGTATAGCTCTATGCAGACCTTCTCCTTGTATTTTGGATTGAGACGGTAAGGCCTGTGCTTAACTGGATTTGTGTCAGGCTTTAACGTGATTTTCATCATTCCTAGGTCCCTGATTATTCCTTTCAGATCTGCAAACTTGGTAGGGAATAAGTCCTGGTTTTGTAGATCAATTCAGTGACCTTATCCACCATCACAGTGTCCAAGTAGTCTCCAATCTTCGCAAATTTGGGTTCTACCTCTGTACCAATGTTCACTTGTTTCATTTTCACCACCGTAGTTATATTAGGGTTCTCAATCTGTGGTCCCTGAACCTCGCAGTGGCCTTCGGTCTTTGGAATGTTAATCTTCCGCAGATCCCCGTCCTCTACTTTAGCAGTTACATTATAACATTTGAGCACATGACTCAGTTGAGTAGCCCATTTAGGCTAAATCAAATCTAAAGGATCTTGCAATATCCTAAAGATAGCTGCTTTCACCTCTTGTTGCGCTTCATCAATACTGTCAAACCCGTCCTCTAAACTGAATGTCATCATGAATCCTTTGCACAGGATATCCCATTCACCTGTCCCATGGAAAAGCTCTGTTTCTATATACCAATTCATTGGGATAACATCCAGGGTATGACAAAATAGGTGCACCCACTCAGGTTGGGGATTTTCTCCATAAACCTACGTCCATTTGGCCAGATGTGCACGCGGATCATTCTACCCATCGTACTTTCCTATCAGTCACATATTAGGCTTCCCAAATCGTGTTCTCATCATCCTCCTACATTCACACCAATCATCAAAGCTTCCCTTGTGCATACCCCACAATCTTGACGGTGTAGCGCACAGTGCCCAGTCCAAGGTGTAGAAGCGTTGCTTTTCTGGTACCTCCCTTTCAAATGCATCCAAAAATATATCTACCTCATTTACACCATCATAAATAGGCATAGTTCCTACCTCTGATGACACATAGCACATCGACTGGGTCATCATGTTGCAATTCAGCATAGTTACTTCATGTAACTGATTCTGCCAGCGTTCTATTTCTTCGTCGGAGTCCAAAGTGCAGGAACTCTCGTGATCCCATGTAACCCGTCCATCTGCGGTGGGATTCACCCAATCTTGGTCTCATGATGTTATCTTATAGATGTAGTCCAGATCATCATCACTCTCATAATCGCAAACTGGTTCTGTATAGCGTGATCCTTTAGCAGGATCTAGGAATACTATTACGTGCAGTGATTTCCTCTCAAAGATCATCTTTCTCTTCTTCAGATTGATTACCCCATTCATATCAGTAGCCCAGTCAATTCCCACGAGAGCAGGGTAGGGATTGCTATCATCCACTATCTCTATTACTTCAAAATCAGCCAGTGCGCTTGCTCCTTCAATATCCATGGTCACCCCCTGCAGCCACCCCATGGGGATGATTTTATGTTGATTCACCATCCTTAGCTGAATCAGAGACCATTGTAGTGCAGGTCTCCCCATTCACTCCCAAGTCTACTTTGGTAGGACATTCGCATCTGGCCCCAGGACCAAAATGACTTGATCCATTTCATACTCTTCTATCTGTTCAGTCAGTCTCATTTCCTGTCTCGTCCTTGTTTTATGCTTGCCAATCTTTCGTATTATGTGCAGCTCACCTGTCACAGTTATAGGGCATCTATTGATGAGTTCTTGTAACCCTTTCACAGCCTTACTGTCGCGCAGTAACTTCATACAGGTTTCTAGGAAAGTTGTGAGCATAGAGGGGTCCATCTTCGGCTCAGGCTTATCCTTGCTACCTGAGGTAGAGGCCTCTGCGAAGCTCTTTTTAGCTTCCATGAAGGATTCATGAGCATGCTCCAATTCGAACTCAACCTCTTTTGCGGGGGCTTTGCAAACCCATGTACTGTCTCCTGGTTGTTTCCCCTTGTCATCTCCTATTGTAATTCCACTCCTGAGAACTATATTTATGTTTGAATCTTCCTCGAGCATATCAGATCTCTTCATCTGCAGGTTCTGAGTCAGCGGAGGTTCTAGCACCCCTTTTTCATGTATCCTAGCTATCAGCATAGGAAAATCTTCCATTTCATGATCAAACATCATGCAATACTTGCATGATGGACGCGTTGGATTAGTGCAATTGCAGGTATAGTGTCCCGGTCCTCTGCAATTTTAGAAAATAAGCTGTCCTCGACCTCTACTAGGTCCTCCTCTACCTCAGCCTTGTCCGCAGCCCTGAAATCTTGTCCACGTCATCCCTGCATACCTCCTCACGTACCTCTGGTTGAACCGTCCTGTCATGCTTCAGACCTTGCATCTCAAGGCATAGATTCTTCAGCCGTGCATGGATCTGCTAAACTCCTAGATTAGGATCTTGCATCAGAGTCTCATGTAGTCTCATGGAAATCTCCAAGGCCTCTGCCTGATTTGTTATCTTATATTGCGACAGCGCACTCCTTAAGTGTGGTAGTAGCGAAGCCACAAACCACTCGTGATGTTGTCCATCTGTCAAATTCATTTTGGCTTCATAGATTGTATATTTTAGCCTCTGATCTAGTTCCCAAGGCATCTTTCCTGGTTTCATCGTGATCTCTTTGAATCCCACAATCGATTGCCCCTCAAATTTAGGCTTGCTAAATTCCCTATTTAGTGCTTCCTGGATGTTTGCTACTCCAGCATTCGGGTTATTGTTAGAGTACTTAATATACCAGGTTAGCGTGCGATCTTGCAGAGCACTAACCAATGTCACTTTCTTTATATGATCATCTGTAACGCCTTTGGCTTCCCATACAGCCCTTACAATGAATCAGAATTCGTCTCATTCCTCATTTCCCAAGCCTTTGAACAAGGACAAATTCACTGTATTTGCCATACTGAACTGCAGTGGAGGTGGAAGTGGTACGGGTGAAGTTGGAGGCGATGGTGGTGAAGTCGGAGGTGGTGTGGGTGGAGGTGGTATTCGCAGGAATCCTTGTCTTATTAACTAAATAGCACTTCGTGAAGAAACCTTTGTTATTCCTTCTTCGTCTCTTCGCGGAGGTGAAATCAAGGGGCTATACTTCACACCCTTTTTTCCTTCGTTCTTGTAATTTTTTCCACTTCGTGTAGTCCCAAACATCAAGGTAGTTGCATAACCCTTTTTTTGCACAACAGCATTTTAATCCAAGTATTCAAAGATTTTACGTACTTACCTCACGGTCCTTTGAAAAAGAGTCGCTCTGCCTCACTATAGCTGACTGAGGTGTCGACCGCAAATTCAGTGACAAATCCTCCTATGACGTGATCGATCCAATGATCGACAGTGCGGGTGATCTTATCCTCCAAAGCTTCCAACCTTCACACTAGCTCTGGGGTCCACACAATAGGACCGTCAAGTTTCCACCTTCCTTGGCTATCTGTTAGCTTCATGATCCGCTAGTATAGCTTAATAGGGAAAGAGTAGAAAAGATCTCGTGGATCTTTGTATACAGGTATCAGTCCAACCATTGTTCCTTTGTCAGTCACAGGTTTTTGCTCTCCTCTGCCACGAATTCATGGATCTTTCTGTACAACCAGTCTCCAATCTCCTTCTTAGTTGGATTCTAGTGATACGACATCACACATTTCTTATGCAGATTCCGGTCCCGACAACGGAACCATTTTTTGGCTTGAGGGGGCCTAATCCAAGTTCAACGTTAATTAGCCAAACAAATACCTACACTACTAGCCCTTTCGGCATCATCTCACAGAGTGTAGACTGAAGTCTCACACAAAGCAACATGGGGGGATGTTGGAACCAATTTTCCGCACCCTGAGATGGTTGTGATGTCATTTGATCTCTTCTATCCTCGCCTTCGTGCAAGTGATCTCGCTCCAGGGCTTGTATGACAAACCCTTTATTCTAGCTTTCAATACCTCCACGAAAGTATACGATTGACTTTCGTGCAGACCTAACCTAGGGCTTAGGTACTTTCACACTGTTATTGCAGCATGTCGTGCAGATTCCTCAATTATCCTAAGTGATTTTCTTATTTTGCCGAATACTTAAAGTTATCATCGCGTAATCAGATATTCGTAATTGCGTTTAATTATTCAATGTAACTGTATTCATTCACGGATCATAGAAGCATAATAAATGAAATTCATACACAAAATATCCAAACCCATCAATAGAACAAATACACCAAAATTGTAGAATAACTCCTTTTATTAATATCTTCCAAGTGTTATAGACTGTGTTCACCTTGCGCACATAGTTGTAGGGGTCCGCGCACTCAGCTGCGGACTTCTACCTTAGGCTTTTGCGCACTCTACTGTAGAACCTCTACCTACACTACAACCCAAGACTTATAATTCTTGCTATAAGGCTATGACTCTATTACTTGTTCTATCTCCCTAGCTACTTAGAGCTTAGCTCTTTTTATACAATCCCATGGTCCGCGGACCATGGGTAGATCTCTTACAGCCAACTTTACTTTACAAAACTAATGGTGGACTACCATTTGTGACACATAACACCTTCGTGCTCCACAACCACAAAATGCGGATTCTTTACAATAATATTACAAAAATTAGACTTAAACATGAGCTTTTAGCCCCAAAACTTCCCTTGGGGGATCTCGCTCCTAACACTTTCACCATGTGACCTAGATTTATGACCTCATCACTATAAGGTCAGGTAGAATGAGGTTAGGGATTGTTGTTGTTGAGCACTCAACTTACCGACTGGAACATTTTATCCTGTCGGTCCGCTGAATATCACTACTACTATGGCTCCTCCACCAACTTTAGCTCTGCACTTTTGACATTGGGGGTTCACATTTAACTGGATATATTTGTTGATCCATGATGAGCCCCAGAAATGGGTAACTATATGGGCTCATTCTGTCTATTATTTTCATTTAATCCACCATTCTCAATAGTTTTGTGCATGTTTTTGGATATATTTATGTCAATAGAGTGAATGGGGGTAGTCACTTTGCCATGTAGTCTAATGAGTGTTTATTGCAGATTTTTGGACAATTTTGGACAAGAACCAGGAATTTATGAGCAAAATGGCAGCCAAACATGAGGAAACAGGGATGAGGACTTCTAGGAGGGGTGTCTCCTTCATTAATGACCCCTTCCTTGAGTTCTCCATCAGCAGCTCGGAGTACAAAGGCCCACATTGATGACTCCAAGGGGCAGCCAAGTAAGTCAAGTAGGGCTGTTGTTATCTTCAGTTCTAGACAGCCGAGTTCCTTAAGTTTAGGAGGACTGTTGGGAGTCCCTAATTGTATAAATAAGAAGGCTTCAAATCTCAGTAGGTTAGCCATTTCATAGTATATTTTCGCACTTTTATGCAGCTTTGTACTGTAACTACTATTTTTTGATAAATGACGATGAACTAAGTTTTGAACCAACACTGATCTTTTCTAGAGGGCTAAAGCTCTTGGGTTAAGGCCCAACCCAAGCTACCCAGCACCTCCTTTGTGTATTTATATGCTTTTCCTTTGATTCATGAGATAGTTTCTGTTGTTTAGGTTAATCTTACTTCATTAGATTAGGTTGCTTTTGATGGTTAGAATAGTTTTTTTTGCTTCAAGTTGTTTGAGTAAGTTGTTGCAGTGATAGAAAAAGATTCAAAAAGGCTACCAGCAGGTCTTGATCTCCTTTCTCCCTCCTTGGGACCATAATTTGAGATCAAGGCACTATTGCTACTGTTATCACTCAGATTTTCCTTGAAGTTGTTGGGAAGAGGAAAGGGGTTCGAGGTAACCACAAACCAACTTTTAGGTACAGAATCTAGCCAATCTGTACCTAGAGAGGGCTCTCTCTTTAATTTTTAGCTTTGTTTTGAAAGATATTAGGCTATTTATGAAGTTTAGGAGTTTTGATTTAGTTTTGGTGGTGAAATTCAATAGAAGAGGGGTAGGACTGAGTAGTTTAGGCCATTGGGCTAATGGAGTCAAAGAAGATGGCTTAACTGGATTCGGTTTCTTAATAAGGGATGGTTTCACAGGGCAAGGTAGTTAAACAGGGAACAAATAGAGACTTAAAAAAGATGGAATGGACTCAAAGGGATGAAGGGCAATTAAGAATCCTTCATCATATTTAAGAGAAGAAACTTGGATGATTACTAATAAAGAGTAGTTAAGAATTCTTTACTAAATAATCAAAGTGAATAAACTAGGAAACAGGAGAAATTAAGAATTCATTGTTTATGCCAGTGTAGAGGAAGACACTAAGAACAAAAATGATTGAAAATAGATTGCACTCAAGCACTTTCTTAATTATTCTTTTTCATTTATCATTCAGATATGGAACACACATGATATAATAAACAAGAAAACTTCAAAACATGAGATATAGAAGACTTATTGATCCAGTGTCTGACTCAAGAATCCTGTGAAAATTCCTTTGCATCAATTCTTCATTCAACTAGCCATACAAAATTTTGTCCAACAACGCTTTATTCCAAAATAATCAGTATTATAGCAATGTCTAAGAATCCACCCTCAATACTCCAATTGAGGGAGTATTTATACAAAGAATTTTACAAAAATATCTCATAACAGAGTGAGATATATTCTAGGATGACTATGAATAAGTTACAAAAAATAGAGACAAATGGTCTCGTAGATAGGAAAGAAAGGCAAACTGATGTTGTGCTATTCTTATTCTTGTGAATGTGCTGGAGGTAGGCCCTATGATTTGGCTTGCTGCTGTCTTCTTTGGTAATTCTATGCTGGCTGCCCCGTTTTCGCTGATACTCTTTACCTGTTCTGATACTATTCGACCTGTTTGATCTCTATTTATCCTCTTTACCATTACTTACTGTAGTAAATAACCAAAATTTACATTTTACCAAGGATAATTTTACAAAATTTCTAACATTTCTTCCCACCATTGTGTTTCCGATATTCTGGTTCTTTGAAGTTTTCTTAGGGTCTCATCAGTTTTGGTGTACCTGAAAAGGGTAGGCTGAATTGGAAACAAGTGCTTTATCTCATGCTTGACATAGAATAAGTTCTCTAGACTGTCATAGAGAACTCTGCCTGTAGGCAATGCTTTTGATGTTGATGCACTTGTTGATGGACCTGCCTAGTTGCCTGCATATTGATTTAATTTCTCCACATAGTCTATATGTCTCATCAATTTTTCATTAATAACTAAGGGACTAGGAAACCCCTTACTCTGAAAAATATCAAATCTCTTCATAAAAGCATTGATTTCTTCCTGCATTTCATGGCATCTTATTTCTAAATTTTGCATCAGAGTCCTTATAGTAAAAACCCTTTTGACTTCTATAATTGTTCCTATTCTGTCCTGAATGCCCAGTTCTTCAAGCTGGTACTTATTCTTGGTATTCAAAAATTGTATGAGTCTGGTGGCTTCCTCAAGCATATTTCCTAACTCTAACCTTGCCTTTTGAACCTCTTCTTGAGATGCCTTTACTAAACCAATTTGCTCAATAATTATTTGGATTGATAGCCAAACATCATTTATTTACTGAGTGATGTTAGCCCAAAGAATTTTCCTAATTTATATCAAAGGTTTCTCAAATGTTAGATCCTTTTCTAATGATTTCACTTTGTTTTCTAACCCTTTAATCTCTCTTGTCTTTTCTGCAACATTTATTTTTGAGAGATCATACCTCTGTTCTAAGTTGGCATACTATTCTTGTACCCTTTTTAGCTCTGAAACTTACAGTTTCATGTCCTCCATTGATTTTATTAGTTCCTCTATGCTCAAATTGGCAGTACTATCATGTGCTATTCCTGTTGTTTCTATTGTTGTTGTACCTGTGACCACCTCTACTATGGCTACTAGAATGTTTGGTGCCAGAGTTGTTCCAAGGGTTGAAGGGACTGCAGTTGAGACTACTGGTATCACATTGGGAGGCTGAGAGGTCGACTCTCCCTGCTTGTCCTTCAATGCTTTTTCTAGTTCTTGCTTAGTCTCATTCAATTGTTCATTAAGTTTTAAGAGCAAATCCATCAGCTCTTCTTCAGATTTTTGCTTTATGATCTCAGCAGTCTGTGGATGCCTTGAAGGAGGCAGCTTTAGCTGCTTCCTTAAGGCAACAATATCTTCATCTTTCTTTTTGATTAAGGCTTTTGTAGCCTTTACATCTTTGGGATCATGACCCAATCCAATAATTATTTCTTCTAAAGACTTTATTCTGTTATCTTTGGCCTAGGAGGAAGCTTTCTCCAAATGTAGTTGGGCAGTTGTGTTATCCAAAGAATTTTCCAGCCTTTGGGCCATCATAGCCTTACTAGTCAATGTGGAATAAATCATTTCTCCAGTTTGTTTGTGCAATTCAATCTGATCCAAAGGATGAATATCCTTTGCCATGACTTCAAAATTGGTTCTAAGATAGTCTGCTGCTGATTGAGGCTGTTGCACTTTAGTCTTGAAATAACTCATTATCATTTTACCTTCTTTGATGTCATAGGTTGACATCAATCTGTTTTGATTTATGGGAGCCATTTTCAGATATTGATTTTAGACCTGAAGCCTTAATGGATCATTTCAAGCTTTTATGTCTATAAATGTCTTTTTGATATCTAAAGTGTCATTTCCTGGTGGTCTGAAAGATGATACCTCTGCACTTTGTTGTCTCTCTAGCTCCTTTCTCTGTGAGCTAGTAGATGTCCCACCTACTAGGAAAGTTTGTTGGCTATCTACTCCTTCTCTCCTCTGATTATCAATAGTCTCTTCAACAAATTCTTCTTCTGAAAGGGGATTTAGCCTTTGCCTTTTGGTACCAGGATATCCTGAAGGTCTACTGGCAGGGGTAGCTGTTTCCTTGTCTCTCTTTTTATTTTTTTTCTCATTTAGAGGAGTTTGCAATATTGGAGGTTCTCCCACATTGCCCTGAGTGGGAGGAGTGTGCATTTGGGCCTACTCCTTGGAAGTTTCAGGCTGCTTAGAAATTGTAGATTGCTCTGTGGCCTGTGCATTTGGACCTGCTCCTTGGAAGTTTTAGGCTACTTAGACATTATAGATTGCCCTGTGGCCTGTGTACCGGTCTCTTTTCTTTGCCTTTGGATGTTCCTGTGGCTGGTGTGATGGTTTCCGGTGAATGTCGTTGAGAGGTTCTAGTTGTAGAGGGACCAATCCTTTACCTTTGTACCTGCCCAAAAGAATCTAGGTCAAGTGTTTTCTCAAGATCTCTCATAACATTTTCAATATTGACCTGTTCACTATCATTTTCTACTAGGGTCCCTTCCCTCCATTCATCCATATTTGCAAATTGTTCAATCTCTGGAATCCTATGGTGAATGTATGGTGACAATCTGTTCTTCATTCTTCTATCACAGATAAAGTTGTTTGGCTCATATGGTATCCACCCAAAACTCTTTTGTAACTTAAGATGATCTTCTAAAATTATTTCTGCTTCTCTCCATGCCTCCCTAGTGTTACAGACAAAAGGGCCTAACTGATTCTTGATTCTAAGCTGAGCTTTCTTCTTGGCATTATAAAAATGGACCAGGTCTGAATTTATCATTTTCCTGAAATATTCCAATGCAAAGAGCCTCATTGGAACATACTTTGGTAGCTTAAAAGGGCAGAGATCACACCCATATATCCTGATTTCTATATGGTTCTTGTATAGGTACCAATCACCTATTCTGTATTGCTTGGAGAGCTGAAGGATCTTCTTCATATCACCACTGATCCTAGGAGGGGAAACTCCTGTCAATAAGGTGGTTGCTGGATGAACAAATTGATCAATGAACTCATTGTATGAGTAAGGGGACTCTAAGGATGCATGGAAAATGGGACTCCAAAAGATGACAAACCTTGGATTTCCTTTGGTATCAAGTTTCATGACAGGGAAAGGGAAGTTATCTGACTGATAATACAACATAAGATGATATATGAAAGTGGTGTATTTGAAAACTCCTTCATTGTCTAGTCTTAAGAATTGGTCATGAATCTTATTAGCAATATAGGAGGCATAATCATACTTAACAGCAGGGGGTTGTCCAGGAGTAAAAATTGACAACAACACTAGGGTTATCTCATCAACAAACTCACTAGTGTTGAATCCCATAATTAAAGATATCATATCAATTATGAGTTGTCCCATATCTGTGAAGAAAGTTTGCATGTAAGGAGGTGGGCCATCAGGCTGATGCTTTGGTGACATGAAAGTCTGACAGATGCGGTTCAGTTTTGACTGAGACAATTGAGTGGATTTCTCAAGTAAATATCCCATGGAAATGGGAGTGAGAGCTTGACTAGAGTGGAATTGCAACATTTCATTAATGGATTGAGCAGTTATTGGAAAAAGGACTGTTTGGCTTGGAAACATAACTGCTCTCCGGTTAGGGTCATAATTGGCCTGGCACTGGTGAATTATATCAGGGAAAACATGGACTGAGGGGAGAAAATACATGGGAAGGTTAGATTCCCATAGTCCTAGGATTTCAGAGCCATTCAGATAATTATCTCTACTTTGGCAAAAGACTTTAAGGTGGTTTTTATCATTAGATAAGTCTTTTATCTGAAAGTCTTTATCCGCAAGAGGCAGATAGTATAAATCTTTATGAGGAGCATTCATGGGTGCACAGTCAAAGCCACAGGGGTTTCCATTTCTTGTTCCTGTGGCTTCAGAAAGGAATTTGGGTTTTTGGTGAAAAATGGGCAAATTAACAGGTCTGGGAACTTATATGGTGAAACAAACACTGAATTTGTAATGAATTTTGGCCTTTTATGTGGAATTGCAGTGTAAAATGTGAACTTGTAGGGTTTCGGTGGAAATTGGATAAATACCTGTGTTCAGGGAGTGAACAATGCAAAAACAGGTGCAGGAAGTAGCTAACAGGTTCTGGGCTACATCAGCTGCAAGTTTCTTATCAAGGTGGTGGTTGGAAATCTTGGATAGTTGACCTCAACATTCTTTGCATGGGAACACAATTTTTCAATATAAAAAAATGAAAATGAGGTTCGTTTGTTTTATTAACAAAGTCAAGGTTGGCAGGGGTTTTTTGGTTTTCGGGTGAATGACGTGCGCGAGGAATGAAATGATGTTTTGTCATATATGGAACAGTGGTAAGCAGTTTCATATCTCACCACTTTTGAGGACGGGCAATATTTAGCCGCGAGCCATCGATTCCACAGATTGCTTGACGCGTGGCAGAGGTACGGGGAGAAAACCACTTAGTGATCGCGCGCTAACACGCGGTCACAAAGGGGTGTGTGATATTCATTAAGGCCGTCATATCTGGAGGGCCTGATCGGACGGTCGACGGGGAGGTGAAGTGGCGGAAGGTTAGAGTAGGGTGGGCCCGATATAATTTAAAGGATTTAATCGTATTGGAGGTGATGTGGTTGGTTGGGAGAGTTATTAATTAGTCTGGATGACTAAATTAATCCTCATTAAAGGTGGCAGGGTTGGGTTCTTAATTAACTACAGGTTAGTTAATTAATCCCATTTTTTATTCGTTTTATGGTTATACTTAACCATCAGGGCAGGATATGTAATAATTTGGGGGTTTTTCATATTTATAATAATATGGGAGTGGGTAGTTTTTTTTATTTGGGATTTATATAATAAAACATTAATAGTTAATATGACCAAATGAATGGGAAAGCGCTAAGTGCAATGTTTTCCGAATATATTTCATCATATAACATATTGACTTAGGCTAAAGTGTATAAAATGGTTTTTATGAAGATTTATTTCAATTTTCCTAAGTAAAATAGGATTTTACTTAGGAAAAGACTTACGGAAGTAAATGAATGAATTATGAATGGTTTTTAAGTACTTAGGATTTTAAATTATTGGGCCGAGGGTCCAGTCCCTCCAGAAGTCAGAGAAATGCTCTAAGCCCCTCTAATTTTAGCAAATGCCTTAGTACTTAGGGGGAATTAGTGAAAATTTAGGGAAAGATGAGAAGGGGAGTTAATTATTTGACCTTGCGTTGCTTGAAATACTTTCAGTGTAATGTATTCCTTGCACTTGTGATGAAAGTAAAACTTAACACATTTAGAGTCATTATCCATCACATGTAATTCTGCAACATCATCTACCTACCCTACCTACTTTAACCTAACATTTTTTCTTCTTTATTAAGCTGCACTTGAGACTGGCAAACCCTTATCACCCATTCTTTTCTTTTACATGTAGATATCTATCTAATTCTAACCTTATTACATCCAAGGGCTCAGATTAAATTGTTGAGCTCCTTTTATTCACTCTACCTATCTACTTATCTGCCAAGTTTAAACGGTTTGGTCAGATTTTATTCTCTATCTCTAAAACATAAAATTCAAATATGAACTAGCCAAGCTTAACCTGTTTGACTGTTCATCAATTGTGGCATAAATTAACAAGCTGCACACAATTGTTTATTGCACAAGAGTAAAAAGTAGTGGCATTTAGACTTGCACACTTTCCTTGGTCTTTCTTTTGGTGGGGTTCATTTTCTTTCACTTTTTTGACCATCTTATTCTTTTCACCCTTTGATTTTTTTTAGGGTATACCCTCTTTACATTTTTAAAATTTTTTGTTTTTTTGAAAATATGGAAAACCTTTGCAACAAGGAAAGGTATGAACATATTCATAGCTCATCAAGTCAATCATGAAATATGAAACCTATTGGTATAGGAGCATAACACTGGCCCCACTTGGGGATGGCTTTTCCTGGTGGAAAGTTAAGAACAACAGGTCAGATGGCCTCCGAATGATTTTGACTGACCTATGGAATCTTCTTCTGCTTGTTGCTTTATTGTATGTATGACAGTGACACTTCTGAAGCTTAGGGCCTTCTCTTCGGGCTTCAACTTCAACGAGTTGCTATGAAATCAAAACGGTGACAATACAAAGGATATAGCATGTATATGTTAAAAATCAGGATACATTAATAAGTAGGATCAAAGTAATGTTTCAACATCCAACCATTAACTAGCCCTTCTTCTATTCCTATGCCATCCAAGTTTTTCAGATAATATGTATTGTTTCCTTGTAAGGCATATATAATATAAGGTCCTTTCCATAGAAAGTCAAACTTCCCATGTTTTCCCTTATCCTATCTCCTGGAATCCCATCTTAACACTTTGTCTCCAAGGTAGAAATCATCTGTCTTAGTTCTTTTGTCAAATATCTTCTTAAGCTTCTCCTGCAACACTTGGGATTGTTGATACACTTCCTCTCTAGTCTGCTGTAGATTAATGATCTGGTTTATCTTCCTTTGAATATCATCAGGTTCCACCTGAGCTTCTTGAAGTAATTTTATTACAGGAACTCCTAACGATGAAGGGAATATAGCCTCCATGCCATAGACTAACTCATAAGGACTAGTTCCAATAGATTTTTTGGTGGTGAGTCTGTCTTCCCATAATGCATTTGTTAGTTTCTTATGCCAATTTTTTTTGTTCTCTTCCAATCATTTTTTAATAATATTAATGAGGCTCTTGTTGGAAGACTCATCCAATCCATTACCTTGAGGGTAATAGGTTGTGGAGTGGCCTAAGGTGATATGGTACTTGTTACAGAAACTTATCATCTTCTTGGATTTGAAGACAGTAGCATTGTCAGTTATGATTTTATCAAGACAGCCAAATCTAGACAATATGTTGGTTTCTAAGAATCCTATGATCACTGTATCATTGGCTTGTTTAGAAAGAATGGCTTCTATCCATTTGCTGAAATAGTCTGTGGCAGTGAAAATCCATTTTTGTTGGCCAGAAGAAGGAGGATGGATTTCTCCAATGAAGTCAAGGCCCCATTGTTGGAAGGGTTTTTCAGTGGAAATTGGTCTCAGGGGTAAAGGTAACAATTTTCTCTTGCCTTCAAAAATTTGACATTTATGGCAAGCAGTGACAAATTTCTTTACATCAGTGAACAAGGTTGGCCAATAAAATCTAGCCCTTAGGATCTTGTCTGTAGTGGATTTCCAGTAAAGGTGTCCACCACAGTATCCTACATGAAATTCTTAGAGAGCCTTGTTAGCTTCTTCTTTTAAATAACAATTCAATAGAATTCCTTCATGATTTTTCCGAAAAAGAGCATTATCTAAAATACAAAACTTTTAAGCTTTCATCTTTAAAAACCTTTTCTTTGTTCTAGATAACCTGAAGGAGATTGCAGGTTTAATAATACATAAATTACATCAGCATACCAAGGTGAATCTAAGAAGGCCTGGCTGATTTGTGGAGTCGCCATCTCTTGTTCGTTATCCAGTTCATTAATGTCCAGGGCTTGACAATTTGTTTATGTCATGAGCTTGGCCAATCCCTGTCCTTTTATTAACTTTGTAGGTTTTATTTCAATATCATACTCTAATATGGTAGCAATCCATTTACCTCTTTTGCCCTCAATTCCATTAAGTTGTCTTTGACAACAACATTTGGTACATAGGCTATCACATGGGAGTACAATATGTAGACTCTAAAGTCTTTAATGGATTTTACAAGTGCAAAAGCTTGTTTCTCCATGATTTTATATTTTAATGATGCATCCCTAAGTGCTTTACTAAAAAAGGCTATGGGTTTCTCACATCCTTGATCATCCTTTTGTAATAAAACAGCTGCTATAGTGTGTTCTGATGCAAATGAAAATATTATGAAGTCTCTATCAAATTATGGATTGGTAAGGACCGGTGTTCTAGTTAAAGCCATTTTAATTTCTTCAAATGCTTGTTTGGCTTCTACTATCCATTTAATACTTGAATCCTTTTTTAACATATCATTAAGTAATCTAATTAGTTTAGCTAAATTAGATAAGAATCTTCTCAAAAAATTTATCTTTCCTAAGAAAGCTTGAAGTTATTTGATATTTCTTGGGTGAGGTATCTGCAGAATAGCTTCTATTCTAGCAGGATCAATTCTAATGCCATATTTGGAAATGATATGGCCCAAGAGTTTACCTTCCTCTAGACCAAAAAAAGACTTCTTTGGATTCAAATAAATACCATATTTTCTACATTTTAGGAATACTTGTCTGAGATGGTCCAAATGTTGTTGATTTGATTTAGAAAAAACAATTAAGTCATCCAGATATATAATAAGAAAATCATGAATTTCTTTTGCAAATGTTATGTCCATTGCTCTTTGGAAGGTTGCTCCTGCATTTTTAAGTCCAAATGGCATTTTGATGTACATGAATGTGCCCCATGGTGTTGTAAAAATAGTTTTTTCTTGGTCGTCAGGATGAACCAGAATCTGGTTATACCCTGAGAACCCATCTAAAAGTGAAATCCTAGAAGCACCTACTACCCTTTGTAAAATATGATCCATCTTAGGTAAAGGGTAGTTATCCTTCAAAGAAACCTTATTTACATTTCTTAAATCAACACATAATCTAATTTCCCCAGTTTTCTTCCTAGTAGGTACTAGATTAGACACCCACTCTGAAAACCTAATAGGAGCAATTATCCCTGCTTCATACATACGTTTGATTTCTTTTTCAATTAATGGTAGTAGTACAGGGTTAATCCTTCTGAGTTTTTGTTTAAATGGTTTCTAATTTTCTTTCAAAGGTATTGTATGTTGAATTATAGAGCTGTCATATGATTTCAAGTCCTCATAGCTCCAGGCAAAGACATCCTGGAATTCTCTCATTAGTTCAACATATTTTAGTTTTTGGTCAAGGGGAAAAGATTTAGATAACTTTATCATTTTTGGATTTTCTTCAGTCCCCAAGTTATATTCTTCAATATCTGCTTTTAGTGGTTCCATCTTAGGTTTCTTTGGAATGTCATTAGAATCAAAGAGGTCTTCTAGAGGAGTTAATCCTTTAGGCAAATGATTGTCTTTTAAATTAATGACTTCAAATTCTCCTTCAATAATCTCATCAATATCCATTTGTTTAAGGTCCTGCATTTCTTTGTTGGTAAACTTTGTGGGATGAAGCATTTGAATTGTACTCTCTTCTGAAATGTCTGTTTCTACCTCATTTGTTTGATCAAATTCAATAACTGTATCTACATCTATGTGACTGTTAGAAAATTCTTCATCTAAAGTCAAGAAATTATTAATTTGCTCAGCACTATCAAACACTTTCCAGTTTTTTAAATTTTTAGGTATGGTTGGTCTGTGTCTAATCTCAGTTGTGAACTGATGATTAGGTTCGAATGGAAATTTGCAGGTGTTGGCAAACATTTCCAGACTATGGGCTTTCTAGTTGTGTTTTCTTGGTATTTTAGCAAGTTGAGTTTCCAGAAAAGTATTGAGAATCTCTATAACTGTTCCTCTATAGTATCTGAATCTAAGATCATTTATTAGATACTTCCCTTTGATCTGTTAAATGATTAAATCAGAATCTCCTATGACAGATACTCTAATTTCCCCTAATCTTTTGACAAGTTTAAGACCTAGCAAGAGAGCTTCATACTCTACCATATTATTGGTGCACTTAAACTTTAATCTGTAGGTATGGCATTTAGCATGGTCATTTTCAAGATTGTACACCCAAACTCTTGCTCCTGCTCCTAATTTGTTGACTGAACCATCAAATTCTAAGTGCTAAAGAATTTCATGTTTGTAATTGGTATCAGGAGTATCAGGAATTTGTTTAACAGTGAGATCCGGTTTTTTACTTTCTTCTGGTCTCTCTTGGGTATCTAATGTTTCGTTATTCTCAGAGATTTCCTGGATTTGAACACTAGACTTTTATTTTATAATTTTTTTTGGTTCTGCCGTTAAAACTTCTAATTCATTGGGGGGATCACTTTCAACATTGTAAAGAATGAAAAAATCCATATCAGAGTGTACTGAGTAGATGGGGAAATTTTGGGGTTTCTCCTAACTACTTACTACATGTTTCATTAAAGTTTCTCTGTATAGTTTCTTAGGTTGGCCGAAAACTAAAATGGTAGCATATGACATGTTCAATTGAAGAGATCCCTAAAGCTTTGCACCCCAAGATCTGGACAATAACATGCCATACTTTGGTGGAATATCTGCTACTACTATGTCCATTAAGATTGTCTTTGCAAGGTATTGAACCAGTGAAGCACACAAGTTTTTCATTAATCCTAAACATATCACCTGACTTGAATCAAAAGAAAAGAGGTCTTTGTATGGCCTGGTGATGTCTAGGTGTAATTTTTCCATTACAGACTTGGGCATTAGGTTATGAGATGCCCCAGAATAAAACATGGCATTATGAAGCATTTTGTCATGTATGTTTAAACTTACATAGTAAGGAGGAATTCCTGCATCTAAGGGTTTTCCATTTACTTCAGTTCCAAAGATTAATTTAGGTTGGCCATCAAAAACATTTACCGAGTCTTCATTTCCAGTGATTTTGAGTGATCTATTTATTTGACTTCGGTAGACATCATGTTTAGCTAACTCAGACAATGGAACAACTATTTTTAATTTGCCTACTTCAGTCCCCAGATTAAAAGGTTTTTCAATCTGAGTTCTTGTATTTCAGACAGTTGGATTCTCTTTATCTTCTGTATTTCTGTATTTTTCTCCTTCACAGGAGTGGGGTTATGAGCTAAAGTTGTTTTCAAATCAACTTCTGGAGGTTCTTCTACATTTCTTTTGGGAGGAAGAGAAGTGGATAGTTGTTTGCTATTAGGTTGATTATCGGATACATCTTCAATAATTGGATTAGAAGGATTAGGATCTAATCTAGAAAGAATATGTACAGGTGTAGTATTGGTCTTACCTTTGTTGGGCTATTTTGTAGCTTTCTGTTTGTTGGTTTCAGGGACATAAATTCTTCTGCTCCTCAAATTGTATTGCTTGTGGACTTCATAGATCGATGTATCATATCCCTCCCTAAAGTCAAATGATTCACCTGACTGAGTTCAGAATTGTTTGAGGATGTTAGTTTCTTGATCCTCTTGGGTCAAGAAAACTTGTTGTTCATTATTGAGTCCCATCAAGTTTATTTGAGTATATTCTATTGGTTCATCAGAATTTGAGGCTTCAGCATAATTTTCCTAGAATGGGGGCCTAATGTTTTGGTTAGGACTAGTCTTTCCAGTGTTCTGATTTTGATTTTTCATGAAATTTGGATTTCTTCTAGTATTTCTTAGTTGACCATCCCAAGGGGATTTCCTTTCAATTTTTTCTACTCTATCTTATGGCCTATCCATCCCTTTAATAATAGCATCCAGTTTCTGTTCAAAGGCTGAGGGTTCTTCTTTCAATGGTATCCTCCTTTCATTTCTGGCCTTAGCTCGTTTAGATATCAGGTTGGCTTCAACATTGACAGCTATACTTTGCATATCTTCTAAAGTTCGAGGAGCTCTTTCCCTAAGTTGGTATGCCATGTCAGAATCAAATCCATCAGGGAATTTGATTAATGCTAAATTTGGAGGAGGTCTGAGGTTTTGAGGGATAGCATTGTAAACATTATTGAACCTAGTGCAGTAATCTTGCACAGTTTCTTGTGTTCCTCTCTTCAAGTTTTCATATTCTGATAAGATTTGGAGAGGATCTTTCTTCTTTTCCCATCTATTCAAGAATTTTCTATAAAGAGCTTCTAGGTCATTGATACTATTTGCAGGAAGGGCTCTAAACCAGGTTCTAACTTCTCCAGTCAGACTTTGAACAAATATTCTCATTCTTACATCATCTGCATCTATTTCATATATTTCAAAGTAATCAGTCATTTTTTTGGTATGTTGTTGTGTAGTGTAGGTACCAGAACCATCGAATGGAGTGATTTTACTTTGATAGTCTTGGGGCATAGCCCCTGGATTGGCTGGTAATACCAAGGGAGTATATCTATTTTCCATTGCAGTAGGTAGTGATGAAACAATAGCTGGGGTTGGTGTTGGAGTGGTGGATGGAGGGGTAGAAGGGGTGGTTTGAGGTTGAGATGTCTGAGGAAATGATGATGAACTTGGAGAGGCAGTAGTGATCACAGAAAGGTTGGGTGTTCCTTCATAGGTAAGATCAGATTGTATGGAGTTCTGCAAATGTCTATCAAGATGTGAAGTAACAACTTCAAGTTGTAAATATTCAATAAATACTAGGTTTTGAACCAAGCAGACTAACTTAGAGTCAGAAAATGTTACAAATAAAGAAGTCTCAAATTGCTCATCAAAGGGTTCATCCTCAAGGTAGATCCACTTTACAGGGCAGGATCTTGATCTATAGATGGGCCGAGAACTAGTAGAACTTTCTTGGCTTTCCTGTCTCCTAAGAATTCTGGGGATCAGATTAGGACTTTCAAACACAAGTGATGGATTTGGATCAGGATTAGCTCTGGTGTAATGAGTCCTTTCTGAAGCCAGGTTTCTAGGTGTATTTTTGGTTTTTCTTCTAAATGGGTTTAATAATACAACTTCAACAGTTTCTTTAAGAGGTTTTAGATATAGAATTTGAACTTTCTTAAAAACTAATTTGACAAGAGGAACTAGTCGAGTGTTTTAACAAGATGTTCAATCCATAAACTAGACCGGAGATAGACTGAAGCAACATTCATTTAATATGCAATTGAAAAGCAAGAGCAGCTCAAAGGCCACCTGGCTAACTTCAGGCTCTGTCTATAGTTTATAAAGTAAACAATAGTAACAAACAAACTATTTGTTCCCCAGCGGAGTCGCCACTATGTTATCACTCAGATTTTCCTTGAAGTTGTTGGGAAAAGGAAAGGGGTCCGAGGTAACCACAAACCAACTTTTAGGTACAGAATATAGCCAATATGTACCCATAGAAGGCTCTCTCTTTAAGTTTTAGCTTTGTTTTGAAAGATATTAGGCTAGTTATGAAGTTTAGGAGTTTTGATTGAGTTTGGGGGGTGAAATTCAATAGCAGAGGGGTAGGACTGAGTAGTTTAGGCCATTGGGCTAATGGAGTCAAAGAAGATGGCTTAACTGGATTTGGTTTCTTAACAAGAGATGGTTTCACAAGGCAAGGTAGTTAAACAGGGAACAAATAGAGACTTAAAAAATATGGAATGGATTCAAAGGGATGAAGGCAATTAAGAATCCTTCATCATATTTAAGAGAGGGAACTTGGATGATTACTAATAAAGAGCAGTTAAGAATTTTTTACTAAATAATTGAAGTGAATGAACTAGGAAATAGGAGCAATTAAGAATTCACTGTTTATGCCAGTTTAGAGGAAAACATTAAGAACAAAAACGATTGAAAACAGATTGCACTCAAGCACTTTCTGAATTATTCTTTTTCATTTATCATTCAAATATGGAACACACATGATAATATAAACAAGAAAACTTGAAAACATGAGATATAGAAGACTTATTGATCCGGTGTCTGACTCAAAAATCCTATGAAAAGTCCTTTGCATCAATTCTTCATCTAGCTAGCCATACAAAAGTTTGTCCAACAGAACTTTATTCCAAAATAATCAGTATTACAACAATGTCAAGAATCCACCCAAAATACTTCAAATGAAGAAGTATTTATACTAATTTTAAACTAGAATATCTTGAAAAATTATCAAGATTGGTTTACAAATATCTCAAACTGTTTTACAATAATAGAACTTGAATAAAGGACATTCAAAACTAATGAATCTATTTGGCACTAATTTTATGGATTTATGGTGACAAAGAAGAGAAATTCGAGCTTGATAACAACTCTTAGTGATGATAAGGCATCCCAGTCACTAACTGCATCCTTCCTTTGTGCATTCTGCCCCAGAAATTCTGCAAACTTAGGGTCCAATGATACGCTTGTATATCTCAATCCGTAATATATATGTAAAAAGTGAAAGATTTTTTTGTAGATAGGAATGTTTTTGAGATAAACCTCTCTCAGTTTCCCAAAATTCATCTCCAGCTATTCACAATATTCTCTGCAAAAAGATGTCAAAAACAGGACTTTGCACAAACTGAAAAATAGGTTGTGAAGACATGCACTTATCTCCCTCTTGGTAATACCTGTGTAAAAAGTGAGAGAGGTTTTTGTAGATGAGCCTTTTGGGAACAAAAACCTCCTCCAGTTTCTCAAAATACTTCTTGGATTGGCCACAATAGTTTCTGAAAAACTATGACTTAAACAGGAAATTTTATGAAGAATGTACCATTTATGTTCTGATTTCATCTTTTAACCTTAAATTCCTTTCAACTGTTTTTCACTTTTACTTTGGATAAACTTCATTGTAGATGGTGAAAGTGTTTTCATCTTTTTTTAACCCTTAATGTCTTCATGTTTACTTTTACTGTTTACTATTTACTTTTTACTTTTACCGCTTTGTTTTTTCATCTGTCTTCACTTTGACATGAATTTGTATACTCTGTTTTGTAACTGTCTTCCTTGCTGTTTATTTTCATGCTAGATGATTTACTTGAATTGGTCTTCAATCCGATACTCTTTAATCCTGATACACTTCAACTGTTCTTTACTGTGTCCTTTGCCTTCAATGTGTAGTTTAGGTTTTTACTATCTGTTTCAACAGTAAATCGTTTAATTTCATGTTTCCTTTGCTTGTCTTTCAACTGTATGTTTTATCTTCCATCTATGTTTGAATAGATTTGATAACACTCTTGGAGTAAACAGGTCTTATGACTAGTATTAAGATTGTTTATCCAAGGATGTGGTCTTCTGATCACCTGTAAAACAAAACGAACTGTTAAGAAAGCATTAGTTTGTAGGGGAGGTCGAAAAGGTTTCATTTGAGCTTGAGAGGTCTGTGGAGTGAGTCCAGAATGATTTTTGGGAGGTAAACCATGCTCAAATCGGTTAACAGAGGTTTCAAGTGGCGTAGCTGGGTTACATAGGGTTTTACTACACAATCAGGTGAAAACGAGCAAAACTGTGGTTTTTGTGTTTAAACGAGTAAATAGTTGGTATTAGCGGGTGAATGAAAATGACAATTGGCGGTAACTAAATGATGAGACATTTTTTCACTTAGTAGAAGGTGGTAACCGGTTTCTATCACACCGCTATTGGAGAAAGGTGGTAATCGACCTTGAGCCAGCGATTCCATAGAACATTTGACGTGTGGCAGAGGTGCTGTGAGAAAACCGCTTTGTGATTGTGCACTAACGCGCGGTCACAAAGGGTTGCGCGATATTGATAATAGCCATCAGATCTTGAAGACCTAATTGGATGGTTGACACAGGATGCGATATGCGGAGTTTTAACAAAGGTGGGCCCAATACATTAAGAGTTAATTTAATCATATTGGGAGCAACAGGATTTGGCTTGTAAGGTTATTAATTAACCATGAGGGCTAATTAATCCCGTTTTGTGCGGCGAGGAGTTAAGGTTCTTAATGAATTACAGATTAATTCATTAATCCTATTTTAAACGTTGATTATGGTTGTATTCAACCGGGGGCAGGGTATATAACAATTTGGGGATATTTAATATATTAAATAATACGGGAAAGGGAAAATATTGTAAGGGATTTATACAATATAAGTTAAAAGTTAATATGACAATAAAACGAAAGCGCTAAGTATAAAAACATTTGACATGTGTAGTTAAACTTAGGCTTAGGATGAAAAGGGTTTATATGAGAAATATTTGCAATTTTCTTAAGTAAAATAGCATTTTACTTAGGAAAAGAATTATGAAGGTGAATGAGTGTTCTTATGAATAGTTTTAAGTGCTTTAGGCTTTATAAACTATTGGGCCGAGGGTCCGGTCCCTCCAGAAGTCAGAGAAATGCTCTGAGCCCCTCTAATTTAGCAAATGCCTTAGTACTTAGGGAAAATTAGTGAGAATTTAGGAAAAAATGAAGGGGGGGAAGTTAAGTATTTGACCTTGCTTAGCTTGAAATGCTTTCAGTGTAAAGTCTGCCTTGTACTTACGATGAAAGTAAAGATTAACACATTTAGAGTCATTATTCATCACATGTAATTCTGCAACATCATCTACCTACCCTACTTACTTTAACCTAACATTTTTTCTTCTTTATTTGGGTGCACTTAGACTGGAAAACCCTTATCACACTTTCTTTTCTTTTACATGTAGATATCTATCTAAGTCTAACCTTATTACATCCAAGGGTTCAAATTAAATTGTTGGGCTCCTTTTATTCACTCTACCTATCTACTTATCTGTCAAGTTTAAATAGTTTGGTCACATTTTATTATCTATCTCTAAAGCATAAAATTCAAATATGAACTTGCCAAGCTTAAGTTGTTTGACTGTTCATCAATTGTGGCATAAGTTAACAAGCTGCATACAATTGTTTATTTGTACAAGAGTAAGTACAAGAGTAAAAAGTAGTGGCATTTAGACTTGCACATTTTCCTTGGTCTTTCTTTTGGTGGGGTTCATTTTCTTTTACTTTTTTGACCATCTTATTCTTTTTATGCTTTGATTTTTCTTTTAGGGTGTACCCTCTTTACATTTATTAAATTTATTGATTTTTGAAAATATGGACAACCTTTGCAACAAGTAAAGGTATGAACATATTACATAGATCATCTAGTCAATCATGATATATGACACCTATTGATATAGGAGCATAACAGCTGCAACCAAAAACATTGTTTTTGCTTTTCCAATGCAATTGCTAGTGTGATATTTCGGGTTGGAGAAGCTGATATTAGTTTGGATTCACATGCTTAGATCATTTCATGTTCATTTACCATGGTTTTCTTGCATAATCTTCCGTTCATAATGTTCTGTTTAGCATTTCTCTAGTTTTAGGTCAGAAATTAGGTTAAAATAGAAAAAACTCTGTTTTTCGGTTCTTGCTTTGGTCAATTTTGAGAAGTAAGTGTGAAACTCTCTTGTAGAACATTCCAGCTTATCATTCCTCTGTAACATAGCCTATACCCGTTCATCTCTCAAGATTTCCCCACTCATTCACCACACTTCGCCAAATCTGCCCTAATTTCTGCATTTTTCCACAAAGTTGTTTTCTTGCACTTTGAACAAATCCAACCATCTCCTTCATTCCTGATATTCATTGACGAAGTTATAGACCCCCCAACACCTCCATCTAGCCTTAATTTCCATTTTCCCATCATTTTTTCACCTTCAAACCTCCAAAAACCACTTTCAGCCTCCTCTTGTAGAACCTCCTGTAGATCCCCTGTAGTCTCCTATAGAATTTCCTGTGAGTGATTTTTTGAAGTCTGATCACAATGAAAGTCTTCAGAAGGGTACTAGGGGCTTCTTAGGACCTCTCCACACCTTCATCACCTTCTGCAAAATCCAACTCCATCTCCCTTCGCCACCAAACCTCTGCACAGTCACAACTAGTCAAAACACAAGCCTAATAATTCCACATAATAATGCTCAAAAGTACAAAAAGATGATTTCTTCTCATTTCTCTTCAGAAGTAGCTCAAATAAATGCATTTTACCTTTTCAGTAGCCAATGGAACCCATTTCAGTAGTTTCCATCTCTTTTCTTGCAAAGGTAGGGTTAGTGGGTAAACTAGGGTTTGCTAGGGTTTGTGTTTCCTGTCAGTTCTCCTTTTCTTTCTACAAGTAGAATAGCCTCTGTAGAGTCAACCTTATTTCATCACAGTTAAAAGCTTCTTCTGAGAACTCACAGAAGTTGGCTAAAGCTCCTAGTGAACTTGCCCCAGCTGATCAAGTGACAGGCTGCAGTAAGAGCTAGTACTTGTGCATACAACACCATCGCTTCCAAGTTTGTTACGAACTACCGGATTGATAAAAGTAAAGAAGGAAGCCCCAGGAGTTGCAGCAATATTAATACAATAATACAGCTCACCACTCTTTTTGGCGTCGTTACCAGGGAAGCGTCAGAGTATTTTGTGATTACTAGATTTCTTCTATTTTCTACTACAACATTCTGCTAAGTAGTTTATTTTAGCGAGAGGAGAGTAGCTGTTTCATTTCAATTCTACAATTTCAATTCTGAAATTTCCTTTCTGCAAAAGTAGATTAGACATTTCTTGCTTTCATTTCAATTCTGCAATTTCATTTCAGCAAGCGTAGATTAGACATTTCTTGCTTTCATTTCAATTCTGCAATTTCATTTCAGCAAGCGTAGATTAGGCATTTCCTATTTTCATTTCAATTCTGCAATTTCCATCCAGCAAAGTAGATTAGACATTTCCTTGCTTTCATTTCAATTCTGCAATTTCATTTCAGTAAGTTCATTTTAGCTAGTTGTAATTTGTTGTTCAATCAATTTCAATTTTGCAGGTACAAGCAAAAAGAAGAAGAAGAAGAAGAAGAAGAAGAAATAAAGAAAAGATATTTCCTTTCATGCCTCGTAGGAACAGAGACAATTCAGGAAAATTCATACCCAACACCCCCACCACATCACTAAGTCACCCTTCTCTCTTCTTTGGTGGCAGTGATCCAGAAGAACCTATAGGTGAACCTCCAGAGATATACGAAGATCCTATAATAGAAGAAGAGCAAGAAACCATTCCTCCTGAGACCATGGCTGAAAACAGAAACGTTAGAGGAAATGGGGAAAGAATAGAAGGTGCCTTTCCTATCTGAGAGACCAATGGGGACACAAAGATGAAAAACATAAGTTCCTCAGCCTTACCTCACTTCCATGGATTGACTACTGAAGACCCTGATACCTTCTTGTTTGAGTTTTTTGTTCTCTGTCGAACCTATGACTATGCAGAAGACGAGAAAAAGTTGAAACTCTTTCCCTCTACCCTCAAGGATGCAACATTACGCTGGTTCATGGGGTTACCTGGAAACAGTATCACAACTTGGGCTTAGATGCAGCAAGCCTTTAACAACAAATACCGGGACTACTTTAGTTCAAAGGATACTAAGGAAGAAATCTTCCGAATGACCATGGGAAGTGACGAATCTTTAGAAGACTATGAAGAGAGGTTTCAACTTAGTTATAAGAGGGCCAGGTGCACACTTGACCCTGAATCTTTAAAGTTGGTTCTGCTCAGAGGAGTCCCTGAAGACCTTCTAGATACCCTCCATTTACTGGCTGGGGGAGACATCTACCAACTACCTTATGATGACATAAAGACTATGTTTAGAAGCCATTCTAAGGTAGCCAGAAAGAGAGGTAGGGGAAGTCAACCTTTAGCCAGTACACCCTTATCCATTTCATTCCTTAAAAATGAACTTGAGAATCAGCTGGAGGATTTCAAGAGCGAGATGAGGCAGACTCTTGCCATGCAAATGGATACCTTGCGGATCCAAAGGAAGCAAGAGGAAGCCGAGAGGACTTTGGCCATCTTTTGTCCCAGGTGCACTAGAAAGCATCCTAGGAAAAAATGTCCATTACACTCCATAGAAGTGTGTTTTGTCTGTGAAGAAGACCATCCTACGAATCAGTGCCCTTCCTTACCTGGAATTAAAGCTGCATATCAAAGGGCTGAAGGAGCCACTGAACGACTCTATTACATAACCTAAAGGAGGCTACATGGATCTAGACCTTACCAACAGGGAATGCAAGGGACATCCCAGACTTATTACAACCCCAATCAAGCCACTTCCATGCCTTATTGGGGTCCCTCTGCTCACCCTTCCTGGTCCACACCCCCTCCTTGGTCGTATCCATCTCAATAGCATACTCAACTAGTTGCTCATTTATTTCAATCTTATGCTCAGCCACAACCTCAGTGGAATGCACCTCATCTGGGGTGGAGGCCCCAGTACAACTCTCCTCCCACTCTTTTGCCTCCACCACCTACTCAACCACAACCATTACCTCCTTCTCCTCCAAGACAACCCCAAATATCTGCTCAACCAAACCCGAACCCTAATAACAGACAGGCCTAACAGGTATATACTGGAGAAACATCTTGCCCTATGCTATGGAGATTCAGGAGATTAACCTACGATCTAGGAAGGTTCTCCTAGATAGCCAACCTTCTCCTAAGGAGGATGAGGAAGAAAAACAGGAAAGTGAACCAAAAACCATTCCACCCTTTCCTGAGATACTAACTGGAACCACACAACCGACCCTAGAAGAAACTGAACTTCTGGGAGAACTAAAATAGTTATGTGTAAAAATACCACTTCTCCAAGCCATAAAAGATGTATCAATCTATAACAATTTGATCAAGGAGAAGTGCTTCAGGCACCCAGGCAGGTGCAATAGAGATGCTCCAACTATCAATGTCATAGGACAATTGTCCGACCTGATGTTGGGGCAAGTGATCTATTTGAAATATCTAGACCGTGGGAGTTCTGTAGTCAATGTCCACATCAATGGCACCATAATCCCCCATACCTTAATTGATCTAGGGGCTGCCATTAATGTGATGACCAAAGACACTGCTCAAACTCAACCTTTAGGGTTCCCTGAGGAAAACCACAACAAACCTGCAGTTAGCAGACCGCTCCACCGTGACCCCTGAGGGGATTGTGGAAGATGTAATGGTCTCTATTGACTCTTGGGAGTACCCTACTAACTTCCTGGTTCTTCAGCCAAAGTTAAAGCTCATTGGGTATCCTCTCATCCTAGGAAGACCTTGGTTGGCTACTACAGATGCCTACATCAGTTGTCGAGCTGGGAGCATGACAATCAAGAATGGGCATATGTCCAAACAGCTAGTCCTATATCCTCCTACCCAACCTGTATTAGAACATGATTTATCTCTCTGGTTGGAGGAGGAAGATGAGGATGAAGTCTATTTCACATCATTGTGTACAGTAGAGGCTACCCTGGGGGGTCCACAAACCGAGGATGATCTTATTGAGAACTTGATTCAGAATCCACCCCCAGTGTGTTGCCATTAGAAGAGTTGGTGGAAGAAACCCAAGCCAATGCTTTAGTTGATCTCTGTGTGGCTGATTCGACCCCTCTCTGAGTTAAGAATGTGGAATTCGGCCCAAAAAGAACGTTGAAGATCAACTCATCCCTATCCCCCTCTTAGGAGAAAGAACTGTGTAGCTTATTGAAAAACCACTTGGATGCTTTTGCTTGGAGCTATAAGGAGATGAAGGGAGTCCACCCTTCAGTTTGTACTCATCACATTTACATTAAATAAGATTGTAAACCAGTCAGGCAGCCTCAAAGGAGGATGAATCTATCCCTTAAGGACATTGTCAAAGAAGAACTGCAAAAGTTGCTGGATGGAGGATTCATGTACCCCATCTCTAACAGCGAATGGGTTTCTCCTTTGGTGCTAGTGCCAAAGAAAAATGGGAAGTGGAGAATCTACATAGATTATTGAGAACTAAACAAGGCCACCAAGAAGGACCATTTTCCTTTGCCTTTCATAGATCAAGTGTTAGATGGCCTAGCAAGGAAGAAGTTCTTCTCCTTCCTAGATGGGTTTAGCGGGTACAACCAAATCCAAATCAGCGCAGAAGACCAAGATAAGACCACTTTCACTTGTCCTTGGGGTACTTTTTCCTACCAGGTCCTTCCCTTTAGGTTGTGCAGTGCTCCCGCCACTTTCCAGAGAGCATTACTGAGCATATTTGCTAAACTGGTTCATGATTCAGTGGAAATCTATATGGATGAATTTACCCCTTATGGTTCTAACTTCCGGGAAGGTTTGACTAACCTGGGAAAAGTTTTAGCCAAGTGTATTGAAATGAACCTGTCCCTCAGTCCTGAAAAATGTGAATTATTGATGACTGAAGGGACCGTGCTAGGTCATACAATTTCTCAGCAAGGATTATAGGTGGATACCAACAAGATTGCTATCATCCAAAGGGTCCCACCTCCTCAAAAGGTAAGAGATGTTCGGAGTTTTCTAGGCTTAGCAGGGTATTATCGAAGATTCATTAAGGGTTTTAGTAAGCTAGCCTCTCCATTGTTTGGTCTTTTGGAAAAATATGTTGAATTCATATGGACTGACAACTGTCAAGAGACTCTGGATGCCTTGAGAGGTAAACTGGTAACTACACCAATTTTGAGAGGCCCAAATTAGGCCCTACCTTTCCACATTCACACAGATGCCTCGAACAAAGAGATAGGAGCAGCCTTAGGGCAAGTTGATGAGAAGCTGCCTTATGCTATATACTTTGTAAGTAAAAATTTGTCCAAGGCAGAACTAAACTACACTGTAATCGAAAATGAGCTCCTATCTGTAGTCCATTCCATAAATAAGTTCAGACACTACATCACCAGCTATCAAACATTCATACACACTGATCATGCTGCAATTAGGTATTTGATGAATAAACCGGATGTAAATGCTCGTATCATTAGATGGTTACTTTTATTGCAGCAATTTGATTTTTCCATTGTTGATAAGTCGGGTAAGGAAAATGTTGTTGCTGATTTTCTGTCTAGACTAGATGTACTTGTAGGTGAAGAAGGAATGGTGGATGATCAAATTCCAGATGAACACCTATTTGCTATTTCAGTACTCTCTCCATGGTTTGCTGATATAGCAAACTATTTGGTTTCAACACGGTTTCCACCACACCTATCCTTAAAAGAGAAGGGCAAGATCGTGAGGAAAAGTGCCCCATTCACTTGGATTGGGGGAAATCTTTTTAAACTTGGCCCAGATCAGATTTTGAGGTGATGTGTCATGGAGGAGGAATTTTTTGACATCCTCCTAACCTGTCATGATGGGCCCTGCAGGGGCCAATTTGCAGCAAAAAGGACTGCCTTCAAAATTTTGCAAGTAGGTTACTATTGGCCCACTCTTCATCAAGATGTCAGGAGATATATTAGCCAATGTGATCAATGTCAAAGGATGGGGAAACCTACTCCAAGGGATGAGATGCCCCTGCAACCTCAAGTGACTTTCGAGCCATCTGAGAAGTGGGGCATGGACTTTGTGGGTCCTATCAACCCTCCTTCAAAACAGAAATCTTACATCATTGTGTGTACTAATTATTTGACAAAATGGGCAAAATAAAGGCGATAAAGGCAGCAATAGAAGAAAAAGTAACTGAGTTTTTGAGGGAAAATATCTTCTACAAGTTTGGTTATCAAAGATAATTAGTCACAGATCAAGGGAGTCAGTTTACCTCCAATCTGATTGAAGACCTTCTCACACATCACAAGATTAATCACAGAACTTCCACCCCTTATCATCCGCAAGCAAATGGGTAGGTGGAAGTCACTAACAGAGCTTTGGAAGGGATTTTGACTAAGGTAGTGAGAAAAAATAGAAAAGATTGGGCAGATCGATTGGTTGAGGCCACCTGGGCCTATAACACCACCTGGAAAACCACCACAGGGTTCACACCCTATGAGCTAGTCTATGGGAAGAAGGCTATGCTATCAATAGAATTTGAATATAACACCTTAAGGATGGCAGCTCAGCGAGACCTAGATCTCAGCCATGCACAAAAGGAAAGACTGCTTCAGCTAAATGGATTGGATGAATAGAGATTAGAGGCCCTTCTCCACTCAAAGGTAGTCCAACTTCAAAGAAAAATATGGCATGATAGACACCTCAAAGAAAAACAATTTCACCAAGGAGATTGGGTGCTACTGTATGATTCAATATATAAGGATTTCAAGGGAAAACTGAGGACAAGATAGCTGGAACCATACACAATAGAAAAATGTAATGACAATAGTTCAGTTCTAATCCAGACCATCGATGAAGAATCCATCCCCATGCTCGTCAATGGGCACAGGTTGAAGATCTACAAGAAGCCCCTTTCAAAGCAGGAATTCATTGAGAATTTGAGGAAAGCGGTGTTGTTAGTGGAGCAGGTCTCTGCCTCCACTCCACCCACACCCTGAGTAACAAATAAAAGAAAAAGATCCTTGGGTGAAAACCTCTTGGAGGTGCCCAAGGTAGACAGTGAAGGTGAAAACCTCCTGGAGGAGCCCCAACTATCTCAAAAAAAAAAAAATCAAAAGAAAAGGAAAAGGAAAGAAAACAAAGAAAAAACTAACTTTTTTTTTAATACATTTGCAGATTGCAGGTGGGTCACACAAGCAAAAAAGACATGACCAGGTTGCATATACCCTTCACAGTCCATTCCTCCATCGCCATTATCTTTTCTCAGGCCTTGGTCTCACTAGTCCTAAAGATTTCTCGTCCTAAAGGAAACTCTGTGCATTCTACAGGAGGCTCCAGTAGAAATCACAGAGAGATCAAAATCGAAGTTTAGAAGAGAATCTGAGGGCTAGAAATTTGTTCAAAAGGCCTGTGGACCTCCCTACCACCATCCATCCTCCTACTTCTCCATTCCATCCCTACACACCCACATTTCCACTCGTTTTTCTTTCCCTGCACAGACAAATACAGAAATTCTGTTCCTTTCATTCTTTAAAGACAAAAAAGTGATGGTAAATAAAGTAGCAACATTCTTTACTTATTCTTACCCGATGCCTTCCAACTGTTATTCCTTTCATTCAGAACCTTCTTTAGCTATTTTTTTAGCCCCTGCTCAAGCATCAGCTTGAAATTTCAGAAGGAGAAGTAGCTACAGGAAATCCTGCAGGATTCCTGTAGTAGCTGATCCGTTTGAAAAACAAACTCTAGAGACAGGGTTAGCGCAGCCAAGATGTATGTAGCATGCAAAGAGCAGAGCCTGATCAAAACATCACTAGCATAAGCCAAAGTCCAAGCATGCAGAGCACTAGTAGTAGCAACAATGAGAAAGTGAAGTGCCAACGTCCAGCATGCAAAGCATAGCAATGACTAACACGTAAGTGGTTAAACCTATTCCTTGATTGCATGAATATTATTTAGGAATTGCACAAACTATTAGAATGGTCACGATTAAACGGAATTGGTGACCAGCTAACTGGCCACCCTCGTTTAGTTCAAACCGCCCTCATGGAGTTCAAATGAGCCTCGTGCAATTCAAATGGAAGTTCAGATACGTAGTTAGCACGTGTGGCCCATCAACTCAGCAGAGAAAAACTCAAAATTGGTAGTGGTGGTGGCGTATAATAGGAAGAGTGGAGGTGATGGTAGTTAGGCGACATGAAAAACCATAATGACACTGGCGTAGGACCAATGGTCCGGATGGGGATAACGTACCCATTCTCCCACCTCACCTCGTCACCGCAGATTACGCCATCAACTTAAGTACAATGCGGTCTAAGCCTCCACCACCTTTTGTTTCATTTGCATCGACGAGCTCCCAACTGTAGTAGGTCAGAATAGCGAACCAGTCGTTTTCTACCAGTTTTTCAAAACCCTCCTGCCTATCAGGCTCTACAGGAGCACTACTGCATTCTACAGGAGCAGGAACACTGTCTACAGGAGGTTTTCTACAGGAAGGCCAAAGAGTAGCTCAGCATAAGAAAAATTCGGAATTTTTGTCAAAATTTGAGCTTGAATTGAGGTAGGCTCACAAACCCACTCTGCATACGATATATCTATACAAGGTGGTGGGTTAAAAGTAAAGTATTGGGTTGAAAAAAAGAAAGGAGGGTGAAGCTCAAAAGTCTACCTGTGTTTTTCTGAGTTCTACACATTCTCTCTGTTTTCCTCTCCGCATTCAGAATCTATCTTTTTCTTCCTCACATTCTTCTATAAAAAAGGGATGCAACCATAGAAACCAAGCCTGTGAAAAAAACAAATTTGCCAAGTTTGTCTACTATAATAAAAAAACTGCATTATATATTCTCTCTTCTGTCAAAGTCTTGATTTTTTTTTTCCCAAAACCGAGAAGCAAATTTAGGTTAAAAACAATGTGAAAAAAGGGAAAAATTTCCAATTGATGTTGTGAAAAAAAACAAGAACACAAGAAATTCCCTCTCTAGTTTCAGAAAAAAACAAAACTCAGTTATCCCTCTGTTTCCGGTTTTGGAAGTTGTTGCCTTCTTCCTCACTTGAGCATTTTCAGAAACCACTAAACACCATGCCAGGAGGTTTTATGAGAAAAGAGCCTTTGAACTCCAACAAATTGCATGAGCACCCCGAAGTGGTGGCCCTCTTCACCAGGGCAAACTAGATGTCTTTCTTTGAGAGAATTCATGGTTATGACGAAGAGGTGACTGAAGAATTTCTACTGTCCTTAAGACCCCATTCCAAAACACATGCTACAGTCAGTTTCAAGGGTCTGACCCTAGAGCTTACACCAGATTTTATTAGCAGAATCACAGGTCTTCCACTTGGGCTCCCTTGGAGCAAAGAAGAAAAACCATTGGGACAGGTTGCTAAAAAGACACTTTTTTCAGCCTGATGAGAATCCTGTACAGGATAAGAACGGGGTCAGAATGACAAGTTTACCTCCTCCATGGAGTGAGGTCAGCTACCAGATCATGAAATATATCACTTGTGAAGGAAGATTCAGTATAGTTTATGGTTATCACTTCAAGTTATTGCATGAATTGAGATATGGGATGGACCTACCTACAACCAGAAAACTCAGTCTCCTATATTTCCTCCTCCAATCTTTGATAGAATGTGGCACCAAGTTAAATGCATGGGTCCCAGACTAGCTGGCCCACCATGGGCTCATCAAATTGCTGGTAGAAGATGCCCTACACACATACACCATCCCTATAGCATGGGAAATTTTTAGGAACATGTCCAGAGAAGATGACATCAAAACTCTTACTCATGATCTTAGCCCATCTAGCAGTGAAGAGGAGCAGACAGAGGAACTTGAGAAGGAAATTCATGAGGAGGCACAAGATATTCAAATAGAAGGAGGAACATAGGAGAAATAGAAAGAAGAGGAGAAACTTGACAAAACAACAGTTGAACCCAAGGTAGAAAAAAAACAACATCAAAAGCAGAGAAGAAGAAGAGGACAAAAGCTGACAAGAAGAAGCCCAAGAAAGCTCAGAAAAAGACTGCCACGGGAAGGGTGGAGACTCAGCAAGAAAAGGAGAAAACACCACCAGAGATAGCAGAGACAAAAATAGAAACATGAAAAACTGTAGAGGATGAAGAAGAACAACAACAAAGAGAAGTGTCGCCTGAGACACTGGCAAGGGAAGCAGCAGTTGTGCTTGCTGCATTGAGCACTCCAGCTAAGCAAAAGGGAAAACGAAAAAGACAGGCATCTATGTATTTCAAAGCCCGGAGGAGCACCAGGATTAAGGTGGGCAAGCCCCAGCCACCATCAAAAGAACCCATTACCATTAAGGATACACCTATTGTGACAAGGGAGGAGTCTCCCTCCAAAATCACTATCACCTATGAGAGAGGGAGTCCCAAAACCTCCACCTGGAAGGAAAGAATCAAATTGATGGACTCCAAAGCAGTCCTACAGGAGGCACAAACCTCTCTACAGGAGACACTGGCCAAGTTTAAAGAAACTAAAAAATTGGAAAAGAAGGCAGCAGAACAGTCACAAGAGGAAGGTAAGGCAAAAGAAATACCTGAGCCAAGCCCTCAGCCTAATTTAGTTTCCTATTACAATCTTCTAGAAAGTGGGAAGATCATCCCACAAAAATTCATTGTGCCTCTTTTCTTTTAATTAGAAAAAGAAAAGGTCAGGACCCACACCTGGATGCATATTGTTAAATCTAAAGGAGTTGAAGATATAGGGCACATGGAAAACAAGTTGAGAGAGTTGAGTAGGGAGTTTGGCATGGTAAGGCACACAGAGAGCACTAGAAGAGCTCAACTATAGGAAGAAAATGAACTCTTAAAAAAGCAGTTACAGGAACTGGAACCTCAAGGGGGAGACAAGCTGCCAACCTTGGAAGACAACAACAAGAAGAAGGACCCCTAGTAGATAATGAAGTAGCAGATAAATAGCAACAAGAAGAGGAACCACAGACCGATGTTGAAATGCTAATGGAATAGCAGCAGGAAAAAGAATCTCAGGCAGCAACTGAAGTGCTGATTTTGAAAAAGAAATTACAGGAAAAGGAAGCCCAGATGGTCTACATGGCCAGCTGGGCAATGGAGGCCTTGCTGTGAAAACAGCCAACTAGATCCTATGCAATATATCTCAAAGACCAGTGGATCCAATTCTAGATTAAAACATTGGCCCAGAGGGGCACAATCCCATTCCAAAATTATGGTTAGTTTATGCATTTATGTGATATTAGTTCAAGCGGGGATAAAGCCAAGCTAGCAGAATTTTACCTACATAACATGGAACTTCCTAACATGAATTTATGGGATCCAAATGCTGCATTAGGGGACCTATAGCTCATGGCTATGACTTCGTGGTTGAACCATGAAGAAAAGAGGGCAGTGGAAATTCATAAAATCATGGCAAAGGAGTTAAGTGAGCCCCTGATGATAAGGGCAGAACCAGCAAAACCATTGGATATCATCTATGCCCACCAGCACCTTATAGCCAATCCTCAAGTTTCCCTTGACTATGTTGACAGGCAAGCGCAGGCTATTGCTCACTTTGAAGATATGGAGAGATTGTTTGGTGATGACTGCCTTCATGCCTGCATGAGAAGGTGGAATACATTATCACATAGACTAAAGATCAGGGAGTATCACTCCCCAATCAGAATGAGGGAAGCTATGAGGAGAGTGCCCCTATATAAACAATCAATGCAAAACTTGAAAGCCAATTGGATTGGTCTTAAATTCAGTCCTCCACTGCTGCTAGGATTGTTGGAAGGGGTTAAGGAGGAGGAAGAACAAAAACAATGGGAGAAAGTGGATGGGAAAGTAGGTTTCCATGACAAAGAGGAAGACATCACACAAGAGGCTTGGGATGTTCAGGAAGCTGTTAAAGCTATTAAAGATGAAGAACTGGATTAGTTGCTCAGAGGATGAGCAACCTATTCAGCAGGGGGTGATGATGAGCCCCAGAAATGGGTAACTATATGGGCTCATTCAGCCTATTATTTTCATTTAATCCACCATTCTCAATAGTTTTGTGCATGTTTTTGAATATATTTATGTCAATAGAGTGAATGGGGATAGTCACTTTGCCATGTAATCTAATGAGTGTTTATTGCAGATTTCTTGGACAATTTTGGACAAGAACTAGGAATTTATGAGCAAAATGGCATCCAAACATGAGGAAATAGGGATGAGGACTTCTAGGAGGGGTGTCTCCTTCATTAATGACCCCTTCCTTGAGTTCTCCATCAGCAGCTTGGAGTACAAAGGCCCACATTGATGACTCCAAGGAGTAGTCGAGCAAGTCAAGTAGGGCTACTATTATCTTCAGTTCTAGATAGTCGAGTTCCTTAAGTTTAGGAGGACTGTTGGGAGTCCCCACTTGTATAAATAAGAAGGCTTCAAGCCTCAGTAGGTTAGCCATTTCATAGTATATTTTCTCACTTTTGTGCAGCTTTGTACTCAGCTCATTTTCGAGCTCTTTTTGAAGACAATTTTGTGATGTAACTGCTATTTTTTGATAAATGAAGATGAACCAAGTTTTGAACCAGCACTGATCTTTTCTAGAGGGTTGAAGCTCTTGGGTTAGGGCCCAACCCAAGCTGCCCAACACCTCCTTTGTGTATTTATATGCTTTTTCTTGCATTCATGAGATAATTTCTGTTGTTTAGGTTAATCTTACTTCATTAGATTAGGTTGCTTTTGATGGTTAGAATAGTTGTTTTTGCTTCAAGTTGTTTGAGTAAGTTGCTGCAGTGACAAAAAAGATCCAAAAAGGCTACCAGTAGGTCTTGATCTCCTTTCTCCCTCCTTGGGACCATGATTTGAGATCAAGGCACTATTGCTGCCACCAAAAACATTGTTTTTGCTTTTCCAATGCAATTGCTAGTGTGATATTTTGAGTTGGAGAAGCTGATATTAGTTTGGATTCACATGCTTAGATAATTTCATGTTCATTTACCATGGTTTTCTCGCATAATCTTCTGTTCATAACGTTCTGTTCAACATTTCTCTGGTTTTAGGTCAGAAATTAGGTTAAAATAGACAAAACTCTGTTTTTCGGTTCTTGCTTTGGTCAGTTTTGAGAAGTAAGTGTGCAGCTCTCTTGTAGAACATTCCAGCTTATCATTCCTCCATAACATAGCCTATACCAATTCATCTCTCAAGATTTCCCCACTCATTCTCCACACTTCACCAAATCTGCCCTAATTTCTACGTTTTTCCACAAAGTTGCTTTCTTGCCCTTTGAACAAATCCAACCATCTCCTTTGTTCCTGATCTTCATTGACAAAGTTTTAGACCCCCCAACACCCCCATCCAGCCTTCATTTCCATTTTCCCATCATTTTTTCACCTTCAAACCTCCAAAAACCACTTTCGGCCTCCTCCTGTAGATCCTCCTATAGAACCTCCTGTAGATCTCCTGCAGCCTCCTGTAGAATTTCCTGTGAGTGATTTTTCGAAGTTTGATCGCAATTAAAGTCTTCAGAAGGGTACTAGGGGCTTCTTAGGACCTCTCCACACCTTCTTCACCTTCTACAAAAGCCAACTCCATCTCCCTTTGCCACCAAACCTCTGCACAATCACAACTAGTCAAAACACAAGCATAATAATTCCACATAAAAATGCTCAAAAGTACAAAAAGATGATTTCTTCTCATTTCTCTTCAGAAGTAGCTTGAATAAATGCATTTTACCTTTTCAATAGTCAATGACACCCATTTCAGTAGTTTCCATCTCTTTTCTTGCAAAGGTAGGGTTAGTGGGTAAACTAGGGTTTGCTAGGGTTTGCGTTTCATGTTAGTTCTCCTCTTTCTACAAGTACAATAGCCTCTGTAGAGTCAGCCTTCTTTCATCAAAGTTAAAAGCTTCTTCTGAGAACTCATAGAAGTTGGCTAAATCTCCTAGAAAACTTGCGCCAGCTGATCAAGTGACAGGTTGCAGTAAGAGCTAGTACTTGTTCATACAGCACCGTCGCTTCCAAGTTTGTTACTAACTACCGGGTTGATAAAAGTAAAGAAAGAAGCCCCAGGAGTTGCAACATTATTGCTGCAATACTGGAGCTCACCAATCCATGAGGCCATTTTTGGACTTCCACATACCTACTAGAAATATATTTCACATATTTTTCCATCTAAGTGGGTTTCATCTACTTTTGAGGTGATTTTATGCACTAGAAATGCCTTCAAAAATATCAACATCATTCTCCACTAGTCTTGATATTCATTCCTCTTCTTGTGCCTGATCCTGAACGCTTGTGTCCTCCTTTTCCATTTTTTACATCTTTTTCCATCTGTTTCCATCAATGATAACATATTTCTAACACATTTTACCCAAATTTCATAGACCATTAAAAGAAGAAACCTATGCATCATTATCATCCTGTAAAATCCAAATAGTATTCACTGATTTTCAGCCTTTTGCATAGACCTGAAAAAAATTTGTATTCTCATCAGCACTTTTGAGCCATATGGCTCTAATTTTTTTATGCCACTCTTCCTCCCTAGAAGCAAGAACGGAAATATTTCTTTTTTTCCAAGCTTCTTCCATATTCATGGGAATCGTGGAAAGTGAATCCTTCCCCCACAAAGGATGAAATGGCTTCAAGTTGCCTTTCCAACACTTCTAGTTATTGGAGCTCCAAGAATTTCTTCCTTTTATCCCACTCCTTTGTCTCGATTTTAATTTTTTTAATATTTTCTTCAAAATGAGCAACAACTGAAGCATCCAATTAAGGAGAAAAAGGGGTGTAGTGGGACTTAACCAAAGATAAAAAATCTTCATCCTTTAACCACGATGAATTCATCTCGAAGGGGATGGCCGTTTTTTAGGTGACCCCTTTATCTCTTAAATATGGGAGAGTGGTCCAAGATATCATCCTCGCTAATCCATTATCTAACCATAGGGAGGGAGTCCATAAGAGCCTCAACAAGGAGAAAATTGTCAATTCTCTTAGCAATCCAATCATCCCTTGAACACTCGTTCCTCAAAGTGGGGCAAATATTGATAAGTTTTACATCCACTAGCATAATACGAGCAAGACAAATTTTGAAATAGTCCACGAGAGGTTTCGACTGGGCTTTGGGACCCCAAGATTTAGAAGGGCCCGGTGAGAAATTTAAATCACCCCCATAATGACATGGTTAGATTGAAAAAAGGTTATTTAAAGTCAAATCCCATAAATCAGTACGATTGAGAGAAGGACCATATATATTGATAAGGGGCATAGAAAGGCCTAGGACCAAAAAATAAACTACAATCCCCAAAATAGACTCCATGTACCATATGCTTGCGACAAGGATATGCCAAGGGTTCCAACCAACTGCAAGACTACCCGAATGACCTGAGTTATCCAATGTTGTGAAAGACCAACCCTTCAAGAGGGATTCGAGGCATAAGGAAATCAGAGCACTACTGCCAAGGGTTTCTTGAAGTAATATAATATCTAGAGAATTTATTTGAACAAGATACTTGAAATCATGCTTTTTTGAGGGGCAAGCCAGACCCTGACAATTGAAGGAAATTGATTTCGTTTTGGAGGAATCAAATGGGTAGGGAATGCTCTAAGGGAAAATCTAATGGATAATTGTTTACTGACAATGAGATATTCTTGAGCTTTATCCTTGGTGTTAGCACTTGAGATTTCACCCTAGGCTGAGGAAGGTAAACCTTCAAGGCAACATCAAACCATTTCACCTCGTAGCTAGCCCTACGGGGTATGAGAAGGCTCTCTCCGGTCAAACTCGGTAGATCTTTCAATAGGATGAGCAGACCCAATTAGGAACACTGATATTAGGCTAGTAAACTGATAAGGAGGGTTGATTTAAAGTTTTTGGGGTTTTTGGTGGCAATTGGAGGGAGTGCAATTCAGGGTGTGGGGATTGAGCTCAGTTTTTGCAGGTGGGTCTTTGGGGCAAGGAAGGAGTTTGTGCTGATGCCTTAAGCTGAGATGGATGATCAAGGAAGAAAGAGAGGGAGCTAAAGAGGGCAAACAATGACTTTGAATCCTCTTTAGACAGTGGAAAACATAAATATTAAACAAAATTGAAAGCTGAGCATGGCATGCATGAATTCAAACTTTATCACTTCTTTTGTTTAATTAGCAGCAATAGAATAAGAGATGGAACACATAAACACACTTACAATGACAAGTAGGAAACACACCATCAACACAATAATCCACAAGAATCCACAATGATGTCTGCAAAACCCTGGCCTTCCTTTTCCTCAAATTGCAGAGATACAAGTAAAATATACAATAGAGCTTCTCCCTCAAGAGTCCAACCATGAAAATGAGCAAGAGAAGGCATAATATAGATCATCTAACTCCTTTCCCCACCTCTAGGGGTCGAGCTCAGCTTCCTAGGAGCAGTTTGAACTAATTCTAAACTGAGCACTAGATAATAGGCAGTCAAAACAACTTGCCTCTAAAACTTAGGTAACCCATTCATGCATTTAATATTCACTATTTACATCAAGGAAACTTCTAGAAGTGTTAAAGGAGAGTAAATGTATCCATGTGCCATGAAAATTACCCAACAATCCATCATTTACATGCATTAAGAGTCAACCAAAGTAAAAATAGTGTTTTGCAGGTCGAAATAGTCAAAATGGTGAAATTTCCCTGAGTGGTCGCGTCCCTCCCTTGGAGTGGTCGCGCACATTGGCAGCTGTGTTTGAGGGCCTTCCTGGTGTCCAAATCAAGTGAAAGATAGCTTTTTGGAAAGGTCTATGAGTCTACTTTCCAACCCCACTGGAATTTCTGAATTTAGAGTTGATTTGACCCCTCACAAGTCATTTCTCCCAAGGCAGCTTTCTGCAACTCTAAATAGGGGCAGAAAGTCAAAAATTGCATGTATTTTGAGCTTTTGGAAGCCCAAATCTCCATAAAATTTGAATTCCATCCATAGGCAAGTGCATTTTTGCATGAAAATTCCAAAAATGTAGAGTTTTCCCCGTTCTGAGCTGTCCCCACGAGTGGTCGCGCCTGGGGTGAGACCACTCCAACGGCCAAAACCTGTAAAATTGCACAAAAAATTCACAAATGAAACAATTTTCTCCAAATTTCTTGAAATTTGGGCTGGGAGTCCCCAATCAAGTACCATGCTCAGTCAAAGAGGCTTTGGCCAAAATTTGGAGTGGATCGGGCGTTTTCCTTCGTTTTTGTGCTTTGGCCAACCGTCCTTGGAGCACCTTCGTTCTCGCCGGTATTTTTGACATTTCTCTCAAACCATGACACCTGTGTAAAACATGAAAGAGGTTTTTCTTCCTTGTCATGTTGTGGACAAAAACCTCTCTCAGTTTTGCAAAATTCATCTTTGATTGCTCAGAAACAGCTTTTGAGTGAAACTTGTCCCGATGTGTGAAACAAGGGATTTTGTCGAAATGGAGCGAAATGAAGGGGATAGAGGGCTTCTAAATTCTTGGGGAAATTTTTGGGAGTGGGGAGGGATGTTAGGAAGTAGGGGAAAGTGGAATCTCAGACATTGAGTGAGGGGAAGGGGTCGAAAAGGACAAAACACAGGCCAAACCTAGAAAATTGCCAGGTTGTAGCTAGAAACTAGGGTTTGTGCAAAAATGAGGAATTTGGCGGATCTAAGGGATGGGAAGTGTTTGATAAGGTACTTTAAGGATAGGGGAAGGTGTATGAACATCAGGAAACAAGTTTTGCCAGTGATTTGACCATCCAAGAGAAATTGCCTTCAAAACCCTAGGAGAGGGAAATGACCTTGCCTGGGCGCAACATGAAGCATGAACAAGGTGTAAAATGACTCATTAGACACTAACATGATAATGACAACCCTACGAATGATGATAAACTGAGCTGAATGGTGACATGGACTGACATTTGGGCAAACCCTAGACCTAATGCCTAGTGACCAAATTTTGCTTGAAGACTCACTGAAATGACAAAATTTGACCTTGACACTTCAAAATCACTTTGTAAGAGCACATTTGATCACTGTAGGAAGGCTGGAAAGACTGACACTAACATTGGCTCCAATGGGGATGGTAGCTCCTTGGAGGTGCCAAGAACCTTAGACCTCTGGGAGAGCAGACCAGTGCCTTACAATCATTGGGCAATGGAGTCATAAACTCAAGCTGAAATGCAAGACTGAAAACTGACACAAACTAACTTAACCACAAGGCTAAAAATTGACTCATAAAGGACTCATGACTCAACTAAAAACTGACTCGATACTTAAACACACTCGACCAACTGAAAATGATGCTCAAAGTGGAGCTTATTCATCAAAACCTACTCTAACAGTTTCATTCATCACCTGATCAAGTGAAATGAAACAACCAATGCAACCAAGTAAGTATCCCATCTGCTGTTCGAATTCTCCACAAGTGCTTGCTTATGAACAACAAAAGAGAACTATTGAAAGGCAACTCCCATGACAACTTAGAAACAGACCCATTGAATGATATGAATTCTCTATCCGCCTCCAATAACACTGCATAAGGATCTTGAAATTCAAGCACACTGGAACTTAGCTCATCCAATGGATTACTTCTCTTTTCCTCATTACATGAATGCAAACTTTGATCTGAGTCTTGTGATGAGACCTCTGCTGAAAATGACAAAGAAACCGGCTGCCGGATCAAATTCATATCAGCACATGTTTCAAGCTCACATGTGGTCAATGGAGAAAGACTTTGACTGCAAACCTCATCCAAAACATCAGCTATTGGATCATGAAAAACTTGAAAAGACTGTTGCAATGTATCCATTGAAAATGTATGACATCCTTCTAGCTGTTCATCTTTTTCTTGAGAGATTTTATGAGAATTCTGCCTTATAAACTGAAATGATTCAAAACAAAAAGGTAGGGAACCTTCTTGTATCATTTGATCAAATATGTCAGCTTCCATGCTTTCATCTGCAACTTGAAAACCAATGGCATTTGGGGGCTGCAAATCTGAATATGAGAAGTCTTGAACAAAATTTTCATTGCTCTCAAGATGGTCCAAATCAAGACTTGTTGACAGCTGATTTCTAATTTCATGGAAGTTGTCTCTAATGAACTGACATGAATCAAAACAAAAAGGCAAAGATCCGCCACTTACTTCAAACTGTGCTGCACTTTCCTCGTCAATGTCATAGCTGATATGTGATGGCTGAACATTGTATTCAAGCTGCTGAAAATGAACCTCTTCCTCCCACAAACAAGCTGTTGGTTTATCTACAAGATTAGCTTCTGTTTGGAGAACATAATCATCATCATATTGATCAAACCGAGGCAAATCATCGGTATAAAACATATCATCAAGCATGCAGGTCATATCAACAGTTCTTTCTTCTCCAAGGTGATCTACAAAGCAATCATTATCAGATCTACGACAACTAGGATAAGAAACAAAATGTTTTGGAGCAGCAACTTGTTCTTCTTCAATCAGCGAGCCATGATCCTGAACATCATAAGCATTTCTTGCATTGATCTTGTACATCATCTTTTCCACTGCACTTACCAAAATATCAAGCTTTACCTCTAGAGATGTTGATTTTTCCGGATCTATGTTTTTCATCTCTTCTTCCTTCAACCTTGCCCTTCGGATCAGCAGATGAGCTTCTACATTCATTGCACTGTTTTGCATCTCGTGAAGTGTTGCAATATTCTTTTCTCTCAACTGAAACTCCATCTCCGGATCAAAGGCACTCGGATAGTGCAAGAGAGCAGATCTAGGAGTAGGCCTTATATCAACCGGCATCGAATAATAAACTTGATTAAATCTGGCCGAAAACTGTTGTACTGTCTCACCTGGCAATCTTTTCAGCTGCTTATACTCTTCTACAATCAAGAAAAGGTTTTGCCCGATCATCCACCTGTCGAGAAAAACTTTGACAAACTGTTGGAAATCTGAGATGCTTGCATCAGGCAGGGCTTTGAACCAACTCTTCACTTCAGCTTGCAAAGAAAGAGCAAAAAGCCTTATACTAACATCTTCTTCATCAACTTCAAAAAGATCTAGAAAATTCTCAAAATTCTGGACATGTTGCTCAGCGTTGACATTCTTACATTCACCATCAAACATCGGCAAGTATAGATCATAGTTTTTGGGGAAAGCATGAAGAACAGAAGGTAAAACAAGAGGCTTATACCGATCTGGAATTTTACAAGGTGTATGGGTATGTACAGCAGGTATAGAATCAGACTTGGTTGCTTGAGGTTCATCACAAAATTCGGAAAAAGAATCTTGATCAAGCTCAAAGGCATGCAAATCTTTGGTATTCACAATCTTCGAAGGAAAAGAATTAACTGTAGGCCGAGGATCTCTTCTCAAGCATAGTATACTTTGCAAAGCCTTCTTGACATTCTTGGGAAAAGAGAAGAAATAATTTATGACAAAGAACAAAATGTCTTGGATGAAATTCCAACTTGAATACCTGATTTTGCCATATTCTCCTTTCATGTTTTTGCTGGTCGGGATCATCCTCCAGTGGAGTCTTTGGATCTGATCTCAAAAATGATTTAGAGTCGCCAGGTGAATGATTTCAGCCTTTCAAGTGTCTGATCGTTGTCCACCATCAACCATCAGATCTGAACTTGATACATGTACTGGGGTAAAATGCAAATGAAGCGCTGCGTTCACAAGCTCACGGAGATTGACTGAAGCAGCGTTTATCTACTAACGTTGATGTAAAACAAGAGCGTTTTCGAAGGCTACCTGGCGTAACTTCAGGCTCCGTCTAAGACTTATGAAATAACACGTCAATGAGCAAATGATTAGTTGTTCTCCCCAGTAAGGTCGCCACTATGTTAGCACTTGAGATTTCACCCTAGGCTGAGGAAGGTAAACCTTCAAGGCAACATCAAACCATTTCACCTCGTAGCTAGCCCTACGGGGTATGAGAAGGCTCTCTCCGGTCAAACTCGGTAGATCTTTCAATAGGATGAGCTGACCCAATTAGGAACACTGATATTAGGCTAGTAAACTGATAAGGAGGGTTGATTTAAAGTTTTTGGGGTTTTTGGTGGCAATTGGAGGGAGTGCAATTCAGGGTGTGGGGATTGAGCTCAGTTTTTGCAGGTGGGTCTTTGGGGCAAGGAAGGAGTTTGTGCTGATGCCTTAAGCTGAGATGGATGATCAAGGAAGAAAGAGAGGGAGCTAAAGAGGGCAAACAATGACTTTGAATCCTCTTTAGACAGTGGAAAACATAAATATTAAACAAAATTGAAAGCTGAGCATGGCATGCATGAATTCAAACTTTATCACTTCTTTTGTTTAATTAGCAGCAATAGAATAAGAGATGGAACACATAAACACACTTACAATGACAAGTAGGAAACACACCATCAACACAATAATCCACAAGAATCCACAATGATGTCTGCAAAACCCTGGCCTTCCTTTTCCTCAAATTGCAGAGATACAAGTAAAATATACAATAGAGCTTCTCCCTCAAGAGTCCAACCATGAAAATGAGCAAGAGAAGGCATAATATAGATCATCTAACTCCTTTCCCCACCTCTAGGGGTCGAGCTCAGCTTCCTAGGAGTAGTTTGAACTAATTCTAAACTGAGCACTAGATAATAGGCAGTCAAAACAACTTGCCTCTAAAACTTAGGTAACCCATTCATGCATTTAATATTCACTATTTACATCAAGGAAACTTCTAGAAGTGTTAAAGGAGAGTAAATGTATCCATGTGCCATGAAAATTACCCAACAATCCATCATTTACATGCATTAAGAGTCAACCAAAGTAAAAACAGTGTTTTGCAGGCCGAAATAGTCAAAATGGTGAAATTTCCCTGAGTGGTCGCGCCCCTCCCTTGGAGTGGTCGCACACATTGGCAGCTGTGTTTGAGGGCCTTCCTGGTGTCCAAATCAAGTGAAAAATAGCTTGTTGGAAAGTTCTATGAGTCTACTTTCCAACCCCACTGGAATTTCTGAATTTGGAGTTGATTTGACCCCTCACAAGTCATTTCTCCTAAGGCAGCTTTCTGCAACTCTAAATAGGGGCAGAAAGTCAAAAATTGCATGTATTTTGAGCTTTTGGAAGCCCAAATCTCCATAAAATTTGAATTCCATCCATAGGCAAGTGCATTTTTGCATGACAATTCCAAAAATGTAGAGTTTTCCCCGTTCTGAGCTGTCCCCACGAGTGGTCGCGCGCGGGGTGAGACCACTCCAACGGCCAAAACCTGTAAAATTGCACAAAAAATTCACAAATGACAAAATTTTCTCCAAATTTCTTGAAATTTGGGCTGGGAGTCCCCAATCAAGTACCATGCTCAGTCAAAGAGGTTTTGGCCAAAATTTGGAGTGGATCGGGCGTTTTCCTTCGTTTTTGTGCTTTGGCCAACCGTCCTTGGAGCACCTTCGTTCTCGCCGGTATTTTTGACATTTCTCTCAAACCATGACACCTGTGTAAAAAGTGAAAGAGGTTTTTCTTCCTTGTCATGTTTTGGACAAAAACCTCTCTCAGTTTTGCAAAATTCATCTTTGATTGCTCAGAAACAGCTTTTGAGTGAAACTTGTCCCGATGTGTGAAACAAGGGATTTTGTCGAAATGGAGCGAAATGAAGGGGATAGAGGGCTTCTAAATTCTTGGGGAAATTTTTGGGAGTGGGGAGGGATGTTAGGAAGCAGGGGAAAGTGGAATCTCAGATATTGAGTGAGGGGAAGGGGTCGAAAAGGACAAAACACAGGCCAAACCTAGAAAATTGCTAGGTTGTAGCTAGAAACTAGGGTTTGTGCAAAAATGAGGAATTTGGCGGATCTAAGGGATGGGAAGTGTTTGATAAGGTACTTTAAGGATAGGGGAAGGTGTATGAACATCAGGAAACAAGTTTTGCCGGTGATTTGACCATCCAAGAGAAATTGCCTTCAAAACCCTAGGAGAGGGAAATGACCTTGCCTGGGCGCAACATGAAGCATGAACAAGGTGTAAAATGACTCATTAGACACTGACATGATAATGACAACCCTACGAATGATGATAAACTCAGCTGAATGGTGACATGGACTGACATTTGGGCAAACCCTAGACCTAATGCCTAGTGACCAAATTTTGCTTGAAGACTCACTGAAATGACAAAATTTGACCTTGACACTTCAAAATCACTTTGTAAGAGCACATTTGATCACTGTAGGAAGGCTGGAAAGACTGACACTAACATTGGCTCCAATGGGGATGGTAGCTCCTTGGAGGTGCCAAGAACCTTAGACCTCTGGGAGAGCAGACCAGTGCCTTACAATCATTGGGCAATGGAGTCATAAACTCAAGCTGAAATGCAAGACTGAAAACTGACACAAACTAACTTAACCACAAGGCTAAAAATTGACTCATAAAGGACTCATGACTCAACTAAAAACTGACTCGATACTTAAACACACTCGACCAACTGAAAATGATGCTCAAAGTGGAGCTTATTCATCAAAACCTACTCTAACAGTTTCATTCATCACCTGATCAAGTGAAATGAAACAACCAATGCAACCAAGTAAGTATCCCATCTGCTGTTCGAATTCTCCACAAGTGCTTGCTTATGAACAACAAAAGAGAACTATTGAAAGGCAACTCCCATGACAACTTAGAAACAGACCCATTGAATGATATGAATTCTCTATCCGCCTCCAATAACACTGCATAAGGATCTTGAAATTCAAGCACACTGGAACTTAGCTCATCCAATGGATTACTTCTCTTTTCCTCATTACATGAATGCAAACTTTGATCTGAGTCTTGTGATGAGACCTCTGCTGAAAATGACAAAGAAACCGACTGCCGGATCAAATTCATATCAGCACATGTTTCAAGCTCACATGTGGTCAATGGAGAAAGACTTTGACTGCAAACCTCATCCAAAACATCAGCTATTGGATCATGAAAAACTTGAAAAGACTGTTGCAATGTATCCATTGAAAATGTATGACATCCTTCTAGCTGTTCATCTTTTTCTTGAGAGATTTTATGAGAATTCTACCTTATAAACTGAAATGATTCAAAACAAAAAGGTAGGGAACCTTCTTGTATCATTTGATCAAATATGTCAGCTTCCATGCTTTCATTTGCAACTTGAAAACCAATGGCATTTGGGGGCTGCAAATCTGAATATGAGAAGTCTTGAACAAAATTTTCATTGCTCTCAAGATGGTCCAAATCAAGACTTGTTGACAGCTGATTTCTAATTTCATGGAAGTTGTCTCTAATGAACTGACATGAATCAAAACAAAAAGGCAAAGATCCGCCACTTACTTCAAACTGTGCTGCACTTTCCTCGTCAATGTCATAGCTGATATGTGATGGCTGAACATTGTATTCAAGCTGCTAAAAATGAACCTCTTCCTCCCACAAACGAGCTGTTGGTTTATCTACAAGATTAGCTTCTGTTTGGAGAACATAATCATCGTCATATTGATCAAACCGAGGCAAATCATCGGTATAAAACATATCATCAAGCATGCAGGTCATATCAACAGTTCTTTCTTCTCCAAGGTGATCTACAAAGCAATCATTATCAGATCTACGACAACTAGGATAAGAAACAAAATGTTTTGGAGCAGCAACTTGTTCTTCTTCAATCAGCGAGCCATGATCCTGAACATCATAAGCATTTCTTGCATTGATCTTGTACATCATCTTTTCCACTGCACTTACCAAAATATCAAGCTTTACCTCTAGAGATGTTGATTTTTCCGGATCTATGTTTTTCATCTCTTCTTCCTTCAACCTTGCCCTTCGGATCAGCAGATGAGCTTCTACATTCACTGCACTGTTTTGCATCTCGTGAAGTGTTGCAATATTCTTTTCTCTCAACTGAAACTCCATCTCCGGATCAAAGGCACTCGGATAGTGCAAGAGAGCAGATCTAGGAGTAGGCCTTATATCAACCGGCATCGAATAATAAACTTGATTAAATCTGGCCGAAAACTGTTGTACTGTCTCACCTGGCAATCTTTTCAGCTGGTTATACTCTTCTACAATCAAGAAAAGGTTATGCCCGATCATCCACTTGTCGAGAAAAACTTTGACAAACTGCTGGAAATCTGAGATGCTTGCATCAGGCAGGGCTTTGAACCAACTCTTCACTTCAGCTTGCAAAGAAAGAGCAAAAAGCCTTATACTAACATCTTCTTCATCAACTTCAAAAAGATCTAGAAAATTCTCAAAATTCTGGACATGTTGCTCAGCGTTGACATTCTTACATTCACCATCAAACATCGGCAAGTATAGATCATAGTTTTTGGGGAAAGCATGAAGAACAGAAGGTAAAACAAGAGGCTTATACCGATCTGGAATTTTACAAGGTGTATGGGTATGTACAACAGGTATAGAATCAGACTTGGTCGCTTGAGGTTCATCACAAAATTCGGAAAAAGAATCTTGATCAAGCTCAAAGGCATGCAAATCTTTGGTATTCACAATCTTCGAAGGAAAAGAATTAACTGTAGGCCGAGGATCTCTTCTCAAGCATAGTATACTTTGCAAAGCCTTCTTGACATTCTTGGGAAAAGAGAAGAAATAATTTATGGCAAAGAACAAAATGTCTTGGATGAAATTCCAACTTGAATACCTGATTTTTCCATATTCTCCTTTCATGTTTTTGCTGGTCAGGATCATCCTCCAGTGGAGTCTTTGGATCTGATCTCAAAACTGATTTAGAGTCGCCAGGTGAATGATTTCAGCCTTTCAAGTGTCTGATCGTTGTCCACCATCAACCATCAGATCTGAACTTGATACATGTACTGGGGTAAAATGCAAATGAAGCGCTGCGTTCACAAGCTCACGGAGATTGACTGAAGCAGCGTTTATCTACTAACGCTGATGTAAAACAAGAGCGTTTTCGAAGGCTACCTGGCGTAACTTCAGGCTCCGTCTAAGACTTATGAAATAACACGTCAATGAGCAAATGATTAGTTGTTCTCCCCAGTATGGTCACCACTATGTTAGCACTTGAGATTTCACCCTAGGCTGAGGAAGGTAAACCTTCAAGGCAACATCAAACCATTTCACCTCGTAGCTAGCCCTACGGGGTATGAGAAGGCTCTCTCCGGTCAAACTCGGTAGATCTTTCAATAGGATGAGCTGACCCAATTAGGAACACTGATATTAGGCTAGTAAACTGATAAGGAGGGTTGATTTAAAGTTTTTGGGGTTTTTGGTGGCAATTGGAGGGAGTGCAATTCAGGGTGTGGGGATTGAGCTCAGTTTTTGCAGGTGGGTCTTTGGGGCAAGGAAGGAGTTTGTGCTGATGCCTTAAGCTGAGATGGATGATCAAGGAAGAAAGAGAGGGAGCTAAAGAGGGCAAACAATGACTTTGAATCCTCTTTAGACAGTGGAAAACATAAATATTAAACAAAATTGAAAGCTGAGCATGGCATGCATGAATTCAAACTTTATCACTTCTTTTGTTTAATTAGCAGCAATAGAATAAGAGATGGAACACATAAACACACTTACAATGACAAGTAGGAAACACACCATCAACACAATAATCCACAAGAATCCACAATGATGTCTGCAAAACCCTGGCCTTCCTTTTCCTCAAATTGCAGAGATACAAGTAAAATATACAATAGAGCTTCTCCCTCAAGAGTCCAACCATGAAAATGAGCAAGAGAAGGCATAATATAGATCATCTAACTCCTTTCCCCACCTCTAGGGGTCGAGCTCAGCTTCCTAGGAGCAGTTTGAACTAATTCTAAACTGAGCACTAGATAATAGGCAGTCAAAACAACTTGCCTCTAAAACTTAGGTAACCCATTCATGCATTTAATATTCACTATTTACATCAAGGAAACTTCTAGAAGTGTTAAAGGAGAGTAAATGTATCCATGTGCCATGAAAATTACCCAACAATCCATCATTTACATGCATTAAGAGTCAACCAAAGTAAAAACAGTGTTTTGCAGGCCGAAATAGTCAAAATGGTGAAATTTCCCTGAGTGGTCGCGCCCCTCCCTTGGAGTGGTCGCGCACATTGGCAGCTGTGTTTGAGGGCCTTCCTGGTGTCCAAATCAAGTGAAAGATAGCTTGTTGGAAATTTCTATGAGTCTACTTTCCAACCCCACTGGAATTTCTGAATTTGGAGTTGATTTGACCCCTCAAAAGTCATTTCTCCCAAGGCAGCTTTCTGCAACTCTAAATAGGGGCAGAAAGTCAAAAATTGCATGTATTTTGAGCTTTTGGAAGCCCAAATCTCCATAAAATTTGAATTCCATCCATAGGCAAGTGCATTTTTGCATGACAATTCCAAAAATGTAGAGTTTTCCCCGTTCTGAGCTGTCCCCACGAGTGGTCGCGCGCGGGGTGAGACCACTCCAACGGCCAAAACCTGTAAAATTGCACAAAAAATTCACAAATGACAAAATTTTCTCCAAATTTCTTGAAATTTGGGCTGGGAGTCCCCAATCAAGTACCATGCTCAGTCAAAGAGGCTTTGGCCAAAATTTGGAGTGGATCGGGCGTTTTCCTTCGTTTTTGTGCTTTGGCCAACCGTCCTTGGAGCACCTTCGTTCTCGCCGGTATTTTTGACATTTCTCTCAAACCATAACACCTGTGTAAAACGTGAAAGAGGTGTTTCTTCCTTGTCATGTTGTGGACAAAAACCTCTCTCAGTTTTTCAAAATTCATCTTTGATTGCTCAGAAACAGCTTTTGAGTGAAACTTGTCCCGATGTGTGAAACAAGGGATTTTGTCGAAATGGAGCGAAATGAAGGGGATAGAGGGCTTCTAAATTCTTGGGGAAATTTTTGGGAGTGGGGAGGGATGTTAGGAAGCAGGGGAAAGTGGAATCTCAGATATTGAGTGAGGGGAAGGGGTCGGAAAGGACAAAACACAGGCCAAACCTAGAAAATTGCCAGGTTGTAGCTAGAAACTAGGGTTTGTGCAAAAATGAGGAATTTGGCGGATTTAAGGGATGGGAAGTGTTTGATAAGGTACTTTAAGGATAGGGGAAGGTGTATGAACATCAGGAAACAAGTTTTGCCAGTGATTTGACCATCCAAGAGAAATTGCCTTCAAAACCCTAGGAGAGGGAAATGACCTTGCCTGGGCGCAACATGAAGCATGAACAAGGTGTAAAATGACTCATTAGACACTAACATGATAATGACAACCCTACGAATGATGATAAACTGAGCTGAATGGCGACATGGACTGACATTTGGGCAAACCCTAGACCTAATGCCTAGTGACCAAATTTTGCTTGAAGACTCACTGAAATGACAAAATTTGACCTTGACACTTCAAAATCACTTTGTAAGAGCACATTTGATCATTGTAGGAAGGCTGGAAAGACTGACACTAACATTGGCTCCAATGGGGATGGTAGCTCCTTGGAGGTGCCAAGAACCTTAGACCTCTGGGAGAGCAGACCAGTGCCTTACAATCATTGGGCAATGGAGTCATAAACTCAAGCTGAAATGCAAGACTGAAAACTGACACAAACTAACTTAACCACAAGGCTAAAAATTGACTCATAAAGGACTCATGACTCAACTAAAAACTGACTCGATACTTAAACACACTCGACCAACTGAAAATGATGCTCAAAGTGGAGCTTATTCATCAAAACCTACTCTAACAGTTTCATTCATCACCTGATCAAGTGAAATGAAACAACCAATGCAACCAAGTAAGTATCCCATCTGCTGTTCGAATTCTCCACAAGTGCTTGCTTATGAACAACAAAAGAGAACTATTGAAAGGCAACTCCCATGACAACTTAGAAACAGACCCATTGAATGATATGAATTCTCTATCCGCCTCCAATAACACTGCATAAGGATCTTGAAATTCAAGCACACTGGAACTTAGCTCATCCAATGGATTACTTCTCTTTTCCTCATTACATGAATGCAAACTTTGATCTGAGTCTTGTGATGAGACCTCTGCTGAAAATGACAAAGAAACCGGCTGCCGGATCAAATTCATATCAGCACATGTTTCAAGCTCACATGTGGTCAATGGAGAAAGACTTTGACTGCAAACCTCATCCAAAACATCAGCTATTGGATCATGAAAAACTTGAAAAGACTGCTGCAATGTATCCATTGAAAATGTATGACATCCTTCTAGCTGTTCATCTTTTTCTTGAGAGATTTTATGAGAATTCTGCCTTATAAACTGAAATGATTCAAAACAAAAAGGTAGGGAACCTTCTTGTATCATTTGATCAAATATGTCAGCTTCCATGCTTTCATTTGCAACTTGAAAACCAATGGCATTTGGGGGCTGCAAATCTGAATATGAGAAGTCTTGAACAAAATTTTCATTGCTCTCAAGATGGTCGAAATCAAGACTTGTTGACAGCTGATTTCTAATTTCATGGAAGTTGTCTCTAATGAACTGACATGAATCAAAACAAAAAGGCAAAGATCCGCCACTTACTTCAAACTGTGTTGCACTTTCCTCGTCAATGTCATAGCTGATATGTGATGGCTGAACATTGTATTCAAGCTGCTGAAAATGAACCTCTTCCTCCCACAAACTAGCTGTTGGTTTATCTACAAGATTAGCTTCTGTTTGGAGAACATAATCATCGTCATATTGATCAAACCGAGGCAAATCATCGGTATAAAACATATCATCAAGCATGCAGGTCATATCAACAGTTCTTTCTTCTCCAAGGTGATCTACAAAGCAATCATTATCAGATCTACGACAACTAGGATAAGAAACAAAATGTTTTGGAGCAGCAACTTGTTCTTCTTCAATCAGCGAGCCATGATCCTGAACATCATAAGCATTTCTTGCATTGATCTTGTACATCATCTTTTCCACTGCACTTACCAAAATATCAAGCTTTACCTCTAGAGATGTTGATTTTTCCGGATCTATGTTTTTCATCTCTTCTTCCTTCAACCTTGCCCTTCGGATCAGCAGATGAGCTTCTACATTCACTGCACTGTTTTGCATCTTGTGAAGTGTTGCAATATTCTTTTCTCTCAACTGAAACTCCATCTCCGGATCAAAGGCACTCGGATAGTGCAAGAGAGCAGATCTAGGAGTAGGCCTTATATCAACCGGCATCGAATAATAAACTTGATTAAATCTGGCCGAAAACTGTTGTGCTGTCTCACCTGGCAATCTTTTCAGCTGGTTATACTCTTCTACAATCAAGAAAAGGTTCTGCCCGATCATCCACCTGTCGAGAAAAACTTTGACAAACTGCTGGAAATCTGAGATGCTTGCATCAGGCAGGGCTTTGAACCAACTCTTCACTTCAGCTTGCAAAGAAAGAGCAAAAAGCCTTATACTGACATCTTCTTCATCAACTTCAAAAAGATCTAGAAAATTCTCAAAATTCTGGACATGTTGCTCAGCGTTGACATTCTTACATTCACCATCAAACATCGGCAAGTATAGATCATAGTTTTTGGGGAAAGCATGAAGAACAGAAGGTAAAACAAGAGGCTTATACCGATCTGGAATTTTACAAGTTGTATGGGTATGTACAGCAGGTATAGAATCAGACTTGGTCGCTTAAGGTTCATCACAAAATTCGGAAAAAGAATCTTGATCAAGCTCAAAGGCATGCAAATCTTTGGTATTCACAATCTTCGAAGGAAAAGAATTAACTGTAGGCCGAGGATCTCTTCTCAAGCATAGTATACTTTGCAAAGCCTTCTTGACATTCTTGGGAAAAGAGAAGAAATAATTTATGACAAAGAACAAAATGTCTTGGATGAAATTCCAACTTGAATACCTGATTTTGCCATATTCTCCTTTCATGTTTTTGCTGGTCGGGATCATCCTCCAGTGGAGTCTTTGGATCTGATCTCAAAACTGATTTAGAGTCGCCAGGTGAATGATTTCAGCCTTTCAAGTGTCTGATCGTTGTCCACCATCAACCATCAGATCTGAACTTGATACATGTACTGGGGTAAAATGCAAATGAAGCGCTGTGTTCACAAGCTCACGGAGATTGACTGAAGCAGCGTTTATCTACTAACGCTGATGTAAAACAAGAGCGTTTTCGAAGGCTACCTGGCGTAACTTCAGGCTCTGTCTAAGACTTATGAAATAACACGTCAATGAGCAAATGATTAGTTGTTCTCCCCAGTATGGTCGCCACTATGTTAGCACTTGAGATTTCACCCTAGGCTGAGGAAGGTAAACCTTCAAGGCAACATCAAACCATTTCACCTCGTAGCTAGCCCTACGGGGTATGAGAAGGCTCTCTCCGGTCAAACTCGGTAGAACTTTCAATAGGATGAGCTGACCCAATTAGGAACACTGATATTAGGCTAGTAAACTGATAAGGAGGGTCGATTTAAAGTTTTTGGGGTTTTTGGTGGCAATTGGAGGGAGTGCAATTCAGGGTGTGGGGATTGAGCTCAGTTTTTGCAGGTGGGTCTTTGGGGCAAGGAAGGAGTTTGTGCTGATGCCTTAAGCTGAGATGGATGATCAAGGAAGAAAGAGAGGGAGCTAAAGAGGGCAAACAATGACTTTGAATCCTCTTTAGACAGTGGAAAACATAAATATTAAACAAAATTGAAAGCTGAGCATGGCATGCATGAATTCAAACTTTATCACTTCTTTTGTTTAATTAGCAGCAATAGAATAAGAGATGGAACACATAAACACACTTACAATGACAAGTAGGAAACACACCATCAACACAATAATCCACAAGAATCCACAATGATGTCTGCAAAACCCTGGCCTTCCTTTTCCTCAAATTGCAGAGATACAAGTAAAATATACAATAGAGCTTCTCCCTCAAGAGTCCAACCATGAAAATGAGAAAGAGAAGGCATAATATAGATCATCTAACTCCTTTCCCCACCTCTAGGGGTCGAGCTCAGCTTCCTAGGAGCAGTTTGAACTAATTCTAAACTGAGCACTAGATAATAGGCAGTCAAAACAACTTGCCTCTAAAACTTAGGTAACCCATTCATGCATTTAATATTCACTATTTACATCAAGGAAACTTCTAGAAGTGTTAAAGGAGAGTAAATGTATCCATGTGCCATGAAAATTACCCAACAATCCATCATTTACATGCATTAAGAGTCAACCAAAGTAAAAACAGTGTTTTGCAGGCCGAAATAGTCAAAATGGTGAAATTTCCCTGAGTGGTCGTGCCCCTCCCTTGGAGTGGTCGCGCACATTGGCAGCTGTGTTTGAGGGCCTTCCTGGTGTCCAAATCAAGTGAAATATAGCTTGTTGGAAAGTTCTATGAGTCTACTTTCCAACCCCACTGGAATTTCTGAATTTGGAGTTGATTTGACCCCTCACAAGTCATTTCTCCCAAGGCAGCTTTCTGCAACTCTAAATAGGGGCAGAAAGTCAAAAATTGCATGTATTTTGAGCTTTTGGAAGCCCAAATCTCCATAAAATTTGAAGTCCATCCATAAGCAAGTGCATTTTTTCATGACAATTCCAAAAATGTAGAGTTTTCCCCGTTCTGAGCTGTCCCCACGAGTGGTCGCGTGCGGGGTGAGACCACTCCAACGGCCAAAACCTGTAAAATTGCACAAAAAATTCACAAATGACAAAATTTTCTCCAAATTTCTTGAAATTTGGGCTGGGAGTCCCCAATCAAGTACCATGCTCAGTAAAAGAGGCTTTGGCCAAAATTTGGAGTGGATCGGGCGTTTTCCTTCGTTTTTGTGCTTTGGCCAACCGTCCTTGGAGCACCTTCGTTCTCGCCGGTATTTTTGACATTTCTCTCAAACCGTGACACCTGTGTAAAAAGTGAAAGAGGTTTTTCTTCCTTTGCATGTTGTGGACAAAAACCTCTCTCAATTTTGCAAAATTCATCTTTGATTGCTCAGAAACAGCTTTTGAGTGAAACTTGTCCCGATGTGTGAAACAAGGGATTTTGTCGAAATGGAGCGAAATGAAGGGGATAGATGGGTTCTAAATTCTTGGGGAAATTTTTGGGAGTGGGGAGGGATGTTAGGAAGCAGGGGAAAGTGGAATCTCAGATATTGAGTGAGGGGAAGGGGTCGAAAAGGACAAAACACAGGCCAAACCTAGAAAATTGCCAGGTTGTAGCTAGAAACTAGGGTTTGTGCAAAAATGAGGAATTTGGCAGATCTAAGGGATGGGAAGTGTTTGATAAGGTACTTTAAGGATAGGGGAAGGTGTATGAACATCAGGAAACAAGTTTTTCCGGTGATTTGACCATCCAAGAGAAATTGCCTTCAAAACCCTAGGAGAGGGAAATGACCTTGCCTGGGCGCAACATGAAGCATGAACAAGGTGTAAAATGACTCATTAGACACTAACATGATAATGAAAACCCTACGAATGATGATAAACTCAGCTGAATGGTGACATGGACTGACATTTGGGCAAACCCTAGACCTAATGCCTAGTGACCAAATTTTGCTTGAAGACTCACTGAAATGACAAAATTTGACCTTGACACTTCAAAATCACTTTGTAAGAGCACATTTGATCACTATAGGAAGGCTGGAAAGACTGACAATAACACTTGGATTTTGAGAGGAAATATTTCCTACCACAGCTTCGACCCTCCTCAAGAGACAAATAAAGATGACCTAGACCCCAGGTAATTCCACCCCTCCATGCAATCACATGTTGACATCGAAGGTGGTATAGGATGTCATATGTAACATGAAAATTTAATGTGAAAAAGGAGAAAGCAACAAATGGTATTGATATATCACTCACAATATATGAAACAAGAAAAATGGAAGAGGCAATGAGAAGGGAAGATAACCTTGATGGAAAATAAGAATAGGCTTCACAGAGACCCACAACTGCGCAAAGATGATGCAAAAAAGATATAGGAGATGAAAACTAGCATCAAATCTGTAAGGAAGAAAGGAGGAAAGGGAGTAAGAGACTCAGTGCTTCAAATAATAATATCGAGGAAGTAGGAGGTTGAATGTCTGACTGAGGAACTTCAGGCGGCCAAAGAAAAACTTGTTCGACACCAACAAGGACCAAAGAGATTGAGCAAGTTGTAGAGGTACACAACTCCTTAATATGGTCCTCCTACTCCATTCCACCCCTCAGAATATTTCCATTTAATCTATTCATCTTCTTATGAATAGGAAGCACACAATTCTTCACGTTATGCCCATGTTTGTGGCATCTCCAAGACTTGAAAGGGATGCCCTCATGATCCAACATAAGAGGGTCCATCCTAGGACCCGTTTCAAAAGCCCTAGGGAGACCACCATGGAGGTCCACACTAATGTGAATATGTGCCATAGACATATCTCTTGTTGTGAGATAGGAGGAGTCATGATCTAGGTAAACTGCCAGTAGATTGCTAAGATCTTTGAAAATAAGATCGTGCCACAAGTGGGTAGGAAGACTAGGTATTTGAACACACAAAGGGACTATATCAATGCATTTCATTCTAGCATCAAATAAATGAGTTCAAGCCTTGAAAACAACAAGAGAAGAATTAATTTTCATTACTTTACCATTAATAAGTCTTGTGTCTTATTCATGCTGGAAGATAATGTGAATACATCCCTTCGCAGAAACCCTAACAAAATAGTAGCTTTTATTCATGGGACACATGAAAGACTCTACCCAATCTGAGAGGAAGGGAAAACCAATTTTTCGACCATGAGCCCTACCTATCAATGAAGAGTGAAAAAGAACCTCTACCTATTGAGTGGACACATCAGAACCTAGAGATAAATCCATCAACATAATCTCTGCTTGTTTGAAGAAATTCTCTTTCTTCCTTTTTTCTTGGGATACACCTTTCCTTTTATAGGATGGGCTCACATTTGGCTCTGTAGAATCATCCCCATTGACATGCAACACATCCTGAACCCTGGAGTGTGAAAAATAAACCCCCTCTTGTGTACCCATGTCCCTCGGAAATAACTTGTCGAAGGAAAATCAAGGGGAATATGAAGTAAATGAAACGAGCCAGAAAGCCAAGAGAAGAGAAAGCCCTCACTAAAACCTTGACCCTTAAAGGAAGATGAAAATCCCCTAGAGGATGTAGGAAAAATACAAACTCCCACGACCTAGAAGAAAGATAATGCAAAACGACAGGAGGAGTAAAACTCGAGCACTAAGAGGGAGGAAGAAAACCTTGAAAACTATTAGAAGCTACATGACAATCCCCAACGCCTATAACCCCAATCGATAAAGAAGCAGAGGAAACACAAAATGGAAGAAAAGGCATACATTTATTAACCATAACATATTTCGACCCAACTACCAAACAAATGGTGGACCCTCCATGAAAACCATGAGTAGCCTAAGATTGTTGGGCCCATATGTCTTGAGATCCTGACAAATCTGGACCAAAATCTAGAGGGACCTTGTTCCCCATTTCTAGGGGACAAGTTAAATATAGGTCAGCTTAAAAACCTAGCTAGGATCCACTTATAACACTACACTAGTCAAGTATAGGAAAACTCATAGGGGAATAAACAAAACTGAAAATCCATGACATAACCACCCACTAAAAATGGTATGGTAAGATTTGGATGTTCACATAAAAAAACACGACATGGAAACCATGAAAAGGAATGACCTGACCCCTAACTCTGCAATGTCAACCGCCATGCATAGATTCAACTACCACACCTTGGCTCCCATTGCTCTGCCTCTAACAACCTTTCACAATCCCCACATCAATAAGATGGTGAATCTCGAACAGTACCTTAAACTTCATGTAATATGAGGACATGCGGTACTTTAGTTGTAAGTATGGATCTTTATCATGTGCTTTAAGTGTGAGGATGTCTCATAATTTAAAAAATGTATAACTCTAGAGAGGAATCCATGGTTATCTAAATTTTGTAGTCCTTATGAGTGTAGGCTTAAATGGGTGTAGTACTCCTATTAGAATGCATTCATGAATAATTTCATGCGTGCATATAACATGTGGAAAAGAAATTACTATATCCTATTAAACATTTACATTACATGGATTTCATAATGATAATTCAACTTGTTAGTTTGATACAAGAGTGAATGTCTTAGATATGATCTTGGATTTGTGTTTGGATGGAGAATGATTCTTGGGTCTGTTAAATGAGAAAAGAATATTCACATATTTGAGTTTTGTTGTTAACATTTCAAAACCACCAACCAGGTATTGACAATGAACCTAGTTGTTGGCTCCAAAACATTAACAAAAAACTCAAATATGTGGATCTTTCTTTCTCAATAAACAACTCCAACCACAAAAACTTGAAAACTATGATTCTTGGGTCAACATTTTGACATCTTGATAAAGAAATCAAGATCAACTTTGAAAATTAAAATTTCAAAACTTAAAATTAACATATGCAAATTCAAACTAGAAGTCTAACATTTGAGTTCTTTATCATAACTATACTTAGGAAGAGCATTCTAATGCCACTCTAAATGATGCATAGTATAGGAACAATTTTTTTTTAATGAATGCCAGTAAATGTTGTAGCTATCATACTCGAGCAATTCACACTTATTGATTAACATGATGATATTCATTGAATGAGATGATAATTATTGTGTTTTCATTTCTATAGGGGTAAATCTTCATCATCATAATCATTCATTGACGTCAAATAAATATTTACTTCAATTCATAGAACACGTGCCATGGAATGTGTGTGTGTGTGTGTGTGTGTGTGTGTGTGTGCATATATTCAATTATACAATTTTTACAACATGGCACCATGTTCCCAATATACAAGATGACATTTTATGCTAAGATATGGAAATATGGCATATGATACCCTAAATACAAAATGTTACTCATTAGTCACCCATTGACCACTGTCACCCTTGCCTCTATCAAATGGAACTTGAAATGATGATATTGATTAAATGAAGTGGCACTTATTATGTTTTCATATCTTAGGAGTAAATCATCATCATCACAATCATCACCATCATCATCGTAATCATTCATCGACATCAAATAAACATGCACTCAATTCATAGAACATGTGCTATGGAATGTGTGTGTGTATTCAAAATCGACTCAACTGTACATTTTTTTTTCAAAATGGTGACAGTGTGCCCAATATACAAGATGGAACCTTTTTCCCATATGGCATATAGTTCCCTAAATACAAAATGGTACTCATTGGTTACTCATTAACCACTGCCACTGTCACCACTATCAACTGGATCCTAAAAGTTGATCTTTCTCATCTTATTAGAAGCAAGAGCTCAAGTCCTTTTTTTCGTTTGGGTGTCATTTTCCTCTCTAAAGACTACACAAAGAAATAACATTCTTATAATGTTTTTTACACAATGAATTACCACAATTAGAAAATGATACTTATAGTTCAAGCTAAGAAAACCTCACCATAAATGAAATTGTTAGTCGTGAGGGTGTTTCCCTCTTTCATGACCCTAATTTCAGCTATGCTACCCTATAGTAGTTACACGAATCAAAGCACGGAATTTAAACAAAAGTACTAAAATCAATTCCATTCATGATACATAAAAAAATCATTAATGAATAATCTCACTATGAATGTCTTAGCCAATGATGGAGATTTGCTAGTTGGTGGAGCATTTAGTTGCACAACCTACTTTGAGGTAACATCTACTGCCACATCCACTATGCTATCAACACGGGATGACGGTTGGTGGGGGGGAGGGGAAGGTGTATGGTGACGAGGTGGTGAAACCATATTAGATGAAATAATGGTGGCTATAAGTGGGGGGATTGGTGGGTGGTGTATGGTTGCAACCACTATGGATGGATGGGATGGAAAAAATGGTAGGGGTGGATGATGATAAACACCCATAGAATGTACCAAGGATGGAAGTACCAATTGGGAATAAAGCAATATCCCAAGAGCTAAGGAAATGTGACGAAAGACCGGACTTGCCTTGTAGCCTAGGGAAAATGATACGTATAAAGTGGGTGGTAATGAAGGGTATGATGATGATACTTCCAACCTAGACTGTATTGAGCCAACCTACATACACATTTATAATATTTTAGCTATTTAATCAAGATAACATAAAAAAATTCACAAGATTTAACTTGATACATGATACCGAGGATGGGGGTGTTATGCCCATCCCAAAAGGATATGGTTCATTGCTAGATAATACTACAACTTGTAGAAATATTAAATGAAGGCCATGATTATATTTAAACTAAAAAAAGAAATTCAAACTAAAAGCATCTAGAATATAAATTGAAAATATATGACAAATTTGCAAGAATGGATCATTTTAATTCACCATACCTAAGTGTATGGTACACCAAATGTATAGGCTATTGCTACTATTGCATCAATGGAAAAAATTGAAACTATTTCATCTTCCAACATCAAGAGTCTGCTATTTACGTGTAGTAGTTGCAAACATCATATAATTAGATATAGAAAGGAAATACACAATAAGCTCTCTCTCTCTCTCTCTCTCTCTCTCTCTCTCTCTCTCTCTATATATATATATATATATATATATATATATATATATATATATGGTTAAGATACTATCCTTCTCCATAAAACTCTCTCTCTCTCTCTCTCTCTCTCTCTCTCTATATATATATATATATATATATATATATATATATATATGGTTAAGATACTAACCTTATCCATAAAACTCTCATGTTTATTGGCATCGATTAACCCATAAAATGTCAGTCAACAACTCAAACATTTGTGAAGTTAATATGAGGCTCCATGTTACCTCTCTTGGCTAGAATCTATTGTAAGAAATGAAGGATCAATTCCTCCTCCAACATCAATTGTATGTCACTCCTCGTAGGATATAATATTATGAAAGTGCTATGTTGCACCAAGCTATGAGTCAAGGTGGTTATGACTTTCTAGGTTTTAATAATGCTTTCCCCTAATGTAATGTGTTGGGTATGGAGATTAGGCATTCACCTGGGAGGATGAGCATCTAGAAATGGACCATGCCTAGCCTTTTCTCTATCCTGTTCAAAACTATGACCCACCCTTGGAATTCACTAATGTCAAAGCAGTCGATATGGAGACCTAAGGTACATTCTACCCATAAATTCCTAAAGAAATATAGAGAAACTTCCCTATTATTTCAAGGACGTTCTTCAAATACCATAAACCATCTATACATCCAATGGTATATAAATCCTTGGAAAGTACACAAGTCCACATAAATGTGTTTCTTTGTGGTTGGCAGTTGTAATATTCCTAATTAGCCATGGCTAATTGGAATATTTGATTTTGCTCAATTTTTCCTTCTATAGTTAGTTATAAATAAAAAAAGAAGTGAGGGAGGGGGACATAACTCACTTTATGAATAAAGTCACTCCCTAGTAGCACAACGTTGTAACTTAAAAGGGAAGCCAGGGGGGCCCAAGGACCACGTAGAGAAGGGACCCATGCAAACACTTGGAGGGACTGTGCAAATTGAGAAGGAACACGTGGCAAGAGAGAGGCTACGTTGGAGGAGGTGGGCCTTAGGGTTTTGAGAGAGGCCAACACTATAAAGGAGAGAGGAGCCTTTTCATTTTTATCATCCGATTATGTTGCATTTGAGCTAGTCACTTCGACTTAGAGCACGCTGGCTATTTAGCCTGTCTGCAGCACTGTTTAGTGCATCGAATGTCTTCATTCGGAGATCTCACCCTTAGCCCCGGGGACTTCGAGTGCCTGCTTGGGAAAGGTAGTTCCATCAGTATTTTGTAGGAGGAGTGATTTCTAGAGTTGAGGAGGAGCTGAGTATTTTTTATGACTACACAGTCTTAGGAGGGGAGGACGAAGTTCTTTTGGGTAGGTGCTCTGGATTGAGTTTTGTGGAGGATTTGAGCTCAGAGATTGAGCAAGGGATCAACTTTATATATTGGATGATTTTGGCAGAGTTTCACGCAGATTTTTGTAGGTTTCTCTTCAGGAGTAGTGCAGAGCCTTGAGGGATTACGTAGATCCCCAAGCGGGTGATTTTTGGGGGTCAGAAATTTTAGAAAAGCTTTCTGGGCCTTTCTGGGTTTATTGAGCAAAGGCTGATTCCAGAGTTTAAGAATTTTTTGAGGAGGGGAACAACCCCAAATCTTCATTTGATTCCAGCAGTAGCAACAACATAACAGTTTGGACGCAGTTTAGAGAGAGGCCATTTCTTTACCATTTTGAGTGTATTTCTTTACTTTCCTTGTGCAAGTCAAGGTGTTATCCTTCTGATCACCTCTTGTACTATTTCCATTACTCAGTATAATAAAATGGCTTAGCATTTCTCTCTGCATTTCTCGAGTATCTGCTTATTTTCTATGTATACATTACTGTATGTTACAATATTGTTATTTCTCTGGTTGGAGTTTGCTTGTATTTGAGGTATATCTCTGGTAAGGGATATTGCAGTGGTATCAGAGCATAGATTTGGCTCAGCCTTTGGAGCTAGCAGTCTATGACACCAAGGGAGAAGCCCTACATCTGTTACAGAGGTAGGAAATAAAGAGATATTGAGCATAGGTTGGAGAACACCTACAGAGAGGGAGATTGTGTTCGGGTGGTGGACACAGAGCAGGAGGAGCCTGTGGTGAACACAAAATAGGAGGAGCCTGTGGTGGATGTAGAGCGGGGGGATCCAATGGCAGATGATGACGGGAAGAAATTTGCAAACATGCTCCTCAAATCAGTGTCGGATCTATCGAGGCAAATCGAGGTGATGGGGCAGAGATTCACGGCGGTGGAGGCTAGACAACGTGAGAGCCCATAGGTTTTCCAGGTTGGAGAGGGACCGGGTGCATCTCACCATTTTCCAAAGCTGGGTGCCACTCAGCGTGATACTACTCAGAAGGTGGCCTCACATGCCCCTATACGCTCTACCATGCCCACTTTCCTAGGAGTAGACACGGGGACCAGAGCACAGCAAGAGGCAGAGCCCAGTCATATGGACGATTATTTTGCGGAGTACCAGGTCTATGGGTAGGAGTTCAGGGATGCTCTCTCATTCAGAGACTTTGTTTAGCTCCAGAGGGATAGTAGACCCTGTGACCATCAGAGAGGATACTGGCATTATCATGATGGAGACACCCACCACACAGCTAGTAGATTTCACTTGCCTATGTTTGATGGCTCATCAAACAATACGACAAAGTATTGGGTGGAGAAGCTGGACATCTATTTCCAACTTAACTAGATGTCGGAGACAGAGGCTATCAAGGTGGCAACATTACATTTGGATGGTGAGGCCTAGGACTGGTGGTTCCATGGGTTGGTCACACTCGGACACTCCACAGTGATGACATATGTCGAGTTCACTAGGATACTGATAGAGAGGTTTGATCGGAGGGATCCAGAACAACACTTTGTTGAGCCGACGAGGCTCAAACAGACCAAAAACCCAGAGACCTACATTGCAGAATTCTTGAGGGTTTTAGTGATGGTGCTAGATATATCCACGACATGGAGGATATACATGTATGTTGAGGGGTTAGTAGAGCCACTTCGGGGTCTAGTCAGATCCACTAGACCAACCACACTCCAGGATGCTATTAGCAGGACCCGGGACTTACAGGATGCCTTACCCAAGACCCGGACACCTTACCCCTAGAGACAGACTTTCCAGCCTAAGGGGTAGGATGTGAGGATTCCGCCTCCAAAGGGGAATCCAGGACGAGCACAGATTGATGATGATTCCAGGAGGAAGGTAAAGAAAAAGTGGTTGTGCTTTACTTGTCAGGAGCCGTGGGCACCGGGACATAGATGTGCTGCTGGAAAAGCACATTTTATTGAGGTCTTATCCGAGAGCAGTGGGGAAGAGGATGAATAGGATGATGTGGAGGTAAGGGATAGTAATGCCGCGAAGGATCCTTTTCCACCTCCACCACCACCAGCAGGTGGTGCAGCCTTTGCGCCTACCAAAGGGGGCCTTACAGCATTGCAGGGAGTTCCCAAGTATCTGACGTTGTGCGTACAGGGGACAGTATGTGGCCAACGAGTATCAGTTTTGGTTGACAGTGGGGCAACCCACAACTTCATCGATGCACAGATGGTTGAGCAGAGAGGTATACAGATAGAGAGCTTTGATGGCTTTTTAGTTTTGGTCCCAGGAGACCAGACCATGGTGTGTGCTCATTATGTTCCAGAGTTATCAATGACAACGAGCACCTACACACTGACTGACCACTTTTTCGTCATCGATATTCTAGACACCAGCATGATACTGGGTGTTTAGTGGCTTATCACTCTAGGGAAGGTCATGATAGATTGGAAGGCCCTAGAGATGGAGTGGGATGATGAGAAGATAGGGAGGCATGAGAAGATACAGGGACAACACACATATCCACCTCAGATTGTTTCAGCTCATCGGATGGAGGCAGTCTTCTGGAAGGGAGACGTAGAGTGGGCAGTGGAGCTGCGTGCATCAGAGGTAGGGACTACAGGGCAGACGGTGCACCCAGAGATACAGTCCATCCTTTACCAGTATGCCACAGTGTTTGGGAAGATTCCACTGGGATAGCCACCGAACTGGGGGTTTGAGCACACCATTGAGCTTGAGCAGGGCATACACGCAGTGATTATTACCCCCTATAGGCATCCCAAGGCCTATCGAGATGAGATTGAGCGGGCCATTCAGGAGTTACTGGCTCTTGGGCACATTCGGCTGAGCACGAGTCCTTTTTCTTCTTCCGTGGTGTTGGTGAAGAAGAAGGACGACACATTGAGGATGTGCATTGACTACAGAGCCCTGAACAAGAAGACTCTGAAGAACAGGTACCCCATACCCAGGATCGATGAGTTGATGGATGAGTTGAGAGGATCACGGTTCTTCTCAAAGATTGATTTGAGATCTGGGTACCATCAGATTCGCATGAGGGAGCAGAACATTCCCAAGACTGCCTTAAGGTGTCACTATGGGCACTTTGAGTTTTTGGTGATGCCCTTCAGGCTAACCAACGCCCCAGCTATGTTCCAGTCGTGCATGAAACACATCTTCCACAAGTCACTTAAGGAAGTTTGTGTTGGTGTTCTTTGATGACATTCTCATTTACAGCAGGACTTGGGAGGAGCATCTCCAGCACATTGAGACAGTGTTGCGCATCTTGGAGGAGCAGCAGTGCTATGCCAAGCTCTCCAAGTGTGAGTTTGGGTTGACGGAGATGTTGTACTTGGGACACATCATAGGGGTGGATGGAGTGAGAGTCCATGAGGAGAAGATCAGGGCCATCAGAGATTGGTCGGAGCCAAGGAACGTGACAAAACTTCAGGGATTCATTGGAATTTGTACTTACTACCAGAAGTTCATCAAGATTTTCTCACAGCTCGTTGCACCCCTAACAGATCTGACGAGGAAGGGGGCAATCAGTTGGTCGGATATAGCGTAGCAAGCCTTTGACAGGCTCAAGGAGGTTATGAGCAGCTACCCAGTGCTTGTATTGCCGGATTTTTCACAACCATTTGCTTTAGAGTGTGATGAGTCGGGAGAGGGGATCAGCGCAGTGTTGATGCAGGGAGGTCACCCTATAGCCTTTGAGAGTCAGAAGCTCCTTCCAAATGAGAGGTTGTATTCCATATACGACAAGGAGATGTTGGCCATTATGCATGCATTGGCCAAATTCCGACAGTATTTAGTGGGTAATAGGTTCAGGGTGAGGACTGATCATAACAACCTCAAGTTGTTTTTGGAGCAGAAACAGCTACAGGAGAGGCAGCAGAAGTGGATCAGTAAGATCTAAGTGTATGACTTCGACATTGAGTATGTCTAGGGTAAGAACAATGTGGTAGCAGATGCCCTTTCACGTAGACCAACCACGTTGTCTCTTATGAGCTTGGACACAGACTGGAGGGCTCGACTCCTAGTAGAGTACTCCAAGGATAGATTTGCATGTGAGATTCTGGATGGGAAGGTGGTAGATAACAGGTACAAGGTGATCGATGAGATCATCTACTATAGGGACCGAATCTTCTTGACTGAGGGATCTCAACTCAAGAAGAAGATACTTCAGGCATCACATGATTCACCATTGGCCAGCCATCAGGGGTTTACCAAAACCTACAGGGCCATTAGAGAGAGGTTCTCATGGAAGGGCCTCAAGGAGGACGTACTCCAGCATATCTAGGAGTACGAGGTTTTCCAGAGGAGCAAGGGGGAGATGAGCCATCCCATAAGATTATTGCAGCCTCTTCCCATTCCGAAGGGGAAATGGGAGAGTATTTTGATGGACTTCATCGCAGGGTTTCCCATGGTGCAAGGCAAGGATTGTATCTTTGTTGTCGTTGATCGACTGACAAAGTATGCACATTTTTTCGCCATATCCACACACTACATAGCAGCATAGGTGGCCGAGCTATTCTTAATAGAGATCTTCAGGCTACATGGTCTTCCTAAGACCATTATCAGTGACAGGGACAGCCGTTTCATGGGCGGGTTTTGTCAAGAGCTTTTCCGGTTGGTGGGGATGGAGTTGACACTGAGTACCAGTTATCACCCACAGACGGACGGGCAGACGAAGATAGTTAACAAGTGGCTGGAGGGCTACTTGCGTAGCTATGTCAGTGGGCAGCAGCGAGCATGGCTAAAGTGGTTGCATCTAGGGGAGTACTGCTACAACACCACACATCACATGTCCCTTTGTATGTCACCATTCTATGCTTTGTATGGATATCATCCTTTATCTTTTGTTGACGTGATTTTTGGTGCTTGCAAGGCTCCAAGAGCCAAGATTTGGATCCAAGAGAGTGAGGATATCCTTCGAGCTCTTAAGGATAATATGGCTACGACGCAGAACCAGCAGAAGCTGTATGCTGATAGGGGTCGGGTGGAGAGACAGTTTGAGGTAGGGGACTTGGTCTACCTACGATTACAGCCATACTGACAGCCGTCACTAAAGCAAAAGGGAGCTGATAAGATCAAGCCCCACTTTTATGGGCTATACAAGGTGATACACAACATTAGATAGGTTGAATGTGAATTGGAGTTGCCCCAAGGCAGCAAGATTCATAACATTTTTCAAATATCATGCCTGAGGAAGGTATTGGGGTAGCAGGTGATAGTGACAGATGAGCTACCACCCACGGAAGATGAGGGGCATTTGGTGTTGCAGCTAGAGGCTATTATTGATACCAGGGAGAGGCAGCTACGGAGTAGGACGGTCCGAGAATTCTTGGTGAGGTGGAAGAATTTACCGGATGAGGATGCCACTTGGGAGAGTGAGAAAATTTTGCAGCATCCATCACTTCAGTTGCTTGAGGACAAGCAACATTTTGCCGGGGGAGACTGTAATATTCCTAATTAGCCATGGCTAATTGGAATATTCGATTTTGCTCAATTTTGCCTTCTATAGTTAGTTATAAATAAAAAAAAAGTGAGGAAGGAGGACATAACTCACTTTATGAATAAAGTCACTCCCTAGTAGCACAACATTGTAACTTAAAAGGGGAGCCAAGGGGGCCCAAGGACCACATAGAGAAGGGGCCCACGTAGACACTTGGAGGTACTGCGCAGATGGAAAAGGAACATGTGGCAAGAGAGAGGCTACGTTGGAGGAGGTGGGCCTTAGAGTTTTGAGAGAGGCCAACGCTATAAAGGAGAGAGGAGCCTTCTCATTTTGATCATTCAATTATGTTGCATTTGAGCTAGTCACTTTGACTTAGAGCACATTGGTTGTTTAGCCTGTCTGCAGCACTGTTTAGTGCATCGAGTGTCTCTTTTCGGAGATCTCACCCTTAGCCCCAGGGGACTTCAAGTGCCTGCTCGAGCAAGGTAGTTCCATCAGTATTTTGCAGGAGGAGCGATTTTTGGAGTTGAGGAGGAGCTGAGTATTTTTTATGACTGCGTAGTCTTGAGAGAGGAGGACGCAGTTCTTTTGGGTAGGAGCTCCGGATTGGGTTTTGTGGAGGATTTGAGCTGGGAGATTGAGCAAGGGATCAACCCTTGCATATTGGAGGATTTTGGTAGAGTTTCAGGTAGAGTTTTGGAGGTTTCTCTTCAAGAGCAGCGCAGAGCCTTGAGGGATTGCGTAGATCCCCAAGAGGGTGATTTTCGGGGGTCAGCAATTTTAGAAAAGATTTCTAGGCCTTTCTGGGTTTATTGAGCAGAGGCTGATTCCAGAGTTTCAAAATTTTCTGAGGAGGGGAACAACCCCAAATCTTCATTTGATTCCAGCAGTAGCAGCAGCACAGTAGTTCTCCGACAGTTTGGACACAATTTAGAGAGAGGCCATTTCTTTACCATTCTGAGTGTATTTGTTCACTTGCCTTGTGCAAGTCGAGGTGCTATCCTTCTGATCACCTCTTGTACTCCTTCCATCACTCAGTATAATAAAATGGCTTAGCATTTCTCTCTGCATTTCTCGAGTATCTGCTTATTTTCTATGTATACATTATTGTATATTGCACTATTGTTATTTCTTTGGTTGGAGTTTGCTTGTATTTGAGGGATATCTCTGGTAAGGGATATTACAGTGGTATCAGAGCATAGATCTGGCTTAGCTTGTGGAGCTAGCAATCTATGACACTGAGGGAGAAGCCCTACATCTGTTACAGAGGTAGGAAATATAGAGATATTGAGCATAGGTTGGAGAACACCTACGGAGAGGGAGACTGTGTTCAGGTGGTGGACACAGAACAAGAGGAGCCTGTGGTGAACACAGAACAGGAGGAGCCTATGGTGGACGCAAAGCAAGAGGATCCAATGGTAGATGATGCCGGGAAGAAATTTGTGGACACGCTCCTCAAATCAGTGTAGGATATGTCGAGGAAGATCGAGGTGATGGGGTAGAGATTCACGACGGTGGAGGCTAGATAGAGTGAGAGCCCACAGGTTTTCCAGGTTGGAAAGGGATCGGGTGCATCTCACCATTTTCCAGATCAGGGTGCCACTCAACATGATACTACTTAGCAGGTGGCCTCACATGCCCCTATACGCTCTACTATGCCCACTTTCCTAGGAGCAGATACGGGGGCCGGAGCACAGCAAGAGGTAGAGCCCAGTCATATGGGCAATTATTTTGCGGAGTACCAGGCCTATGGGAAGGAGTTCAGGGATGCTATCTCATTCAGAGACTTTGTTCAGCTCCAGGGGGATAGTAGACCCCGCAACCATCACAGAGGATACCGGCATTATCATGATGGAGACACTCACCGCACACCTAGTAGATTCAAGTGCCTATGTTTGATGTCTCATCAAACAGTTCGGCAAAGTCTTGGGTGGAGAAGTTGGACATCTGTTTCCAACTTAACCAGATATCGGAGACAGAGGCCATCAAGGTGGCGAAATTATATTTGGATGGTGAGGCCTAGGACTGGTGGTTCCATGGGTTGGTTACACTCGGACACTCCACAGTGACGACATATACCGAGTTCACCAGGAGACTGATAGAAAGGTTTGACCAGAGGGATCCAGAACAACACTTTGTTGAGCTGATGAGGCTCAAACAAACCGGAAACCCAGAGATCTACATTGCAGACTTCTTGAGGGTTTTAGTGATGGTGCTAGATGTATCCACGGCATGGAGGATCTACATGTATGTTGAGGGGTTAGCAGAGCCACTTCGGGGTCCACTAGACCAGCCACACTCCAAGATGCTATTAGCAAGACTCGGGACTTACAAGATGCCTTACACAGGACTCCGACACCTTACCCCCAGAGACAGACTTTCCAGCCTAAGGGGAAGGATGTGAGGATTCTGCCTCCAAAGGGGAATCCAGGACGAGCACAGATTGATGATGATGCCAAGAGGGAGCTGAAGAAGAAGCGATTGTGCTTTACCTGTCAGGAACCGTGGGCACTGGGACATAGATGTGCTGCTAGAAAAGCACATTTTATTGAGGTCTTCTTCGAGAGCAACAGAGAAGAGGATGAGGAGGATGATGTGGAGGTAGCAGATAATCATGTCGTGCAGGATCTTTCGCCACCTCCACCACCAGAAGCAGGTGGTGCGGCCTTTGCACCTACCATAGGGGCACTTGCAACATTGCAGGGAGTTCCCAAGTATTTGACGTTGCGCGTATGGGGGACAGTACGTGGCCAGCAAGTATCAGTTTCGGCTGACAATGGGGCAACTCACAACTTCATCGATGCACAGATGGTTGAGCGGAGAGGTATACAAACAAAGAGCTTTGATGACTTTTCAGTTTTGGTCCTAGGAGATCAGACCATGGTGTGTGCTCATTATGTTCCAGAGTTATCAGTGACGATGGGCACCTACACACTGACTAACCACTTTTTTGTGGTCGATATTCTGGAAACCAACATGATACTGGGTGTTTAGTGGCTTATCACTCTAAGGAAGGTCACGACAGATTGGAAGGCCCTAGAGATGGAGTGGGATGATGAGAAGACAGGGAGGCATGAGAAGATACAGGGATAGCACACATATCCGCCTAAGACTGTTTCAGCTCATCGAATGGAGGCAGTATTCTGGAAGGGAGACATAGAGTGGGCAGTGGAGCCGCGTGCATCAGAGGCAGGGACTACAGGGCAGACGATGCACCCAGAGATACAGTCCATCCTTGACCAGTATGCCACAGTGTTTAGGGAGATTCCGCCGGGACAGCCACCGGACCGGGGGTTTGAGCACATAATTGAGCTTGAACAGGGCATACAGGCAGTGATTACTACCCCCTATAGGCATCCCAAGGCCTATTGGGATGAGATTGAGCAGGAAATTCAGGAGTTGTTGGCTCTTGGGCACATTCGGTCGAGCATGAGTCCTTTTGCTTCTTCCGTGGTGTTGGTGAAGAAGAAGGACGACACATTGAGGATGTGCATTGACTACAGGGCCCTGAACAAGAAGACCCTAAAGAACAAGTACCCCATACCCAGGATCAATGAGTTGATGGATGAGTTGAGAGGAGCACGATTCTTCTCAAATATTGATTTGAGATCTGGGTACCATCAGATTCACGTGAGGGAGCAGGACATTCCCAAGACCACCTTCAGGTCTTTGAGTTTTTGGTGATGCCCTTCGGGCTAACCAACACCCTAGCTACATTCTAGTCCTGCATGAACCACATCTTCCACAGTCACTTAAGGAAGTTTGTGTTGGCGTTCTTTGATGACATTCTCATTTACAACAGGACTTGGGAGGAGCATCTCCAACACATTCAGACAGTGTTGCGCATCTTGGAGGAGCAACAGTTCTATGCCAAGCTCTCCAAGTGTGATTTTGGGTTGACGAAGATGGTGTACTTGGGACGGAGTGAGAGTTCACAAGGAGAAGATCAGGGCCATCAGAGATTGGCCGGAGCCGAGGAACGTGATAGAAGTTCGGGGATTCATTGGCATTTGTACTTATTACCAGAAGTTCATCAAGAGTTTCTCACAGCTTGCTGCACCCCTGGAAGATCTGACGAGGAAGGGGGTATTCAGTTGGTCAGATACAGTGAAGTGAGCCTTTGACAGGCTCAAGGAGGTTATGAGCAGCTGCCCAGTGCTTGTATTACCAGATTTTTTGTTTTGGAGTGTGATGCATCGGGAGAGGGGATCGGCGCAGTGTTGATGTAGGGAGGTCACCCTATAGCCTTTGAGAGCCGGAAGCGCCTTCCGCATGAGAGGTTGTATTCTATATATGACAAGGAGATGCTATCCATTATGCATGCATTGGCCAAATTCCGACAGTATTTGGTGGGTAACAAGTTCAGGGTGAGGACTGATCACAATAGCCTCAGGTTGTTTTTGGAGTAGAAACAGATATAGGAGAGGCAGCAGAAGTGGATTAGTAAGATCCAAGCGTATGACTTTGACATTGAGTATGTCAAGGGTAAGAACAACATGGTAGCAAATGCCCTTTCACGTAGACTAGCCATGTTGTCTCTTATGAGTTTGGACATACTCTGGAGGGCTCGAGTCCTAGTAGAGTACTCCAAGGACAGATTTGCATGTGAGATTCTAGATGGGTAGGTGGTGGATGATAGGTACAAGATGATCGATGAGATCATCTACTATAGGGACCAGATCTTCTTGACTAAGGGATCTCAGCTCAAGAAGAAGATACTTAAGGCATCACATGATTCACCATTGGCCGGCCATCAGGGGTTTACCAAAACCTACAGGGCCATTAGAGAGAGGTTCTCATGGAAGGGCCTCAAGGAGGACATACTCCAGCATATCCAGGAGTGCGAGGTTTTCCAGAGGAACAAGGGGGAGATGAGCCATCCCGTAGGATTATTGTAACCTCTTCCCATTCCGGAGGGGAAATGAGAGAGTATTTCGATGGAATTCATCACAGAGTTGCCCATGGTGCAGGGCAAGGATTGTATCTTTGTCGTCGTTGATCGACTAAGAAAGTACACACATTTTTTCGCCATATCCGCACACTACACAGCAGCGCAGGTGGCCAAGCTATTCTTCAGAGAGGTCCTCAGGCTACATGGTCTTCCTAAGACCATCATCAGTGATAGGGACAACCGTTTCATAGGCGAGTTTTGGCAGGAGCTTTTCCAGTTGGTGGGGACGGAGTTGACACCAAGTACCAGTTATCACCCAAAGACGGACGGGAAGATGGAGATAGTTAACAAGTGGCTGGAGGGCTACTTGCGTAAGAATGTAAGTGGGTAGCAATGAGCATGGCTGAAGTGGCTGCATCTAGGGGAGTACTGCTACAACACTACACATCACATGTCCATTGGTATGTCACCATTCTATGTTTTGTATGGATATCATCCTTTATCTTTTGCTGACGTGATGTTTGGTGCTAGCAAGGCTCCGAGAGCCAAGATTTGGATCCAAGAGAGTCAGGATATCCTCCGAGATCTTAAGGATAATATGGCTACAATGCAAAACCAGCAGAAGCTATATGCTGATAGGGGTCAGGTGGAGAGACAGTTTGAGGTAGGGGACTTGGTCTACCTACGATTACAGCCATACCGACAGTCGTCACTGAAGCAGAAGGGAGCTGATAAGCTCAAGCCCCACTTTTATGGGCCATACAGGGTGATACGTAGGAATGGACAGGTTGCGTATGAATTGGAGCTGTCCCAAGGTAGCAGGATTCATAACGTTTTTCATGTATCATGCTTGAAGAAGGCATTGGGGCAGCAGGTGACAGTAACAGATGAGCTACCACCCATGGATGATGAGGGGCATTTGGTGTTGCAGCCAAAGGCTATTATTGAAACCAGGGAGAGGCAGCTACGGAGCAGGATGGTCTGGGAATTCTTGGTGAGGTGGAAGAATTTACCGCATGAGGATGCTACTTGGGAGAGTGAGGAAATTTTGCAGCATCCATCACTTCAATTTCTTGAGGACAAGCAACATTTTGTCGGGGGATACTGTAATATTCCTAATTAGCCATGGCTAATTGGAATATTCGATTTTGCTCAATTTTTCCTTCCATAGTTAGTTATAAATAAAAAAAGTGAGGAAGGGGGACATAACTCACTTTATGAATAAAGTCACTCCCTAGTAGCACAACGTTGTAACTTAAAAGGGGAGCCAAGAGGGCCCAAGGACCACATAGAGAAGGGGCCCACGCAGACACTTGGAGGGACTGCGCAGATGGAGAAGGAACACATGGCAAGAGAGAGGCTACGTTGGAGGAGGTGGGCCTTAGGGTTTTGAGAGAGGCCAACACTATAAAGGAGAGAGGAGCCTTCTCATTTTGATCATTCGATTATGTTGCATTTGAGCTAGTCACTTCGACTTAGAGCACGTTGGCTATTTAGCCTGTCTGTGGCACTATTTAGTGCATTGAGTGTCTCTGTTTGGAGATCTCACCTTTAGTCCCGGGGTCTTCGAGTGCCTGCTCGGGCAAGGTAGTTCCATCAGTATTTTGCAGGAGGAGCGATTTCTAGAGTTGAGGAGCTGAGTATTTCTGATGATTGCGCAGTCTTGAGAGGGGAGGACACAGTTCTTTTGGGTAGGAGCTCCGGATTGGGTTTTGTGGAGGATTTGAGCTGGGAGATTCAGCAAGGGATTAGCCCTTGCATATTGGAGGATTTTGGCAGAGTTTTGGGTAGAGTTTTGGAGGTTTCTCTTTAGGAGCAGCGCAGAGCCTTGAGGGACTGCGTAGATCCCCAAGAGGGTGAGTTTTGGGGGTTAGCAATTTTAGAAAAGCTTTCTGGGCCTTTCTGGGTTTATTGAGCAGAGGTTGATTCCAGAGTTTCAGTATTTTCTGAGGAGGGGAACAACCCCAAATCTTCATTTGATTCCAGCAGTAGCAGCAGCACAGCAGTTCTTCGGCAGTTTGGACGTAGTTCAGAGAGAGGCCATTTCTTTACCATTCTGAGTGTATTTCTTCACTTGTCTTGTGCAAGTCAAGGTGCTATCCTTTTGATCACCTCTTTTACTCTTTCCATTACTCAGTATAATAAAATGGCTTAGCATTTCTCTCTACATTTCTCGAGTATCTACTTATTTTCTATGTATACATTATTGTATCTTGCACTATTGTTATTTCTCTGGTTGGAGTTTGCTTGTATTTGAGGGATATCTCTGGTAAGGGATATTACAGTGGTATCAGAGCACAGATCTGGCTCAGCCTGTGGAGATATAGTCTATGACATTGAGAGAGAAGCCCTACATCTGTTACAGAGGTAGGAAAAACAGAGATATTAAGCATAGGTTGGAGAACACCTACGGAGAGGGAGATTGTGTTGGGGTGGTGGACACAGAACAGGAGGAGCCTGTGGTGAACACAGAATAGGAGGAGCCTATGGTGGACACAAAGCAGGAGGATTCGATGGCAAATGATGACGGGAAGAAATTTGTAGACATGCTCCTCAAATAAGTGCAGGATCTGTCGAGGCAGATCGAGGTGATGGGGCAGAGATTCATGGTAGCAGAGGCTAGACAACGTGAGAGACCACGAGTTTTCTAGGTTGGAGAGGGATCGGGTGCATCTCACTATTTGCCAGAGCAGGGTGCCACTCAGTGTGATACTACTCAGCAGGTGGCCTCAAATGCCCCTATACACATTACCATGCCCACTTTCCTAGGAACAGACACAAGGGCTGGAGCACAGTAGGAGGCAGAGCCTGGTCATATGGGCGATTATTTTGCGGAGTACCAGGCCTATAGGCAGGAGTTCAGGGATGCTCTCTCATTCAAAGACTTTGTTCAGCTCCAGCAGGATAGTAGACCCCACAACCATCACAGAGGATACCGTCATTATCATGATGGAGACACCCACTGCACAGCTAGTAGATTTCAATTGCCTACGTTTGATGGCTCGTCAAACAGTTCGGCAAAGTCTTGGGTGTAGAAGCTGGACATCTATTTCCAGCTTAACCAGATGTCAGAGATAGAGGCCATCAAGGTGGTAACATTACATTTGGATGGTTAGGCCCAGGATTGGTGGTTCTATGGGTTGGTTACACTCGGACACTCCATAGTGACGACATATGCCGAGTTCACCAGGAGACCGATAGAGAGGTTTGACCAGAGGGATCTAGAACAACATTTTGTTGAGCTGACGAGGCTCAAACAGACCGGAAACCCAGAGACCTACATTGTAGACTTCTTGAGGGCTTCAGTGATGATACCAGATCTATCCACGACACAAAGAATCTACATGTATGTTAAGGGGTTAGTAGAGCCACTTCAGGGTCTAGTCAGATCCATTAGACCAGCCACACTCCAGGATGCTATTAGCAGGACCTAGGACTTGCAGGATGCCTTACCCAGGACCTGGACACCTTACCCCAGAGACAAACTTTCCAGCCTAAGGGGAAGGATGTGAGGATTCCGCCTCCAAAGGGGAATCCAGGATGAGCACAGATTGATGATGATGTCAGGAGGGAGCTAAAGAAGAAGCGGTTGTGCTTTACTTGTCAAGAGCCGTGGGTACTGGGACATAGATGTGCTACTGGAAAAGCACATTTTATTGAGGTCTTCTCCAAGAGCAGCGGAGAAGAGGATGAGGAGGATGATGTGGAGGTAGGGTATAGTCATTCCACACAGGATCCTTTGCCACCTCCACCACCAGTAGCATGTGGTGCAGCCTTTGCGCCTACCAGAAGGGCCCTTGCAGCATTGCGGGGAGTTCCCAAGTATTTGACGTTGCGCGTACGGGGGACAGTATGTGGCCAACGAGTACCAGTTTTGGTTGATAGTGGGGCAACCCACAACTTCATCAATGCATAGATGGTTGACCGGAGAGTTATATAGACAGAGAGCTTCGATGGCTTTTTAGTTTTGGTCCCAGGAGATCAGACCATGGTGTGTGCTCATTATCTTCCAGAGTTATCAGCGACGATGGGCACCTACACACTGACTGACCACTTTTTTGTGGTCGATATTCCGGAAACCAACATGATAATGGGTGTTCAGTGGCTTATCACTCTAGGCAAGGTCACGACAGATTGGAAGGCCCTAGAGATGGAGTGGGATGATGAGAAGACAAGGAGGCATGAGAAGATACAGGGACAACACACATATCCACCTCAGACTTTTTCTGCTCATCGGATGGAGGCAGTCTTCTGAAAGGGAGACATAGAGTGGGCAGTGGAGTTGCATGCATCAGAGGCAGGGACTACAGGGCAGACGGTGCACCTAGAGATACAGTCCATCCTTGACCAGTATGCCACAGTGTTTGGGGAGATTCCGCCTGGATAGCCACCGGACAGTGGGTTTGAGCACACCATTGAGCTTGAGCAAGGCATACACGCAGTGATTATTACCCCCTATAGGCATCCCAAGGCCTATCGAGATGAGATTGAGCGGGCCATTTAGGAGTTGCTGGCTCTTGGGCACATTCGGCCGAGCACGAGTCCTTTTGCTTCTTCCGTGGTGTTGGTGAAGAAGAAGGACGGCACATTGAAGATGTGCATTGACTACAGGGCCCTGAACAAGAAGACCCTGAAGAACAGGTACCCCATACCCAGGATCGATGAGTTGATGGATGAGTTGGGAGGAGCATGGTTCTTCTCAAAGATTGATTTGAGATCTGGGTACCAGCAGATTCGCGTGAGGGAGCAGGACATTCCCAAGACTGCCTTCAAGTGTCACTATGGGCACTTTGAGTTTTTGGTGATGCCCTTTGGGCTAACCAACGCCCCAACTACATTCAAGTCCTGCATGAACCACATCTTCCGCAGTCACTTAAGGAAGTTTGTGTTGGTGTTCTTTGATGACATTCTCATTTATAGCAGGACTTGGGAGGAGCATCTCCAACACATTGAGACAGTGTTGCGCATCTTGGAAGAGTAGCAGTTCTATGCCAAGCTCTCTAAGTGTGAGTTTGGGTTGACAAAGATGTTGTACTTGGGACACATCATAGGGGTGGACGGAGTGAGAGTCAACAAGGAGAAGATCAGGGCCATCAGAGATTGGCCGGAGCCGAGGAACGTGACAAAACTTCAGGGATTCATTGGCATTTGTACTTACGACTAGAAGTTCATCAAGAGTTTCTCACAGCTTGCTGCAACCCTGACAGATCTGACGAGGAAGGGGGCATTCAGTTGGTCGGATATAGCGCAGCGAGCCTTTGACAGGCTCAAGGAGGTTATGAACAGCTGCCCAATGCTTGTATTACCCGATTTTTCACAGCCATTTGTTTTGGAGTGTGATGCATCGGGAGAGGGGATCGGCACAGTGTTGATGCAGGGAGGTCACCCTATAGCCTTTGAGAGCCGGAAGCTCCTTCCGCATGAGAGGTTGTATTCTATATACGACAAGGAGATGCTGGCCATTATGCATGCATTGGCCAAATTCCAACAATATTTAGTGGGTAACAGGTTCAGGGTGAGGACTGATCACAACAGCCTCAGGTTTTTTTTGGAGCAGAAACAACTACAGGAGAGGCAACAGAAGTGGATCAGTAAGATCCAAGTGTATGACTTTGACATTGAGTATGTCAAGGGTAAGAACAACGTGGTAGCAGATGCCTTTTCACGTAGACCAGCCACGTTGTCTCTTATGAGCTTGTACACAAACTGGAGGGCTCGACTCCTAGTAGAGTACTCCAAGGATAGATTTTCATGTGAGATTCTGGATGGGCAGGTGGTGGATGATAGGTACAGGATGATCGATGAGATCATCTACTATAGGGACCGGATCTTTTGACTGAGGGATCTCAACTCAAGATGAAGATACTTCAGGCATCACATGATTCACCATTGGCTGGCCATCATGGGTTTACTAAAACCTACAGAGCCATTAGAGAGAGGTTCTCATGGAAGGGCCTCAAGGAGGACGTACTCCAACATATCCATGAGTGCGAGGTTTTCCAGAGGAACAAGGGGGAGATGAGCCATCCTGTAGGATTATTGCAGCCTCTTCCCATTCCAGAGGGGAAATGGGAGAGTATTTCGATGGACTTCATCACAGGGTTGCCCATGGTGCAGGGCAAGGATTGTATCTTTGTCATCGTTGATCGACTAACAAAGTACACACATTTTTTCGTCATATCCGCAACTACACAGCTGCGCAGGTGGCTGAGTTGTTCTTCAGAGAGGTCTTCAGGCTACATGGTCTTCCTAAGACCATCATCGGTGATAGGGACAACCGTTTCATGGGCGGGTTTTGGCGGGAGCTTTTCTAGTTGGTGGGGACGGAGTTGACACTGAGTACCAATTATCACGCATAGACGGATGGGCAGACGGAGATAGTTAACAAGTGGCTGGAGGGCTACTTGCGTAACCATGTCAGTGGGCAATAGCAAGCATGGCTGAAGTGGCTGCATCTGGGGGAGTACTGCTACAACACTACACATCGCATGTCCATTGGTATGTCACCATTCTATGCTTTGTATGGATATCATCCTTTATCTTTTGCTGACGTGATGTTTGGTGCTAGCAAGGCTCCGAGAGCCAAGATTTGGATCCAAGAGAGTCAGGATATCCTCCAAGCTCTTAAGGATAATATGGCTACAACGCAGAACCAGCAGAACTTGTATGCTGACAGGGGTCAGGTGGAGAGATAGTTTGAGGTAGGGGACTTGGTCTACCTATGATTACAACCATACCGACAGTCGTCACTGAAGCAGAAGAGAGCTGATAAGCTCAAGCCCCGCTTTTATGGGCCATACATGGTGATACGCAGAATTGGACAGGTTGTGTATGAATTGGAGCTGCCCCAAGGCAGCAAGATTCATAACATTTTTCATTTATCATGCCTGAAGAAGGCATTGGGGCAGCAGGTGACAGTGACAGATGAGCTACCACCCACGAATGATGAGGGGCATTTGGTGTTGTAGCCAGAGGCTATTATTGATACCAGGGAGAGGTAGCTACAGAGCAGGACGGTCCGGGAATTCTTGGTGAGGTGGAAGAATTTACCGGATGAGGATGCCACTTGGGAGAGTGAGAAAATTTTGCAGCATCCATCACTTCAATTGCTTGAGGACAAGCAACATTTTACCAGGGGAGGCCGTAATATTCCTAATTAGCCATGGCTAATTGGAATATTCGATTTTGCTCAATTTTGCCTTCTATAGTTAATTATAAATAAAAAAAAGTGAGGTAGGGGGACATGTCACATAACTCACTTTATGAATAAAGTCACTCCCTAGTAGCACAACGTTGTAACTTAAAAGGGGAGCCAAGGGGGCCCAAGGACCACATAGAGAAGGGGCCCACGCAAACACTTGGAGGGACTGCACAGATGGAGAAGGAACACGTGGCAAGAGAGAGGCTATGTTGGAGGAGGTGGGCCTTAGGGTTTTGAGAGAGGCCAACGCTATAAAGGAGAGAGGAGCCTTCTCATTTTGATCATTTGATTATGTTGCATTTGAGTTAGTCACTCCGACTTAGAGCATGCTAGCTGTTTAGCCTGTCTGTAGCACTGTTTAGTGCATCGAGTGTCTCTGTTCGGAGATCTCACCCTTAGCCCCGGGGGACTTCGAGTGCTTGCTTGGGCAAGGTAGTTCCATCAGTATTTTGCAGGAGGAGCAATTTCTGGAGTTGAGGAGGAGCTAAGTATTTTTTATGACTGCGCAGTCTTGAGAGGGGAGGACGCAGTTCTTTTGGGTAGGAGCTCCGGATTGGTTTTTGTGGAGGATTTGAGCTGGGAGATTGAGCAAGGGATAAACCCTTTCATATTGGAGGATTTTGGCAGAGTTTCGGGTAGAGTTTTGGGGGTTTCTCTTCAGGAGCAGTGCAGATCCTTGAGGGATTGCGTAGATCCCCAAGAGGGTGATTTTCGGGGGTCAGCAACTTTATAAAAGCTTTCTGAGCTTTCTGGGTTTTTGAGCAGAGGATGATTCCAGAGTTTCAACATTTTCTGAGGAGGGGGACAGCCCCAAATCTTCACTTGATTCTAGCAGTAGTAGCAGCACAACAGTTCTACAGCAGTTTGGACGCAATTCAGAGAGAGGCCATTTCTTTACCATTCTGAGTGTATTTCTTCACTTGCCTTGTGCAAGTCGAGGTGTTATCCTTTTGATCACCTGTTGTACTCTTTCCATTACTCAGTATAATAGAATGGCTTAGCATTTCTCTCTGCATTTCTCGAGTATCTGCTTATTTTCTATGTATACATTATTGTATGTTGCACTATTGTTATTTCTCTGGTTGGAGTTTGCTTGTATTTGAGGGATATCTCTGGTAAGGGATATTACAGAGCTATAATTGGGTTGTTGGGCCAATAATTCATGCCATCATACATTTTTTGGAAATGTATGAGTTTCTAAGTTGGTTTATTTAGACCTATCATATAATATTCCAACATTCTAGCCATATAATAAGAAATATTAGTTCCCCGGATGCGGGTGTATTTAAAGCATGAACGGCAGGTGGCTTGTCACATGGGCAGCTGGCAGCCCGGACAAGCCACCATATATCAACATGCCGAGGTATTAACTGCGAAGGAGGGTGAAGCCATAGGGAGGCTCAGTTCGGCTCAAGCGACATTCAATGCGGAGGGGATTTTTCTTGGGATGTCCATTCCGGTTCAGGCGCCATTCAATGCGCAGCTTCGGACAAGGGAAATGGCGATCCATAAGTTCGGAACCCATGCTGTATTCCTGCATTCTTCCAAGCGGCTTCAGCAACTTCTGGAAGCGACAGAACATACTCTGGCAAGGTGTAAGCTTTCTTCGAGGAATTTGGTTAAGGAAGGCAGTCGCAGGATGCCAATTGAGAGACTCAGGATGGGCAGTCGACGCGGCGGAACAAGGGGTCGCCCTGCTACTCAGAGGCCCGCTACTTCACCCTCCGCCTCTGTGGACAATCCTTCTGGGCAGAACAGAAGCCTGAGCGGCACAGTTAGCCGTAGCATTGAACGAGATAGGGGTGAAATCCTGGATTGCGGTCACAGGGAGCATCCGGCAGTCAGATATCGCATCCCCTGCACGCTGGAGAATAATACGCTCATTGTTTCAGTCACTGTGGAGCATTGCAGCGACCTCCGGAGGCCTGGGGACAACCTGACAGTGCCAAGGGTGGATATGCAGGTTCCCAGAGTGGATATGAGGCGACCCACGCAAGCAGAAGAGGCCGGACCCAGTGAGCCGGCTCTGAGAATGTCGCGCCAAGATGCAGAGGATGACAAGAAGCTCAAGGGCTTGGCGACGGATGAGCCTTACCTCACTGATGAGGATTAGCTCAGAAGCCTCTGTCCTCATGGCCAGGAACGCTACTCTCAGTCCATCTCCTTCTGTTTTCTTGGTATGTTTGTTTGTCATAGGGTCAATGTCCGCCGCGAAGGTTTACGTGTCTACTATGTTAGTCTACGTGTCAATTGTGTCAAGTTATGGGTCCATCGTGTCAAGTCATATGTCCGCTGTGTTGGCTCAAAAGCCTGTTGTGTCGATTACATGCTGGTTATGTCGGAGGAAAGAAACTGGTCCCTTTTTGCCTGTTGCTTAGAATGGCTAATCATGGGAAATTCTCTTCGGAGATGCGAGGCTTCGGCCCTTTTGTAAATTTGGATGTATTTTTGTTTTTTGTAATATAAATTAGTGCAGTTTTACGGAGAAAAAAAAAATAAGAAATATTAGTTAGCAGGCCTTGATAGTTTGCAATGGATCATACAATTGTGTCTATGAAACTCACTGGTGACAATCAAAAGGGCTCTCTAATGTTTCACAAGTCATGTATGAGGGTTCTAAGAGAGCTCAAACTCACATCAATTTCCATGCTAACGTTGGATGGTTGTGGGTTGGTATTTGGTATTTGGTATGTCCTCCTATAGTGGTGTTTGTTTTGGTTTATCTCTAGGAACCATACTAATTAAGTTTACTGCAACTTAATAAAAATTTACTTTTATTTATTACTTTTCCATTTTTTAACAAATTATATAAAAAACAATTTTCATTAAAATACTTACCTAGGGTGCAATGAAAACCAAATTAGTAGAGTTTGCTAGAAATCTCCTAAATCTTGTCTCAATGTCCTTAGTGTCCCATAAAATGAGAAATGTTCATCAATCTCATCTTAATGTCCTTAATGTCCCATAAAAAGAGTTGTTTGATCTATGGGGGAAAATGACACACTATGAGCACTTTAAAAAAAATGCGCCCAATAGAGATATGCACACATTGCAAAGTGCAAGTGTTCCTAGGAATGCATGCACATTCTTTTTCCATCCCTACTTGACATTGACATGGCATCCTTCGTGGCAGTTCAAGGAATGCTATAGTTGGACATTCAAGATTATATGTGTGTTCTCAATAATGCAATTGCATTCATGTGTGAACGTATTCATGCTAATCCCATTGCTACCTTTTTGTCCATAAACTTTGTGGGAGCACCTATAGTAATTTTGTTTTTTTAAGAAACTATTTGATTACATGGTTTGCCAAGTATAACCTTTGACAAGAATATCAAGTCTATTAGTCATGTTTGGAAGAATTTTTACAAAAATTTGAAGATGAAATTATTGTTCAATTGTGCATGTCATCTCAGAAATTTGAGATGAGATTGTAGTTCAATTATGCATATCATGCATAAATTCACAAACAAACTGAAGTACCTTTGTTATTTGTAAACTGACTTGGATATTCCACTAGACAGTTCGTCATAACAAATATGATAAAAACTATATTTAAAAAAATTTGAAAGCTACACCATAGAGTTTATTTCCCTTTCGATTTATGGATCTATAGATTATTGTTTATTGCGTATGCATGCAAATTAAAATTTATACAGAAAATAGAGAATAAAAAAACTCATGAACCATGATGGCATAAGATATAACTTGAGAAACCCTTTCGGGAGAAAATTCTATGTGAAGGTGAGGCTGCTCTACTCTCTTTCTCTAAATAGAAAATCACTGCGAGTACAAAGAAGTAAGTCTTGTAACCTGTGGGCTACTACATTCACAAATCCTCTTCATGTGCTCTATCCCCTATTCCTCTTGGCTATTTTGCTCATTTATGGAACAAATGCACTCGAAAAGAATGGAACCCATCCAGTGGTTAGGTTTGACTAACTCAACTCTTAATCAAAGTTACAATATGGACTCTTTTAGAGTTCAACACAATCATGTGGCTAGCCCCCTTTCCATGAGTTATAGGGGTTGACATGACATCCTCTCGAATTATGGTGGTCAAAACAAGAAGGTTGGCTAGCCCCTTTTCTATGAGTTATAGGGGCTCATGTGACATCCTCTCGAATTATGGTGGTTAAAACAAGAAGGTCAACTCTAGAGCGATGTAACTTTTGCATACAGACTCCGATTGAGGCGATTTTTGCACCATTGAAAAGGCCTTAGTATGCAAAATATGAAAGAGGTGCAGCGCCAAAGCGACAACTTTTACCTCCCAAAAACATCGTTTGATGTTTCAAAATGCTCCCAGAAGGTTTCAAACCCCAAATTTGCCAAACTCGATCCCACTGGTAAAAATGGTGCATTGAGATGGATGACAATCAATATAATGATGCTATCTAAATCACTTTGAAACTCATAACAAAGAGTAATTTAGAAAACACAATTTAGCCTCCGATTTGCATCGACAAAAGTTCCATTTATGATTTGCTTTCGCATGTTGTGAAGTTAAATAATTAATGGAATTCAGTAATCCTTGGAAGTATTGTAGGAGCTTAACCTTTGAAATTCATACCATAGGGTAGTTTGGAAAAGGCAATTTGGCCTCCGCTTTGCATCAGCAAAAGCTCCATTTATGGTTTGTTTGTAAATGTTGTAAAGTTTTAATTTATGTAATTTTAAGCTGTTTATTTTCCCTTTATTTGCTGTTGCTTGCATGCATTTTCAGATCCCGGTCTGTAATGAGAAAATAGATAGCTTCTATAGTGAGGCTGAACCAGCCCTTGTGTTCACATTCATGTTGATTTTTTCATTTTTTTCTTGAATTTTAATGCGGAAGATTTCCAAGACATTATCAAGCTTTTGCCAAAATTGCATTTTTTTTTTGCAATATTTTATTAGATAAACAAGACATCTCAACCTTCTCCATTCTAATCGAAGCACACGGGAAAATTAAGTTAAAGGCACACCTCAAATAATTAATCTCTGATCACAAAGTCAGGATGTCTTCGATTCCTTCTTCCATTGGACAGTCAGGCCATTCTAAATCCTGAAAGTCATAACCAGTGCTGGATGGCTTGGGATCGGGAGTAGCCTTTATATCTGATAAACTAAGCTCCTCTGAACTCAGATTATTACATTCTAGTATCAGCGATGAATAATCGTGGAAAACGCTCTGTATCATGAATTCTGATCCACCTTCCAAGTTACAGAATTGCAGATGATCGCTGAAGCCCTGATCACTATCATCAGAGTAGCAGCCAACAAAAGGAAGTGAGTGATGTTGATACCGAGGTTCATGGAGTTCCATACCTATGGAGGAAAGGTTCTGCATTTTCAATACTGAATCACAAGATTTAGGTTCAGGCCATGGATCAGACTTGAAAGTCATGCCTGAGTAAAGGGGGTCCACTTGATTTGATGGTGTATGTAATTCCACTGGTTCGTCCAAACTATGTCTCAGATCATCCATGGTTCCTTGTATAGACTTCTTACTATGGCTGTCCATGTCTTCAGAGTTGTCATTATTGCTATTAATCCCTGAAGGAAATGATATGTACCTGTTTGCTTTGGGTAGATGGACAGGTTGCTGCATTAATTGCGTAGCAGCATATTGATAATCAGTGGTCTGTGATTCTCTGGCTTGACCCACCTCTTCATTTTTCCCAGTCTGCACTTGTCCATCTTGGAGGTTGCTGGAAATGTTATTTTCATGAGTATGATTGTCTCCAGTATTCTCATGGGCATGATGTTTTGATTCGAGAGGTTTGTGGGTGACAGGATCGATGCCTTGTTTCCTGAGCTTCTTACTTAGATGACTGTTCCAGTAGTTCTTTATTTCATTGTCTGTTCGTCCTGGCAGTCTCCCTGCTATCAACGACCACCTGATAGACATCAACAGTTGTAGTCACGTCATTTGCACAATACTTCACAATCCTATTCATTTAAACCCATTACCCATATCAATTAAACATTTAGAAGCATCATTGATACAAATCCCACAAATCTCAAACTCTTTCATATCTCATGCATTTCTATATTTTCATTATTTGAATTTGAGCTGAGTACCTGTTGCCCAGGAGACGATGCAGGCGAATTATGAGATCTTCTTCATCCTGGGAAATATTACCTCGTTTTATTGTGGGCCTCAGGTAATTGAGCCATCGCAGCCTACAACTCTTTCCACACCGCAGCAGACCTGCACACATTGCTTCATGTGATGAATTAGGTGGTCTAAAACAACCTTCCATACAACAACTGAGTTACAGATATTCATTCCATCAATTCTACTGCATCCTAAAGAAGTTCTTCAAAGTTTTAAACATGATTAATCTTCATTATTTGTTTTTGGGTTTGATACTTTCTAGCATGTCATTAGGAATCTGCCCCCGAGGCATTTAGGCTTTCAAAATCTAAGTCATTCAAATCATTTGGGATTGCATCCACTTTGACCCGACCAACCTTTAACATTATTGGATTTGTGCAGAGTAAAAAAATTGGAACTTTAACATAAATAGTGCTTTAACAATGCATGTGCCTTCTGTCATATCTGATCTATATGATCATGATTAATCTTCATTAACTTGATTTGAATAATTTATTTAATTCAAATTAAAATTAATAAATAAACTTTGTAATGAGCATTTTTTCAGGGATTGCAGATCCCTGGAATATCTCCACTAATAACAACAAAGTCAATAATTAACATTACAATTCACTGCTATCAATAAAATATTCCGGAAATCTACCATCTAGATAAGTTCAACCCCTTATAACTAAAAATTCTTATCAAAATTGAAACAAATTATGAAATTAACTTGATAACCAGAGCTTCACATAAAAATCACCCATACCAAGACTCATTCTTCTGACTAAAATGTTTAATCTATCCAAGCTACTAACTACTGCTGTGATCAGTACAATTTATCTGATCAACACTATGTGATATGCATGTAAACACGTAGCAGATCATATAACGAGAATCCATAACTGAAGGATTGAGGCTGATGAAGCTGCCAAATGTTTCAGGCTGCACATATCTATGGAAAAAAATCAAACATTTTGCAGCAATTCTTAGGCTTTACATTTCAGTATCGTGCATTTGTTAACTACATTTCATCTAGTTATACAAATAACCACCCATGCATTGAAAATTTGAAGGACTATGACCTGCTTTCTCAGGGAGATTTCTCCAGTCACCTTCACCATGCCATTCAATAAATCTGGTGAGGAGATTATCCTCCCTGGCTGTCCAGGGTCCTCTGTGCAAACCATTCTGGGAACAGCAGGGAGACCGACCCATTTTCTAATTTCAACTACTCTCTTAACACTGAAGAATAACCAAAGTGCCACTCAATTGGTCATGGGCTTAAATCATCTGAATCCCCCCACTCCCACAGCAATAACAGCATAATCAGAGTCTGCTGATGCTTCGCATTAATACACTGAAGCAATTTATGGCTGCTGCTAGTCCTCATTTTTTAATCATTCAAAAGCAAGTCCAGTTGATTTTTTTAATGGCTTTCTCGCTCAGAAGGTCACTTCCTTACTTAAAAATAGAGCAGCATGTGATATAATTCTATAGGGCCTCGAGTCCCCTAAAGTTGTTCTCTGTTACAAGACTTTATCGAGCCTCCTCGTCCATGTAACTGCCATTCTCAACCGCCATTCTTACGTTATTGCAGGCATTACTCAGGGTTTCAAAGTTTCTTCTAATGGAGTCGTGAAACCCTTGGCCCTCCATCCACTGCAGCCGCTTTATGAGACATTATTCAAATGTGATTAAAGCTGATTTCTGTCGAACTAAATATAATTCAAGTCGTGGAGACAGAAGGAACTATAAAGGCTCCAGCTATGTATACCCGTTGTGAAACAAATTGCAGGAACTAGAAAAGTAATTTCAAAACTCCGAGAAAACCCCAATACCCTAATGAAATCCAAAGCCACGACCACCTAAAAGTCGTCCGAAAAGAGAAATAAAGCGAATAACGTATGCTTCAAATTTTATTGTTCGGTTCAATACTATAACTCCTTTTGATCTGTGGTACTGAATTTTTAAAAAGCAAGATATTAACATCTTTCAAAAGTGAAAATTAGTTTGTCGGTGTGTACAGGCCATTTTTTTAAGACGGAACAATTACATTACATAATAATGTTTTATAAATATAACATGATTTAAATGTAATATATATATATGTTTTTTTTTATGGTCATAGTAAAGTTAGACGTTATATTGATGTATGAGATTTTTTTGTTTGTAGGATAAGGGACTCACTTTCGCATGGTAATTTGATTGCTAATTTGACACCACATTGGTGTATGAGACCCCCTTGTTTGTGGGATGAGGGACCCACCTCCTCCCTGTGATTTCACTCTTAATTTTACAAAATCATACATATTCTACCCCTTTGGTTTTGAACATGTGACCTCTTGAAAAGAAACACATACTTTTAACCATTAAACTCACTAATTAAAAATACATTGAACTTTATAAGTATATTATTTGAAAATGAATCAAACTATTAAACAATTATACCTGTAATATTGAAATTGAATAAAATTTTATTCTATTCTTCAAAAACATGGAAATGTACTCTCTTGTAAATTTAAATGTGATATTGAATAAAATTTTATATGATTATAATTTAATGAATAGTATTAAAATCAGAGATATATTGAAATTTATGATAAAGGAGGGTTAAGTAATATTTTTAAAGATTTTTTTTAATATTATTAAAATATATAAATAAAAAGTAAATTAATTATGTTAATAAATGTGTTTATTTTGGATTAATGTTTTTAAAATTATAATTTATTATTAAAAATAATTTGGTGGATGGTAAAAATTTAACTTTTAGGAAATATTTTAGAATTTTTTTTTATTAGAATGCACAAATAAATGGTTGAGATTTATTTTCAAAATAATTAAGTTTTTTTTTTTTTTTTTTTTTTTAATTAAATTGATTAATTAAAGAAAATGTCCTATGAACAAGTGTTATATGAATTAAGCTATGAGTTTTTGGGCATTTGGTATTGATAAGCCATAGTATTGGTCTATGGTATTGTAATAAAGCATATTTACAGATATGGTAAAAGTGATGGTGAATCACCATGATTAAGAATATTGTTACATGTTTTTTTGTTAAATATATATGTTTAACTTAGATATTAATTCTTTTAATAATAATAAAAAATTTATAATTTAGTTTTTTATAATGTTTTAAATTTTAGAAATGTGAGATGTATTATGAAGTGTGTGTTTTGATGTTTATCATGGATTAATGTCTATAAAATTTTATGGACTATTTAATTATATAACTGCATTAGTGTTGAAAATTTTAGCCTCTTGGAAATATTTTAGAATATTTTTAGTAGAATGCACAAATAAAAGGTTGAAATTTATTTTTGAAGTAATTATGCCTTTTTTGCCACATGAACTAGTGTCATATGAATTAAATTAGATTTTCTTGGGCATGTGGTATTGATAAGTAATAGTATTGACATATGATATTGTTATAAAGCCTATTTACAAATATAGTAAAAGTGAGAGTGAATTTCCATGATTAAAAATCTTATTATATATTTTTTAAAAATATATATGGTTAACTTAGATATTAATTTTTTTAATAATAATAATAATAATAATTTTATAATTTAGTTCTTTTATGATTTTTAAAAATTTATCAAATGTGTTTTGATGTTTATCATGAATTAATGTCTATAAACATTTATAAGTTATTTAATTATAGCACTATACTAGTGTATTATTTATTATCACATAAATTAACACATTTTTATTATTAACATAAATTTATTAAAAAATTATTAAATATTTAAAAATAAAATTTACAATATTAATTTAAAATTAATTATTATTTTATTATACCAATTTTTTTTTGGAAAATTGTGTTCATTTTTATAAGTTTATATCACGAATCAACTATTGTGGTTTATACATAGAAGTAGTTTTATTGGAAAACACAAGTTTAAATGTCAATTTATATTAATTAAAAAATAACTATTTAAGGTTAATGTATTGATAAATTTATATTTAAATTATAATTAAATAATAATTATATATTTAAAGAGATTAATTATGTGTGTGGGGAAGCTAAATTATATATATATTTTTAATAATAAAAAATTAAAATAATAATGGATAAGAATTATAATTATCATTATTATTATTTAAATTCATATAATTAATAAGTTTATTTATATTATAAATATATTATTATTATTTTTTTTTTTTGAAATAATGATCGAGAAATTTTATTAGCAAAAATACTATGACTATTTAAAGTTGATTTAATTTTAGAGTTTGCAAAGCCAAATTTTTCATAATTTTGATTCTTTTTATTCATTGTTTACTTTTAGCTAATTTTCGTATCCAAAATTACATGGAATTCGGTATGTAAAAACTTTGCAAAATACATCTGGTCAATATTATTGCATTTTTAGTTCATGCTTGATTGTTATCTTATTTTGTCTTAAAAAATTACATCGTTTTACTTAGTATTCTCAAGAACATGAATATTCAATTCAAAAGGGGTCGAGGAGTAGTAGATACAGGCACTGTTAAAGGAGGTCATAATGCTACCTAGAGCTCTTTCAATTGCTTCCTTATCCCTTCAATTTCACCCTCTTTCCTTTTAATCAGAGCCATTTGTACCTATAAACCTATTCTTCTTTTTTCCAATGTGTGCCATGTTGCTTCCTAACTTGAAACCATGTTGTGCCATTCATATCGTCATGAGATCAAGCACGTCTCCAGAGTTTTGTTTATATTCAAGGTTCCTATGACTCACTTGGTGGTTAAGTTTTCCAATGAGTATGCTTCAGAGTTTAATTTGCAAGGACGTGTAATGATTTATACTCTTTAATGGATTTTAGACTTAGTTTGATCCTTTTTTGCATACCTTTCAATTGAAGATCTCATGGGATGATTTTAGATTGAAATGTTGAATGATGTATTCATGTTTGTTGGAATCAACATTTCAAACCAAGAGGTTGGTTCGAAACGTTGATTCCAACAAACATGAATGCGGTGACTCAAGAAGATAACACTACACAAAACACAGATCACAGAAGCCTCAAATTATTAATGTTGAATGATATTATTGGAGTTTCCAAAAATCATTAATTTTTGAACTAGATATTTTTAATTATGTTAACTCCCTCTGCTAGAGAAAACCACTTTGCATGATTATTTGATGTCGTGCCTAGAATCCACTGGTACTATTTTTTTTATTTTTCCTATGGTGTTATAAATCACCCCTCCTTAGACCTACCAACCATAGGTTTTGTTTCGATGCTCCATCAAAGAAAATAACATATGAGTAATGAGTTTTTATCTAATTCTAAAATTCTTCTATTGGAAGTGATATCTACCATTGAATCTTTCTTTACACTACAAGGGTGTTTTGAAGTTCAATATGGAATTGAGCTAGCCATATTATTTCAAAGAAGTCTACAACTAGAGGCCTTTGTGGTTTTAAATTTTTGCTAAATATATAATTTTCCATAAGGGTCTTGTCCCTTTCTGTTATCACCTCTAGTTTGATTTGACTATTTTGAAATATTATTTTGTTGTGTGTCAACCATGTTTTTTATTTGACATATTCTGGAAAAGCCTCCCAAACTCTTTTTAAGATCAGATTGCTTCTAAATGAACTTGTATAATTTTGATGCCAAGAGTCGAACCATTGGGTTATGGAGTTTGACCATTTCACTATGTGTAACAGACCTTGTAGTACATGTTCCTATATTTTCTTTATAAATTCCTATTCTACAAACATATCATGGATATTTTCACTATTTTCCTGTTAGAATGCAGATCTGGAGGGTCCTTGTATTCCTCTTTTAATAAAAAAAAAATTTGTGACAATTTTTTTTGCGCTAATGTCCAACATAAGATATTTATTTTAGGAATCCCATTTGTGTGCTAAATTGCAACCACAATTTGCAGTGTGAAGGAGGTCCCTTTAGAAAGATCTGCCACTCATAACAAAACTTATATGGAATTCCCCCATCCTCTGGAATCTTTTTCATTTATTGAGTTGGGAACACATCATTTCAAAGAAGAAAAGACTAGAGATTAGGTGGCTTAGGCGAAGAGGAATGGGGGAAAATTCCAACCCTCTTATGCCCCTTCAAAAGACCAAAATGAGATATCAAATAGAAAATTTATTCCCTATCGACAAAGCCATCACTTGAGAGGAGTAAGGGCTAAATTATCCCTCAAGGGATGATTTCCCTTTACATTATCCTAGCAAATGTTTATTTTTTTTCCATTCCCTGGGACCCATGAGAGGGGCGGAATCTATGAGTGGGATCGTTGTTGAAAGTAATGTCTAGATTTGTGAACATCCTTTGATTGAAAGGAAGTTGTCTGCAAATTATTTTCTTGGTTCCTTCCAAATATTTATACAAGGTTTGTTTCCACCAATCATCCCTATATGTAACCAAACACTATAATAAATGCCCCCTAAACACCCAATTCATCATTGTTGGATCCTTCATGCCTAGGCCACCATTTATGATTGGGTTCTTAACTATTTCACATTTTACCAAATGGAATTTTTTCTCATTAGCATTACCTCCTTGCCAATGGAAATTCCTTAATTCTTGAACAACATATTTATCAACTCCAATAGATGTTAGAGTTGTTGTGAATTGGAAAATTGGGAGTGTTGATAGGATTTATTTGAGGAGAACTAATCTGCCTACTAGGTTTAGCCATTGAGCTCCCCATTTTGTAATTTTTTCTTTTATCTTGTCCAATATTGGTTGCGATGATGGATGGAGAAAGGTTTAAGTCTTATTGGAATTCCTAGGTATATGAATGAAGACCATTCCTCTTTAATAGGAATTTGAAGGATTTGTTGCATTGTTGCTTATCTATTTTTTCTTGCATTCCACATAATTAGTAGGCTTTTCCATTTATTTATTAGTCCCAAAGGTTTGAATACATTTTTCTAATACTCCATTAAATTTGGATACAATAATTATGGATGCCCCTCCCATCAGAAGCATGTCATCTGCAAATTAGACATGGTTAATGTTTTGACCTCTTTAATGATCGATAAACCATGGAGGTTTCTAACATTTCTATGAAATTCTAATTTTTTGCTTAGTGAGTCTATTATGAGAATATATAGGATCAAGGAGAGTGGACCTCCCTACCGTAGTCATATTGAAGCTTTAAAAAACACATCTAATCTCCCATTGACCACTGAGGATATCCATGGGGTGGTGATACATGTTGATATCCATTTTATAAATTGAGAGACGATTCCGTATTGAAAAAGAACTATAAATAAAAATTTGTGTTGAACCCTGTCAAATACATTGACCATGTCTAGTTTAATTAACATTCCTTTTCCCATCATTCTCTGTTGCACTAGATGGCTTCTTGTACCAAAACTATATTATCCATGATTTTCCCATTTTTGATAAATCCACCTTGGTTTTTAGAGATTAGAGATGGAAAAAGGGTTTGACTCTATTTGCAATGGTCTTGGAGATTAATTTATATGAAACATTACATATGGATATAAGATCAAAATTATCGAAGGAAGAGAGATTTGATTCTTTTGGGAAAAGAGCCAAAAAGGAAGAATTGATTCCTCTCACCATTTGAAATGATTTTTCAATGTATGAGATCATTCTTGCCAAAGAATGGTTTATAATAGCCCAATAGGTCTTGTAGAAGTGCATTGAAAAGCCACTGGGGCTCTGTGACTTATCTAGATCGAAAGCCAATAGAGCCTACCATACTTCTTGAGTCTTAATAGGCCACATTATTCTCTCATTTTCCTCCTCACTAACCATCTAGTGCATATGTTCCATCACTTCTTAAATAAATTCTCCATCCTCATTAGGTTGTTCTAAGTACAGGTATGCAAAATGTCTTAAATATTCTTATTTAATTTGTTCAAATTAGTTAAGGGTCTCTCCCTTTACTATGTTAATTATTTTACTTTTTTCCTCCACACCCTTTGATTAACCTATTTATGGAAAAACACATTTTTTTGTCTCCTTATTTTAACCACAAACTCCTTGATTTGAGGTGCCACATTTCTTCCTCACTTTTTAAAGATGTTTGAAGTTTTTGGAAGGCTTGTTTTTCTTCTACCTAGGAGTTCTCAATGATTAGTTTTTTTTCCTTATTTATTTGAATTTCCTCTAATTTATTTCATACAAATACATTTTTTTTTGGTACTTATGATTGAATTTGCCAATTGTTTTGAAGATTTCCTGAATTTTTTTATATTTTGCTTCCAAATGGAAACTTAGGATCCTTTAATCCACTAACTCCATTCCTTTGAGACTATATTGAAAAATTCAAGTTCTTTAGACCAACTAGGATTGTAGTGGAAAGGGAGGGGGACAAATTTTTCTATGTGAGAGATGGACATAGAAATAGAGCGATGGTCCGAATTCCCCCCTACAAGGATTTGGGATAGAGGGGTGGTGTTTTCATTCAAGATGGATTTTTTAATGAGGAACCTATCTAATCTTTCCATGATATTACCTAGTTTTATTCTTCTATTTCACCAATCATATTTTCCATTTATAAGCTTTGGATCATATAGATCTCAAGATGAGATGAGATCTTCCATTTTTTATTAAAATGGATCCCTGACATTTGATACCCCTTTTTTATCACATGCTCGAATTATAGTATTAAAATATCCTACAAAAGAAAGTGGATCTCACTTTGTGCATTTTAGGTTTAAAATAATTTTCCAGCATGGCATCTTATCATAATAAGCATTGGGAATATAAATGTTAATGAAATTGTATGTTTTACCTGAGGAGATGTAACGAAGCTTTATAACTATCCAATTTGAAGAAACACAATCTTGCATGAGTTGAAAGTGTGATGAAGAATAAATTATATAGATGCCCCTTGAAGCCCCTCTAGAACTAGTTCCCTTGGATGCACTTCCTTTCCATATTTTCCTACTTCTTAGGAGGATGACATCCTCCAGTATAGTTTCGAGGAGCAACAAAATTTATGGTTTTTCCATTAGAATCAAGTTCCTAATTGATGCCAATTTTTCTTCACCACCTAAACCCCTATAGTTCCATGAGATGGCTTTCATCATTATCTATTTGCTTCCGAGACTCACCTTGTAGGGGGTGCATTACCACTTGGATTCTTAATATTTTTGGTGTTTATCTTATAAATTCCCTCTAAAATATGTTGTGTTCCCATTTCTTTATCCCTATTTGTTCGTTCTTCCCATTTGTATTTGTTGTGTTTCCTTCCTTTCCTTATTGAGTTTCTTATAATTGAGACCCTCACTACTTATTCTTCTTTTGACCCTTCTCCCACTAACTCTATAACTAGAAAGAATGGCCTTGTGGTGAGGATGACAGTAGTAGGGTCCTCCCTTAGGGAATAAATTCTCAATGTTATTATAAATGTTCGATTAAATTAGGTATTCTATAGGATAAACACATTCAATAACCACTCACACAACCAAATCAAAGATCACAACACTAATATTTTTACAGGGTTAAAACCCTCTGAGAGGGAAATAGTCTATGGTTATGGCCAACATTGCCAGTTGAGGAAATTTTATTAATACAAAAGAAAATATTTTGCATAAGAGAGTTCTCAAAATCAATCATTATCAATGATCTTCCATTCACTTTACATACAGATCATGGACCAATCATGTGCTAAGCCATGGATCAACAATTGTTAGTGTCGAGGAGAATATGAGCCATCGAATCATTATATGAACATATCGTGACCATCAGATTATGATGAAATTAATGCATAATAAAAAAGCACACTAAGAATCACATTTTTACATAAGAGACGCATTAAACCAAGTTGAAGTTCTAAGTGTCTAAATATCCTAATTTCCCTCCTTAAGAACAACTTGGGATATGATTGAAGAATTTACAAAGGTGACATGATATGAGAAGGAATGAGGCATTAAAGTATATCCCCCCTTTAATGATAACTTCTTGAACTCCTTACATAGATTGATGTTTAGAAAACTTTATTTTGGAAGAGACTTTGTGTAAATGTCTACAACTTGATCATCTATAAGGAAAATGTGCACTTTAATAACTCAATCATGAATGAGCTTTTTTTATGAAGTGCATTTCTGGCTCAATTTGTTTTCTATGTTAATGCTAAATTGAATCTTTACATGCTTGATGGAACTCTAATTGTCACATCATAGGGTGTTCGAATTTTGTTGCTGAAATTTAAACTCTGAAAGGATATATCAAAGCCACAAGAATTTTTTACTTGCATTAACTTTTGCTTGGTACTCTGCTTTTTTTGAAGAAAGAGAAATATCCTGCTAATTTTTACAAGCCCAAGTATTAGGTTTGGAACAAATACTAAATACATAACCTACAATAGAATTTCAATCATTAGGGTCACCATCCCAATTTGAATCTGTGAAACCAACAAATAAAGGAGCCCCCCAAATTATAATGTATCCCTAACTGAACTATACATCGAATATCTTGAAGTATCTTTTTTCTGCTTTCCAACGAATTTCTTGTGGTGTTTGTATATAGTGGGAAAAAATACCAACATCACATGAATAATCATGATTGGTATGAATCAAATATAATAGGCTATCAACTAACTGATGGTACAAAGTGGCATCAACTTAAGGTCATGTGGCAATAAGTTTGACTCTAGACTAAAAGGGAGAAGGGGCTAATTTACAATCTTCAATGTGAAATGGTGAAGAAGGTCACGTGCAAACTTATATTGTGAAAAAGAAATTCCTTCCTTGGTTTGGAATACTAATAGGCCAAGGAAATAATGCAAATATCATAAATCTATCATCCAAACTTCTTCTTAATGCTTGAATTCACATGTGTTAAAATTTTAGTCACTACTAGTGAGGATAAGGTCATTAACATAAAGAACAAGGATTATGAGATGGCTTCCTAATTTATTGGTGTAGACATTGGGGTCAGAATGACATTTAGAGAAGCTAGTGTCAAGAAGAAAACTACCTAATTTTGCATATCAATCTTGAGGAGCTTGTTTAAGACAATAGAGAGATTTCTTAAGAAGGTAAACAAAGATGGAGTCACTCTAAACATATCCAAGAGGTTGATCCATATAGATTTATTCTTGTAGATTCCCCTACAAGAAGGTAGATTTCACATCCATCTGATGGACCTCCCGTCTATGTGAGGAAACAAGGGCTAGAACAAGGTAGATAGAATTAATTTTGATGATAGGGGGAAAGGTTTCATTATAGTCAATTCCTTCAACTTGAGAGAATACCTTAGCAACTAATGGGGTCTTATGTATTTCAAAACTTTCATTTGATACATGCTTAGTTCTATATACCCATTTACATCTAATAATTTTTATTCCTTTTGGAAGAGGTACAAGTTCCCAAGTATCTTTCACCATCAAGGAACAATATTCTTCATTGCTAATTCCCAATCTAGATGGCCTAAATCATCTGTGAATGTTTTTGGATCGCGAGTCTCTGAAACTTGAGCCAAAAAATAGGAAGCTTGCTAGAACTATGAATTATTACCATGTTGATCTGTAGGATCATTGACAAGGTCACTAGTTGCTCCACGCATTGAAAAAACCCATTTAGGAAGTTATGGTGTTGATGTAGATCCATTTTTAAAGGACTCAAATGTGAGCAGGAGGAAGTGGATTTTCATCCTCAATTTCATCATTGGAATAAGAATAAGGTGGCATAAACTTTGAAGATGGCTCACAAGTTGCAGAGCATACAACTGTCAAAATAGGCTCAGAATGAAAAATATTTTCATCAAATTTAACACCTCTTCTAATGATTATTTCATTTGAGTGAGGTTGAAGAAATACATGACATTTTACATCTTCAGAATACCCAAAAAAAATACACTTCTCACTTTTAGGTTGTAAATCTTTCTTTTTTTCATCAGAAATGTGAGCCCATGCTACACTACCAAAAATATGGAAGTGTGGCTTACATCTGGATTATATTTAGTCCATGCTTCTTCCAATGTTAAATTGATTGAATCATTTGTGGGAGTGTGATTTACTATGTAATTTGCACAATTGATTGCTTCCAACCAATAATGAAGACTTAATTCTATTTTTTTAAATGCATGGTTCTTTCTTTCAACTACACCATTTTTTTGTGTTGTACATGGAATAATATGTTGCATTTGAATTCCTTTTGAAGTGAAACATGTTACGAATTTATTTTTGACATATTCACCTCCATTATCTATTCTTAACCTTTGTTGATGATGTCCATATTGTCCTTATACAAGGGCCTTGTAGGCCAAGAACAAGCCAAAAAATTCACTCGTTTTAAGTAATAAACCCAAGTTCATTTGTAAAAGTCATCAATGAAATTTAAGAATTACTTCAACCAAAAGAGGGAAGGAGAAGAAAGTGCACCACATAAACCACTATAAACAAGATGCAAAGGGGCTAAGGCGTGCCAAGAGGCACGTTTGTCAAAACTTCCTTGATGATGTTTGCTAAGAACAGAATTGGAAAAAACACCATCTCTACAAGAAACAAGAGGAAGAACAATCACCATATTTTGATTATATAACTGTTTCAATAAGAGATAGTTTAAATGACGAAATTATGCATGCCAAAGTTTGCTCAAGTTATCACTATGAGCAATAAAAATTAAGGGAAAATATGATGACCCAAAGTTGTCAAACTTGTACAACCTAGTAATATCATCAACTATTCCAGTGGCAAGGACATGCTTAAGATATTTTAAATCCTTAATTACAACTTGGTGAGGTGAAAACTCTATTGTTTTACCTTCACTTAAATGAGTGATTTGATATATTGATAGAAGGTTGTAGGAAATACTTGGAACACATAATACATCATTGAAGTGGCCATTATCTACTTGAATTGTGTTAGACCCTACAAAAGTAAGAGATCTATCGTCACCAATACATATTTTTTTGGTGTTATAATAATTATAAGTATAAAATATGGATTTATCCTTAGCCATATGATAAGATGCTCTAGAATCAGTATGCCATTAATAAGAAGAATAAGTAGAGGTTCAATTGAAGGAGAAACTAGAACAAGAAAGTGCATGTCTATGAGAAGAAGTTTTAGAAGAAGAATCAAGAGTAATGTTGTGCTTCTTCATTACTGCTTTTAAGGCCTCCATACTTTTAAAACATTTAGACTTCACATCTCCATGTTTCCCACAATAATTGCAATGTCTGTCAATCTTCTTAATCTTTGATCTTGGTCTTTTATCACCGTTAGGGGTAGAGGCAAGATGAGAGGGTTTGGGACCCTCATTTTTCTTGTTGTTGTGAGGATGTTGCTTCTTTGGATGCTTGGTTTTATCTTTATGTTGGACCCCTAGGACCTTGTTAGATGTACCTGTAGCGTTAAATGCTCCAATATGCAAGAGCTTGTCTTGTTCTCTAATTAGATAGTCATAAAAAGATTCAAGAGAAGGATTTTGATAGGTATCCCCCCAATGCTTCTCTAGTGGCATAAAATGTAGATACAAAAACATAATATATAGAACTAAGATTTGAAAGAATAATATATATGCAGCATTCCTCACTTATATCAACCTGACATTATTTAATCAAATGTCTATGTGTTTTAAACTTAGATAAGTAATCTTCAATGAAAGAGAAATCATTAAAAATTAAATTCATGATTTAATTTTCAAGTTGATGAGATCTAATAATATCAAGTTCACCAAATATCTTTTTCAACTTTTCCTAGGCTCCATTTAGATCATCAATTCCTTAAATATGAAATTGCAAACCAAGAGAAATGGACATTCTGATTAATTCACATGTGTTTCTTCATTCCTATTATCCCATTTGGATCTCTTATCATCATTAGTGGGGACCATTTCTTGTCCCAAGGTAATCTGATACAATCTTAATTTACTCTAGTACATCCTCCATGTGATATTTACATGAGAAATAGTTTGTACAAGAGAAAAAGATCACTTGGAGTGGCCATATCAAAATATATAGGTAATATGGCTTCAAAAGCTAAAATAACTGTATGGATGGAAAGCTCTAGAAAAATTAGGTTGTTTCAAGAAAATGACTTTGAAAATGGAATTCGGATGTAAAAGCTATGCCCTTTTTATAAAAAGGCAATAACGGTAACAAAGAACCACATGGAAAGTAGAAGTTGGTCCATATGTTGATGGATGTTCATGAAAAAAAAAATAAAAAAATATTTTCCCTTGTTAGCTTTACGTATAACCTCACTTTACAATTAATACTTTATGAAGTGACCTTCTTTTATAAAACAAGTGAGAATTACTTCTACAATGAAGCTACTTTATAAATGAATTTCACATGAAAAATAACTTTAAAAGTATTTTATCGTGGTTCACTTTGATATGACAAGTGAAATAAAGTTTACAATAAAGTTGTGAAATAACTTAAGTTTGCATATTTTTTTCAAAAAATAACTTAGAAAAATAAGAGATTTGAACTCAAGACCTCTTACTAAATAAAATAATGTTTAACCACGTGTTCTAGTACAAACGACATAACAATATTAGTAAAGGATGGTGAGGGTGTTGTTGTTGGAGCTTTGCCTTGAACTATATGCTTGTCAAGATTAATTTGTTATGAACTTTTCATTTTAAAAATGATGAGAAACCAATAATTAGAGTCCACTTTCAGGGGGGAAACTCTTTTTACAATGAATAGAATGTATAGTGGGGCTTATATAGGTTTTAACATGCCCCTCCCATTCCAGCAAGTGTTTCCCTCAACACTTTGTGGGTGTTCCTACATGAAAAATCATCTTCATATGTCACATGTTCGAATGGTAGGTACTTCCATTTAATGTGGTACTTAGTAAATTATCAATTTCTAAACTACTTAATTCTTGTTTCCAAGAATTATCTGGTTCTAGTATGATTTTCCCTTCTTCATTAGTCTTTGGTAAAATATTTTGTACTAGGACCTTGTCATGATTTCCTTTGTTAAGTAAGAAACATGGAGGAATGGATGTGCACATGAAGTTGGAGAAAACTCTAATTTGCAAACCATACTTCAATTCCTTTACCACACCTTATGAGGGCATAATACCTCGATGCTAATTTATTGACCTCCTTTTATTACTTAAGGTGCATTTGTTTATGTGGTTTAGTCTCACAAATACCTAATACCCCTTCCATTATGATGTTGATTTGCTTATTGTTTTATCCTATTTTGTGGTAGTACCAAGTTGTCCTTCAATAGTTTGAGAGCCTATTGTTTGTTCCTTATGTGATCCTCCACAAATTGAGTTCTTATAGTCCCTTTCAGTGGTGATGTGATGGAATAAGGATTATATTCATGAAGTGTCATAAATGGGGATATTTTTGATGAATTATGTTGGATTCACACATATACTTGTGGCAGGTGGGGGGAGTTGGTGAATCAATAAGAAAATTTATTACTTAAACATTCATGAAGCATAACCAAACAATCTCACATTTGGAATAAAATATATAAATTAATTTTTTTACGCCATATATAAGCCCCTTGTTAACCCAAAAAACCCTTATTAATCCTTATATATTGAGTGATTACATGTCTATTGTTATATTGTTATATAGGTTAGAACCCCTCATGGTCCCATTTTATTATAATTGTACCCTTTGTTTCCTATATATACACTAAGGAGACCTACTCTTAGGAACACTAATTATTGACTTGTACATTGTATTAATTGTAAAAGGAGGTTTCCCCCTTGAAGAGGATTGTAATTATTGGTTTCTTATCATTTTTAAGGTGCAAGAATCATAACAAATTATTTATAACAAATTTGTGTAGGCACCAACCTACTGATATAAACGTTGTAGGAAATAACCTATTGTTACAAAATTTGTAGGAACTAACATATAGGAGGCACCAATCCCCCACGCTGATATATTTGTAGGCACCAACCTATACTAGAGACACCAATCCTCTCAACTGCAAGATTTGTAGGAACCAACTTATAGGAGACACTAATCCCCTTTGGTGCAAGATACTCATAGGAACCAACCTACTTCACTGAGTATTATTACTACTTCTTCCTTCAATAGGTCCATTAGCTACTTCTACGTTCACCAAGTCTACTTCATCTTTTTGTTTCACCAAGTTTTCTTGCTACTTCTACTTTTACTAGGCCTGTCTCTCCTAAAACTTGTTGTTTTTGGCCTCTTCCCAAGAATAAACTTGTACAACATGCCATGTATCCAATTTTACAAATATGATTCTAAAATATTTACTTGAGGCACTTATGTATTTCTCCTCATATCTCTGAAATTTTCATGGTCTAAAAACTCCTAGAAAATAAGTTATGTAAAAAATGACAAGATGACCTATGCGAAGTTGATTTCAAGACTATTCAATAACCCTAAATTCAGAGGGAATATCACCAAAATTATAGTGAACCAAAATATGAAATTTATACTGCAAGTACCTAGAGATGTTATTATATCTATCTCTTCATGTTTTCACAATATGAAACATCTTAGAAAGAAAAAATTAGAATGAAAATTCCAAGCTAACTTGTATGAGGCAGATTCATGAATAAATTTGTTATATAATATATACAAAATTACAGTGTAAATTTTTTTGAAATGTCTAACATAGGTACATGACACTCTCCCTTCTATATCCTCCAATTTTCATAGGCGTAAACATCCCAAAATAATTTTTATAGCGAAAATACCAAGCTGTCCTATTTAAAATAGATTTAAAGTTCATTCGGGAACCCTAAATTCCTCATATCATATCTATGAAACTATAGTGAACCAAATTGAGATTTTTCTACCAAAATTACATGAATATATCCCATATATATCCTTAAATTTTCATGGCCTGGAACATCCCAAAAGAAAAGTTATAGCGAAAATTCCAAGATGACTTGTTCACCCCAAAATCACATTTTTTTCTCCACCTTTAAAAACCAAAGAGTATTCCCTAGATTTTGTTGTGCACCTTGGATCTCTTCTTTCTTAGATGGTATTCACACCCACTCAGATATACTTTCTTTATAGTGTTTCTATGTTCACTTATGGGGCTAACTTGTAAAATTGGTTGGGTCGACCTATACTTTTTGGCTACACCAACTTAACAAAATCTTTCATATATCCTCATTTCTATGGAGTTAAAGGTAGTTCCATATACCATTGGAAAGGTCTAAGAATAATATATTCAGCCACGTACCTTATTTTCCCATTTGAACTAGGTATCTCGAGTAAAAAGGGCTTCAGATATAGGGTATTTAAACTAGGCATCATGAAAAACTGGGTATCCAAACAATCTTTCCAAGAATCTTCATCTTGCAATATTTATATTGGACATTTGTAGTGTCCCCCTATATTTTAAATCAATGAAAAAAATATTTCCAAAAATCTCCCCCTTTTTCATTAATGGAAACCGTTAGTCAATTTTGCAATAATATTGCAGTACTCCCTAACCTTTAGTTGGGCATCCATCTTAGTTTCCCCCTAACTTTGACATTCTCAATCTCCCCCTATATTAGACATCAATGAAAACATAATATTAAACAATATCCCCATTTTTCATTGATGGAAACCACAAAAATTTAAGCATTGTAGCTAAAGAACTTCCCTTGTCAACAATTTCTCCCCCTTTGACACCAATGGCAAAGGGTTACTCCCCTTGTGTGCAACTTCTTCCTTTGTATGAAGATTCTCCCCTTTTTAAAGGGATACTCCCCTTGATATTACTCTTTCCTTTAATAATGATTTGAGAGTGATATCACAACAATTTTATCCTTTAACTTTATTGAGGACATATACATTACTTAGGGTACTGGTTGCTTTTGCCACCAATATTCCTGAACCTACTTTCCTTATTTGACATCATTTAAAATGAAATGTGAGATCATATCCTTGATCACAAATTTGAATAAAACTTATAATATTGTGTTTTAGACCTTCGATATATAGGAAATTCTAAGTTTTAATATTTCATTGATCAAGACTAACTTTGCCCTTTCCAACTATCCTCACTAATGCATTATCTCCAAGGGTAACACTTCCTCCTTTTTCTTATTTTAAAGTAAGGAATTTACTTTCTTCTCTTGTCATGTGTTTTGAACATCCACTATCAGTAAACCTTTTTCTTTCTTTACTTTGAGCATATAGAGAAATTCCACATTCATCTTAATTTTCTTGTGTCCTTTTACATACCTTTGTCCATTGTTCTCTATGCCTAGTAATATCATCTTCCTTGGTTTTCTTAGGAAACCTTAATGTGATGTTTTAGCAATTACATGCATTATGCCAATAGTTATAACACTTGTAGCAATCAACAAGATTCAAAAGGGGGGAAATAATTTGTATCTTCTACACCACCTTCATTAGTTTTGTTGCTCACTAAACCATTGTTTGAGGTCTTATAAGATCCTTTGTCTCTAATTCTCACATAGTCATTTCTTACATAAGCTCAAAAAATTATTGCTTTATGACAAAAAAATTTACAAGCAAAGTAATAGACAATGAATATTTTTTATACCAAGATGTGAAAGGCCTTCTTTATGGAGAAACTCTTTTGAATTCATTCTTGTTTCTCTTATGAGAAAATTCAGGACATTGCTAGAGTTCGAAATTCAATAGCCCAATAGGCAATGGAGGAGTTTTTTTGAAAATGGATGGAGTTACAACCTTATCTCCCCCTCGAATACCTCATTGTTGTGTAAAAGGGAGTGGTTGATTGTAAGTAAAGGTAAGAAAATGAAAGTGAAATCGAAAATAATGAATTTGAGGTTTGACAAAGCTTAATGTACCATGACATGACGAGTATGGCCATATGGTTGGCTAAGGTGGAAAGGCAGTTGGTCAACAATTACGTGACATCATGGTGAGGGTTCAAAATGAAACACGGTGATAAAGAATTGGGTGAGAAGGCCCTTTTATAAGTAGTTTGTGTGGCAAACATGAAATTAGAGGCAATAAATTCCCTAAATTTTGTCACTTTGAAAGTCACTTCTTCCACAATATGCCATTGTAAAGTTAGCCATTGCAGTGAAAAAAAAATTGGGGGAATTTTATATCTTGGCATCACGTCCACCCCTAATTCTTTTGCGAGAAGGTGGCCAGGTGGTGTGGATAAATGTAAGAGTTACAAGTGTATTGTGATGATTGTGGCTTTGTCGATGATATGTTGCATAGACAAGGGAATTTTGAGCAACATGTTATCAAAAAATGACTTTCTAGCAATATGTCACCAAGAATCCCCTTTCATTGATGATGCATTGGACTCAGGATTTAATTGGTAAAGAGTTTAAATGCAACTAAGGTGAGGATGCCATTGTTATATAGGAAGAGAGAATTGTTATGATGTATTTATATAATCATGGATTTTGCAATGATATATCACTGTGATTTTTTCCTTTTAGTGATGTGTCAATAGAGGGGGAGATTCTTATTAACTAGTCAAATGAGCCTAGGAAGACTTTAGAAATATTAGCAGGGTAGTAGAGGAATGAAAAGGGGTTTGAAACCTTGGGGAAATTACTTAGAAAGGATTTTACAATACTTGGGGAGACCCTTCATCATTTTGAGTGTGAAAATTCCCACAATGAAATGAAGGGAATTTGTTGATGTTGGCACAACAGTTGGTGATGCAATAGAAGAAACCATGAATATTTACATGATTACTAGAATCGACTATGAAATTGTTGCAACAAATTTATACTCGTGGGATAACTAATCTAACCACATGCACACCACTTTAGAGACCAAGAGAGCATTGAATTATTTACCTTCCCCATTTTGCCTAAATGATGCTTATATCCTCAAGGGAAAGAGAAAAACACATTTTTAGCCACAAGATCACCCCCTTTTCCTAAGTTTCTTTAAAATTGTGTAGTATGAAATGTTTTAGGAGGCTAAAATATTAGGCTGTAATTTTAAATCTGTAGTGTTTCTATTCTACCAATGAGCAACCATAACCCCAGTAGAGACACCCCAACATCACATAGCTTACTTGATCAGGAAGCCTTTCTCAAGCCTTTACCTTCTTTTGTTTTCTTGTGTGGTCTTTTTATAGGCCAAAGGGTGGATGAGTGATCCTAAACATGCCTTTACAAGACAACATGGATGATTCTTATGTTGAGACTTTATTGGATTCCTATGTATTGATAATTATCCTTTAATAGAAATTTTGAGCATTCCATTAGCTTTAGGTTAGAGGTGAGACCTTAGCTAGACCTAAAATAAGTGTATGTATTTAAGATTAATTGGCCACCCAGGATAGATGAGATTAGATTCCCCTCAACGCATATCACTTTCTCTATTGAGTTCCCCACACGGTACTAGTCATGATTTCTCTAGCAAGTATGATTAAGACTTTGAATGGCCATACCCCAGTCTTGGAATTCACATAGGGATACATGGCTTTAAACTGTGCCATATTTTTAGGAAGGAGTGTGCTAAACATGAGGAGTATTTTATGGGAAATCATTGTTGAAGATTCTATCAAAACAAAATATTTTATCTGGCTACAAAAATGTAAGAAAAAATCAAGGCTAAAATAAAATGATGCCTGAAAGAAATGAAACTTAGTTGGGAAGAAAAGGGAGTAAATTTATTATGTAGACAATAGCCACCTGTGAGGTAGCAAGGAAAAGTACCTTTTAATAATTTGGCCATTGACTTGGAGGGACTCTACATCCCCCTCTGACGGTTGCAATCTATACTTGTCTAGGCCATGTTTTTTCATGATAATATATGTACCATGTCATATTTGTTGAAATTTGGTGTGTTTATGTTAATCTTCATGTACAATATTAGATTTTAGTTCTAGGTTTCCTATTTGGAATCTTTCTCACTAGTGGACTTGTTATCATACCATTTTATAATAATTTTTTGGTGTATGGAAAACGTTTTTTTCTAGATTTATGTCTTTCCTATTTAATTTTGTTGATTCTCCATTGTATAATTAGGCAATGCTAAGGCATTGTTCTCATTTCTCTGTTGATCAACTATAGTTTGTTTTAAAATTAAAATCAAGTTTTTGTTACTAGATTCATCCAATCCATTTCCCTAAGGGTGGTAGTTAGCTGAGTGTCTCAATATAATACCTTAGTCCAAAGTGAACTTGGTTAAATTTAAAGAGGAAAAATAAGTAGTGTTATTGAGAACAAGAGAGGTTGGCACCCAAAACCTGGGGATGAGTTGTTGTTCCAAAAAATGGATGATGATCTAGTCATTGATTTTGGTGGGTGAAACAACTTCAGTCCATCAAGTGGAGTGGTATATGGGAGTTATGATATATTGGTGTTGTTTTGAAGAATGAGGATAAATTTCTTTAAGTATGTCCAAACCCCCATTGTTTAAATGGCTCTTCGACTATCACAAGATATAGGTAAACTACACATCTTATTTCACATCCAACACATATTTGGCATACTAGACACTTATTGACATAATCATCTAAATATTTAAACAAAATTTTCCAGTAGTATCCAACTCTCATGATTTTGTGTGCATTTGTATCTCCTATGAAGTGTCCACTTGTTGGTCCATTGTGTAGTTCTTATAGGACTTGATTTCATCTTTTCCCTTGAGTAAATATAGGAGAAATCCATCATGATGCTTCCTAAATAGAACTCCATTGACAAGGTGATACTATGAAGCCTTGATCTTTATGGATTTTCTTTTCCTAGTGTTGATATTACTAGGTATACATTGTGATGAAGATATTTTTTCAAGTCTTGGTACCATGAACCTTCTAGAGAGGATGTGTGGAGGAATTCATAGGATCACATTGATATTTATTTCTCCCACTCTTTCTTGATGTTCCTATGGGTCTAGGGCCTCAACTATGAGCTTACATAGAACTTGACCTCTAATGATGTTATAACATTTGAATTCAAGGTCATATTCTTGAAGTGAGGTAATCCAATTTCCCTTGTGTTCTCCTAGCTCTTTCTAAATAAATAATGATAGAAGAGTGAGGTGAGGGAAAATTTCCTTAACATGACTCCTTAGAATATAGGCCTTGAATTGATTGATTGCCTTATATATATCATATTCCTTTTTTCCATACCCAGATAGTTAAGTTCAATGCCCTGTAAGCTAGAGCTCATGAAAGATATTGGTTCTTCATTTCCTTGATCATACTTTTGTGTAAATATTGTCGCTGGAGAAAAATATGATGGAAATGTCTAAATCAAGAAATGTTTATTCAAATTTGAACTGCATAAGGAAGGGGTTGTTTCTATGGAACCTTTTATTTTGTCAAAATCTTCTTTCTCTACATCAGTCCACTTATACTATGCATCCTTTTTTTATCATCTATTGAAGAGGTTTGGAAATTTGAGCAAATTGAAATATGAAACTTCTTACACAATTTATTTTGTTGAGGAAAGAGGACATATACCTCTTGCTGGTAGGAAGTGGGATTTCAGTGATGGATTTAACTCTTTATAGGTCAATAGAAATCCCATATTTGGAGATGACATGCCCTAGTAGTTTTTTCCTGACACTGACAAATATGCTCTTTTTGAGATTAAGTAAGATCCCATACCTTTTGCACCTTTTGAGTACTTGCTTAAGATGTTGTGGATGGTCTAACATCCTTTTGGAGAATATAGTAATGCCATCAAGGTACACTATCATGTTGTTGTTGATTAAAACCTTGAATGATATATCCATAACATGATGAAGGGTTTCTCCTACATTAATTAGGCTGAAGGGAATCTGATGATAACTAAAAATTCCTCACTTGATGTAGAAAGTTGTTTTTGTTTGGTCTAATTTAATGGGTAAGACTTGGTTGTACATAGAGAATCATCTATTAAAGGAAACATTTCAAATCCTGACATGAGTTGAAGGATCTATCCCATTGATGGGATAGGATAGTTATCTTTGTTAGAAGATTGGTAGATATTTTAGAAATATACATAGAGCATTATTTACCAAGAAAATTTTCTTATAGGCAACAAGTTAAACACCCTAGTAGAATGTCGGACTTTGAATATGATCCTTGCATCCAACATCTTCTTGATCAGTTTTTTCTAAATTAAAGACTCTAGAGTAGGATGGTTATCTCATAATTTCTTTTGATATGGCTTGAGACCATATTTAAATGGAATGAAATGATGTATAATCAGGTATCATAGATATTTAAATCATCATAAGTCTAGGAAAAGACATCCTTATATGTTCTAAAGAACTAAATGAATATGTGCTTTTTAGTTGGAGAATAATAGGTGCTCAAATTTAAATATTTTAGATTTTGGTCAATACACAAATTAACCGACTCACGCATCATTATGGGTCTATTAGTTTTAGCATTCATTGACGTTCAGAACTTGGTTGGTAGAAAAAACAACTTTTCAAGTGACATTATGCCTTTAGGGATCGGGTTGTATTTCATTATGCCATGATTTTCATTGGCTTCTTGGATTGACCATTCATGTTCTTCATCATCCATTATGACATATTTGAATACACCTACATGGGTATGGAATTCCATAGCATGTGAATTGTCATTGAAAAAAATCGAGTTAGTGATATTTGCAAGGACTATACGCTCGAAGATTAATTTAAATAAAAAACCATGACAGGAAGGAGTAAAATTAGAAATTGCATTAGCTAAAGTACCAAAATTAGAATTCACGGAATGAGGAATAAATGAAATATTAAGTTCCTATAATGAAGAAATGATTTTCTATACCTATTGTTGATACTCTCTGAGGTAAGGAGAAACACAATGAATGATGTTATGCACCTAATGAACAACTATTTCTGAGTCATTTAATACCTTTAAGAATCCTACCTTGAGATTAATGGAATTTTTTAGGATGATAATGAGGGATATATATTCAACTGTATTATTGGTGCATTTTAACTCTAATCGATCAGAGATGAGATTTTTCCATCACTGTGGGTCTATCAATATACATCTAGTGCTTACACTGTGATACGTTTTAGAGCCATAAAAGTACAAGGTCCATAAGTCAAGATCTAATTATAAATTAATGGAATTGTTGCTACTTACATATGTTATATTACAAACTTAGTCATTAACTTGAGTGCAATGAAGGAGTTCATATTGAGTGTCTAGTAGAATTGGCAATGCCTGAGTTGCATAATAGCAAAGATTAGTTTCCCAAAAATAGTTACTCAAAGTAGCATGAGAAAAAATGATAGGTTCATTCTAGACTTCCAAATCTATGATTTTCTGCTTCATATGGGCCTCATTATGTTCCTCAATCTGATTATTCTCCCCTCTATAAGGAAACCACATATGAGACCAGCTTGAAGAAAAATACCCTTGCAGTTTATGTGCCTAGCCCCTACTTAGTAGAAAGACATAAGCATATGGTATATCCAAAACCATAATATCTATTAGTTGGTGTACTCTTTGGTCTAAAGCTAACCTGATCATGACATCCTTGAGTTCACTTATAAATTTAGCCTCATATCAGTCTAGCTAAATGATTATAGTTGTAGTTTTAGATGGGATAGCATCAATCTTTTTTCATGTAGAGTACGACATAAAATTCGATGAATCCTTGGAGTCAGCAAAGTTATCATGTATATTATGATTGAAATTCTCAATTTTATATAGGAAAGGTGGAGTGTGAGATTTTGATTGTGTCCCAACGTTGGTTTCATTGATGATGGACTTGTTAGTGCTTTAACTATCTTGCTTGGTAGGAATTTTATTGATTGAGGGTTTTAGACTTGGAGTGGATTTCTGATGAGGGGTTATGGATTTGAAGGTCTTCATGATTAATTCCCTTTGCTATGGGAGACTAAAAATTTCATATAAAGAATCATTCAGTTTGCTTTTCTTCATATAATCTCTAATGTTATATGCCATGGAATGGAAATTTGTATGAACCACGGATTTGGTGTTTTTTGAGACATTGAGTGTTTTCTTACTGAGGGTTATACTCTATTCAAGAATATTAAGACGTGGGATCACTCTTTTTAGGGTAGATTTACCTTTGGCTAACGAGGGTGAGTTAGGAACAAGACATTCCCCCCTAGTAACACCCATAAGAGGGCCCACCCGAAGGGGCCATATGCCCAACCGACTCAACTGGCAGAGTCTAACCCTAATGGACCTAAGGAGAGTTGAACCCGCACCTCATGATAGAGGGAAAAAGACTTTGAAGGGGGGAATTCAACCAACTGTGCTACCCATCAGGACTAGGAACAAGGCCAATATGAAGGTCATACATTTTAGGGGTGATATGATCAATTTGGGCTTCATCAATGGAATATTATCCTATAATTTACATGTATGTATCTATCACCAGATACCACAAGAACATGGTTGATCCTTTGACGACATTTTCTTCTATTTTAGTGGGTTCACTATTAGCTAAATGGGTTGGTTGTTTAAATATGGATTGTTTATCAAGAAGTCAGATGATCAAAAGATTCATGGTGTTTACCCATTAAGGACATTTTTTTTTCGAGTGATTGGGTTAATGGTAGGAGAAAAAATTATCCATGCCAAAATCATCTAAGTTCAAATTTACACTAGATATTTTAGCAGGTTTGGGATAGTTTTTGGTCCTTTTCTAGAAGGCTTTGAAAGGTCTATGATTGCATTAACCTTCTCCAATTTTTGTATGTAGGTTGACAACTTCATTGGATATCATTTTAACTAGTTTGAAGAGACTATCGAGATTAGTAGCCTCCTTTTTAGAGGGTTTGGTTAAAAACAAAGGATTTTCCCAATAGCCTTAGATTATACTACAACAACATATACTCCTAAGGATAACATATACTTTTTTACATTTTGAGCTTCCTCAAAATTATCTGAGCCCTTTTGATAAACATAATTATGGAAGAATCTAAAGTTGACATGTAGTATTCTATGCCCAAGGAGTTAGCAGATTGTGAGTCCATGGGGAAAGTTTTAAGAAGAGTAGTAAACCACATATTGATGTCTTTAACCTTCTCCTTTTTATCCATTTCAATGGCTATGCTTTATTTGAGAAAAGTGGTTAGGTTTCTCTATTCACCAAACTTGTTGATGAAATCCTCTTCGAAAGCTTACCAACTTCCGATGAAAATGGTGGGGAGGTTATAATATTGGGTAGAAGCATTATTTCATAAAATATAGGAAAAAGTCCTAGATAATAGCCTCATTTTGTACATTTATAAGACGTAGGGCCAAATAGAATCTCTTTATGTGGTCTTCAAGACTAAATATTTATAGGGACCAAACTTGGGTAAGAGCCTCTCTAGGTGTTTAGGCAATTCATGGAGAATGCTAACAAGGTTTAAGGATCCTTGGGACATCCATACAGGTGGGAGATTTTGATTACCACCCATTATATTATTGAAATTATATTTCTTTTCTTTGTAATCACAATTATAGAAAAATCAAAGAGCAAGGTGTTCTAGATGGGTTTAGGGAAATCTAGCCAAGTCGTTCCAAAATTTCCTAAAATGAAATCTCAAATAAATCTTATACTATGTTGACCTATATGTTGGCTTGGGTAATAGGAATTTTGAAAAACAAATTCCTTGATAAGAGAGGGGATACAGGGAGTTGTCCAATATGCTTAGCATATGTGCAAGTAATACATTTGAGGGCATTGAATTTGGTGGAGGGAATAATGTGCAAAGATTCATGGGAAGACTCAGGATTTTCAATCTCAAAAGGATTTCCTCGTAACTTGCCTTCATCTCAGGCTACTTGGGGATTGTATAAGGGGTATGTGATATGTGTCCAGGGTATAATCAAGGATTTGTGTTGGGTGTATGTTATATTATTTCCACGACTACCCCATGTGCGGGGGGGTAGTATCCCCGTTGTATGTTGCATCGGGCATAGTGGGGGGTCATGGGGGGGCAGTTGCCCCCCCTGTCAGAGGGTATAGAGAGGGGTGGTAGCCCCCTTGCACGGGGTATGAGGCAGTGCCTCAAGGAATTTATTTTTGGACGCTATATTAGGTGGGCAGACCTACCTATGGTTTTGTGCATGGATTTTACACATGGTTTTGGGCATGATGGTCTTCTGTCCATGGTATTTTGTAGATCTGATCAAGGGACCTATGATTATGTTCTAATCTAAGGTTAATGGATTGGGTTTTATGGATGCTTCAGAATTTATATATATGTATTGTAACATTGAAAGGAATGTAATGAAAAATCAATCTAGTAGTCCCGATTTTGGGATCCAAGGGGAAAATATCTGTGTATATCTGTTTTATGCTTTATAATCTCGCCATTGTTTATTTTCTGTTTGTTTTAGAATTCGTATGCAAGTAATTTTTACACAGGGTTAAAACCTATATTTGGTATCAGAGTTGTTTTTGCTTCAAGGGGATGCCTTTGCTACTGAGGGGTTTTTCTCGAGCCTGTGGTAGACCCTGTTCAGTGGGAGATCTACAGGATTGATTCTTGTGGTGAAAGAAGATGGCGAGCAATTGAAAGATAGAGATCGATAAATTTAATGGTCAGAGTTTTGAGTTGTGGAAACTCAAGATGGAGGATCTACTGGTGGATAAATATCAGTGGATCACGATAGATCTAGGTACTAAACCAATAGAAATGTTAGCTGAAGATTGGGTGAAATTGGACTGGAAGGAAAAAAGCAAAATATGATTGTGTCTCAGATTCAGTATTGTTGAATGTATCAGGGGAAGCTTCAATGAAGGTTTTGTGGGACAAGTTAGGGACTTTGTACCAATTTAAGTCTCTGGTGAATAAACGGTTCCTATGGAAAAAGTTGTAAAACATGAGGATGAAAGATGGAGACTTAGTGGCAAAGCATTTGAATGCCTTTAATACTGTGGTAAGCTAATTACTATTTGTTAATATTAAAATTTCAGATGAAGGTAAGTGCATCAATTTGTTGTGTTCTCTACCAGATTCATGTGATATTCTAGTTGTTGCAATAGATATCAATGCAACTGCCTTGCAGTTTGATGAAATAGTCTAATCTTTGCTGTCCGAGGAGATGAAATGGAAAAATATGGAGGGAGAGAATGGTGATGCCTTGTTTATATGAGGACAGTCCCAGAACAAAAACAAAAATAAGTCCTCGAGTGGGAGATCTAAATCTAGAGGGAGATCTAAATCTCTAGGAAAACCTATAAAGGTGTGTTGGAAATGCGGAAAGGAAGGGCACTTCAAAAGGGATTGTAAATCTAAAGCTCCTAAGAAAGGAAAGGGATCTAATGATGCTCCTTTTGCCAAGGAGAAAACCACCTCAGATGAAGGTGGGGATGTGTACTTTTCTTCTTCTTCAAGTACACATGTATATCATGAGGCATGGTTGATTGACTCAGGTGCATCCTTTCACTTCACTCCCCATAGAGAGTGGTTTTGAGAGTATGAGAATAATGATGGTGGTGATGCCTTCTTAGGGGATGTGAGGAAGGCTAGAATCCTTGGTAGAGGAAAATTCAAGTTGAAGTTTCAAGGTGGAAGGATTAGAACACTTCTAGGTGTTTTGCATATTCCTGCATTAGCTAGAAATTTGATATTTGTAAGCAAGTTGGATGATGCAGGTGTAAAAATACTGTTCGAGAAGGATACCTACAAGATGGTTCGGGGAGCACGGGTATTAATGCAGGGAGTTTGGATTGGAACTCTATACAAACTTTAGGGTAACATTGTTATTGATGGGTGCAACAGTTTTGTGGTTCTTGAAAGTGGAGCAGAAAATATAGTGGTCTCTGGAGAAAATACCATGCTATGGCATCAAAGCTTTCGACATATTTGAGAGAAGAGCCTTCTAATAATTCATGGTAATGGTTTGGGAGAAGGTATGTATAATTTCTGTCTGGATTTTGATTTCTGTGAAAATTGTGTATATGGGAAGCAGAATCAGGTGAGTTTCTCCTCTGGTGCTAAGAGGGCAAAACGAATATTAGAGCTTGTGCACAATGATGTGTTTGGACCTATGTCGGTTCCATCACTGGGTAAGTCTGTGTACTATGTATCATTTATAGATGACTTCTCAAGGAATACATGGATGTATTTCCTCAGGAAGAAATCTGAAGTCTTTGATAGGTTTAAAGAATTTAAGGCTTTAGTGGAAAACCAGACAGAGAAGAAGATAAAGGTGTTGAGGACAGATAATGGTGGAGAGATTTTCAAGAAGGAATTTGAAGAGTTATGTAAGAAGTGTGGTATAGCACGACAAAATACTACTCCATAAACACCTCAACAAAATGGAGTTGCATAAAGAATGATCAGGATGTTGATGGAAAAGGAAAGAAGCATGCTCAGTGGTGCCAGGTTAGGACAAGAATTCTGGGTAGAGGCAGTGGAGACTGCATGTCACCTGGTCAACAGATCACTTTCATCAGTGTTGGAGGATAAGACTCCACAAGAGGTATGGACTAGTAAGAAACCCTCTCTTTCACATTTGAGGGTATTTGGATGTGATGCATATGTACATGTTCCAAAGGAGAAAAGAACCAAGTTGGATAGTACATATGAAAGGTGCATCTTTATTGGGTATAAGGATGGTTTAAAAGGTTATAAGTTTTGGAACCAAGAAACAAGGAATGTTGTGTAGAACCATGATGTGGTGTTTAGAGAGGTGAAAGATGTTATTAAACATGAAGTCCTACCAAAGGAACCTGAGAAGATAAAGCTTGAGCTAAATGAGGAAGAATCAAATTCTACAACAAAAGAGGAATCAGAAGATGAAGAGCCACAAACTCCAGCTGTGAGAAGATCAGATCGAGAAAGAAGGCAACTAGAAAGGTATAGTCCATCTCCTTTATATCCAAACTTTTCTTTTGATATTACTGATGGTGATCCCAAAACTATGGGGGAAGAAGTAGATTCAGAGGATGGAAAAGTTTGGAAAGAGGCCATGGTTTATGAAATGACAAATTTTCACAAAAAAGAGGCTTGGGATCTGGTGGAGTTTTTGGCTGGAAGGAAACCCATTGGCAGCAAATGGGTGTTTAAGAAGAAGATGAATGTAGAAGGAAATTTGGAGAAATACAAAGATCGGTTGGTAGAAAAAGGTTATTCCTAGGTGCCAGGAATTGATTTTGGTGATATTTTTTCTCCTGTTACCAAGGTAGCTTCTATTAAATTATTTTTATCTGTTGATGTTGCTTTTGATTTTGAGGTAGAACAGATGGATGTGAAGATAACATTTCTTCACATGGATCTGGAAAAAGAGATCTACATGAAGCAACCTGAAGGCTTTGCGGTGAAGGGTAAGAAAGAATTGGTATACAAGTTAAAAAGGTCTTTGTATGGGTTAAAATAGTCACCAAGGATGTGGTATCAGAAATTTGATACATTTATATTGGGACTTGGATTCACCGGAAGTAAAGTAGATCACTGTCTGTATTTTAAATTAATTGGTGACCATGTTATTTATCTAGTCTTGTATGTGGATGATACGTTGCTGGTTGGAAATGGCAAAGAAATTATCCAGGATTTGAAGATCTAATTATCCTCCAAATTCGACATGAAAGATCTTGGTGCTGCAAACTATATTTTGGGCATGGAAATTAAACAAGATCGAGCAAAGAGGAAGCTTTGGTTAAACCAAAGGACGTATGTCGAGAGAATACTATAGATGTTTAATATACACGATATTAAATCAGTGAAGGTTCCTATTCCTGTAGGTGCAAAGTTATCTACTGAATAGTGTCCCAAGACACAAGAAGAGGAAGAGGACATGTCTTGTGTTCCATATGCAAGTGCAGTCAGTAGCCCGATGTATGCAATGGTTTGTACTAGACCAAACATTACACATGCAGTAGGAATATTGAGAAGGTTTATGTCAAAACCAGGGAAGGAGCATTGAACAACAGTGAAGTGGGTTTTCAAGTATTTAAGTGGCACTAGTGATTATGGTTTGTGCTACTAAGGAAGACTAGGATTGGATATATTTTTGGACATACGTGGCTTTGTTGATGCAGAATGGGCTGGAGATCTGGATCTAAGAAGATATACAAGTGGGTATGTGTTTAACCTATTTGTAGGTGTAGTCAATTAGATGAGTAAGAGAGTTTTTAGTGGAAATTTCAACTACAGAGGCAAAATATGGAAGCTACTCATGCAAGCAAGGAAGTAGTTTGGTTACATAGATTGTGTTCAAGCATGGGGTTAGTACATCGAACTATAAGGATAGACTGTGATAGCCAAAGTGATTTTCTTGGCAAAGAACCCTGCTTATCATTTAAAGATAAAGCACATTGATGTGCAATATCACTTTGTGAGGGATATGGTTGAGGATAAAAAGGTGTTCTTGGTAAAGGCGGAGACTTTGCAGAATATTGCAGATGCATTGACAAAGTCTATGAGCACTCAGAAGTTATCTTGGTGTAGAGAAACAATGGCCATTGCATGGACGGATCAATGACTAAGCTCTCCTGTGGAAAGAAAACAACAAGTGGGAGATGGTTGGGTGTGTGTTATATTCTTTCCATGACCACCCCACGTGTAGTGGGGTAGTAGCCCCCCTGCATGGGGTTCGTGGCAGTGCCTCGGGAATTTTTTTTTGGACCCTATATTAGGTGGGAAGACCTACCTATGGTTTTGTGCATGGATTTCGCAGATGGTTTTGGGCATGATGGTTTTATGTCCATGGTATTTTGTACATTTGGTCAAGGGAACTATGGTTATGTTCTAATCGAGGGTTAATGGATGCTTTGGCATGTATATATATGTATTGTAACATTGAAAGGAATATAATCAGGGAAAATTTTAAGAACCCCCCCCTAAATTTATAAATATAATAAATGGGCGAATCTCCATGGTATATAGGAAAAATGGAAGGCGATTTTATCAATAATATAATATGTATATATAATTTTTTGGCGAATCTCTCACGCATGGCGAATATTTTACTCAATTATAAAATCTTGTAAAATCTTGGCGAGTCTTTCACTAAATAATAAAACTTTGTAAAGTCCTAGTGAATCTTAGCATAGGCTACATGCTGGTTTAATTCCCCCATTTAAATAGGCTACATTCCAGGTGAATACCATGGGTCAATACCATGTGCCATTTTGGTGAATACCATGGGTCAATACCATGTGCCACTTTTATTTTTATTAGAATATTTTACTCAATTATAAAATCTTGTAAGATCTTGGCTAGTATTTCACTAAATAATAAAACTTTGTAAAGTCCTAGTGAATCTTAGCATAGGCTACATGCTGGTTTAATTCCCCCATTTAAATAGGCTACATTCCAGGTGAATACCATGGGTCAATACATGTGCCATTTTGGTGAATACCATGGGTCAATACCATGTGCCATTTTTATTTTTATTAATTCTAATATTAGGGTTAATAATGGTTTTTTGCATGGTATTAATAAGTTTCACCTAAATATAACCCATTTTTTGAGTGTTCGTAAATATAAGGTGACTTATGGAGTAAATATAAAAAAATGTTTTATTTGTTTACCATACCTCTCGTTTATTTATATTTTTTATTAATTTACCATACCTCTTTTACAAATATGGTATTTGGCCCATAGGATTCACTTAAATAAAACCTCTTTCTTGAGCCTTCATAAATAGAACGAGGGTTATGGACTAAATATAAAAAGAGATTTTATTTATTTACGATACGTCTAGTTTATTTATATTTTTATTTATTTACCATACCTTTTGAGTAAGTATAAAAAGACGTTTTATTTATTTACCATATCTCCACTTTACTTATATTTTTATTTGTTTACACCCTTACATGTATATAAGGTGACTTATGGAGTAAATATAAAAAATGTTTTATTTATTTACCATACCTCTCATTTATTTATATTTTTATTAATTTACCATACCTCTTTTAAAAATATGGTATTTGGCCCATAGGATTCACTTAAATAAAACTTATTCTTGAAAATGGGCGAATGGATTCACTTAAATAAAACATATTCTTGAAAATGGGAGAATGGAAGGTTGTAAGTCCTAATTTCAAGGGCTAAATTTACCTTTTTTACCCTCTCCCTTAAAATAAGGTGGGCTATTTGAGGTGATTTGTAAAAATGCACTATGATACAAAATATTCGCCCACTAAAAATTTAAAACCCCTTAATTTCGCCAAAGGGCGAACATTCGCCCCTAAAATTATCCTTGAATATAATGAAAATTAATCTGGTAGTCCTGGTTTTAGGATCCAAGGGAAAATCTCTGTGTATATCTATTTTATGTTTTATGCTCTCGCCATTATTTATTTTTTGTTTGTTTTAGAATTCGTATGTAGGTAATTTTGGTACAGGGTTAAAACCTATAATTTGTACCAACCATGCAACAAAGGCCTCCTTCTAGTGCCAAAAATAACTATTAATAAGGATAAATTCCTAGCAACAGTTATAGTGATTCTTTTCGATATGACTTCCCAATTGGACCTCACATCATTTGGAATGGGAGGCCCATCTAGATTCTAGTCCGGTAGCCATTAATGGGATTGAGTGCTATGTGATATCAAAAAAATATACACAACATGGAAGATGTGAAAAATGAGAGTAAATTATTTAATTAAATCTAATTATGACTATTCTACTCTAACATAAATGAAGTCAATAGAAATGGATGAATGAGAAAAAGGCATATAGTATTGCTTAATAATGAAATAAAGTAGTTAGTTATTTTCTTAAGCAAAATATATTAGTAACATTCTAATTGTAGGTTTTAACCCCGTACAGAAATTACCTACTTGCATACGAATTCTAAAAATAGAAAATAAACAATGGCGAGGGCATAAAACATAAAGCAGATATACACAGAGATTTTCCCCTGGATCCAAAACCGGGACTACCATATTGATTTTTCATTATATTCCTTTCAATGTTACAATACATATATATACAGGTCGAAGCATCCATTAACCTTGGATTAGAACATAACCATAGTTCCCTTGACCAGATCTACAAAATACCATGGACTAAAAACCATCATGCCCAAAACCATGTGTGAAATCCATGAAAAAAACCATAGGTAGGTCCGCCCACCTAATATATGGTCCATTTTTTTTTTTCCCGGGGTATTGCCCCAGACACCATGCAGGGGCAGGGGGGTAGCCACCCCCCCATGATCCCCCAGCAGTGCACGACTCAAAATAAAAGGGGACCTGTGACCCCCCTGCACATAGGGTAGCCGTGGAAAGAATATAACACAACCCAACATTCTCCCACTTGTTGTTTTCTTTCCACATGAGAACTTAGTCATTGATCCAACCCAACAATGCCCATTGTTTCTCTACACAAAGAGAACTTCTCAGTGCTCAAAAACTTTGTCAATGCATCTGCAGTATTCTTAAAAGTCTCCACCTTTAGCAACAACACCCTTTTGTCCTCAACCATATCCCTCACAAAGTGATATTGAACATCAATGTGCTTTGTATTTGAATGATAAGCAGGGTTCTTTGCTAAGAAAATTGCACTTTGGCTGTCATAGTCTATCCTTATAGCTCGTTGTACTAACCCCATACTTGAACACAATATCTACAACCAAACTGCTTCCTTGCTTGCATAAGTGGCTTCCATGTATTCTTCCTCTGTAGTTGAAAGTGCTTGTTGGGCCTCAAATATGCCCATGTTTTCATCATTCAGTACCACCATTCATAACCTGTATTCATGTACTATTACACTCATTTCACACCATAATTCCATCACTTATCGCCAATTCACATCTTACGCCTCATGGTTAATTATCATTAGTTTTCTTATATTTTCTATGATTAAAGATGATTTTTTCATGATTTACTAATGACATTTTTGCTAAGTTCATTTGTCATAGGGTTCCATTGCTGAAATTCTTCACAAGTCAATTGAACTAGTTGGTACAAGTAGAGTACGGGAATATCCAATTTGGGGTTTTGACATTTCTGCATGCTTCCGAAGACAAATCCAAGAGAGGTTTTTGTTGACAATATAACAATTTAGGTTCCCTCCAAACAATTTTCCAAAATTCGTCATGGTTAGGAAGATATGCCAATATATTTGGGGTCAGTTTGTTAAAATTGTTCAATTTTCCATAATTGAGGAAAATGACTAATTCGCCTTGTAAATCTTATAAATGGCTCAGCCATGGTTTGTATTGTAAGATTTTGAAGTTTGTAAAAGGAAGAGAAGTAGGGAAGGAATAAAGGATGGATTGAAGCTCTTTTGTAATAATAATTGCATCTTAATTGAATTTTGCTTCATCTCTAAATCCTTTGTAAGTATTATGACTGTGTTTTGAATTTTATTTCCATTGAGTTAATCTAACTTGCTCCAGGAGTGGAAAGGGCCCACCACCACTTGGAAGAAAGTTCTGTAGTTCATTCCAATCATAATGATTAGATTTGCAGAGTGATTTTTATTAACGAATGTTTTCATGAGTTCAATCCGAATCTTATAGTTCAACATTTCCATTTCAATTAGAGTAATTTTGTTTCCCATTAGATGCAATATGAATCTTATAGTTCAACATTTTGATTTTGATTTGAATGATTTTGTTTCCCATTAGATGCAATTCGAATCTTGTAGTTCAAGTATTTTGATTTCAATTAGCAGTAGTCTAGGTTTGAATTGGCATTGCAATTGAAGTAATTTAGTCTTGAAATGGTCATTGCAGAAATTTAGTCTTAATTATTAAAGTATTAGATCTTTGTGTGATCCCAGGAATTAGATTAGTCGTAGTATTGTTTGGATTGTCTATTTCCATAGCTTAAACTGTTTGGATTATAATTAGTTTTGTTTGAATTGAAATTAGCATAATCTTGATGCCTTTTTGAGTTAGTCTCGATTGATGTAAGATTCTTGCATTTAGATTAAATAGGTCCTAGTGTTTGACTTAAGATTTCCATTACTTAGATTAAGATTGAAATTGTTCGAATGATAATTTGTATTGCTTGGTTTATGATTAATTAGAGTTAGTTTTGTTTGCACATTAATTATAATTTCTTATTCGTATTGTTTGAGCGTGTTTTCCTTAATTGATTAGTTTCAATTAGAAATAGAAAATATGTACTTAAAAAATAAATTGATTTCATTTCTAGTTTAGAGTAGATGCTCTGATCCTGCATTACCTGTGCTTGCGCCTCGAAGCTTATGATTCCTCGACTGATAATTTAATGTTGGAATTATAACCCATATAATTTCCCCAACATTTTTGGCATCGTTGCCGGGGAGGTGCTAAAGGGATTAGAGCTTAGTTTATTTCACAAGTTTTTTGTGTGATCTTAGTTGCAGGGCAATCAGAGGGTGGAGAGTGTATGGTAAGACGTGAGTGAAGAGCCATGCATCCACTATTGTGGGGTTGCTCCAAAGTTTGGTTGTCCAAATAAGCAAGTTTGGTGAGTTTTATTGCAATTAGCAATTTTTAATTCATTTAGGTTAAAATTTCAAAGCTCTTTAAAGATAAAACATTTTTGGGGTGCTGTAAGAACCCCTTTGCACTAATCCATGTTGCAAGATAGGGATCATAAAACAAGAGGAGAAATTCAAAGAACAATCGAGAGCTTGAAGAATGTCCATCGAAGTACTTTCTCAAATCCTAGCAGTAGCTGGGATTTCTGCCTCTCAGGAAGAGTTCATCTTCACCACATTCAAGAAATTATCTGTCTCTCCATAGCCAGAAGAGGATTTGGAAATATCCCTTGATTCCTTTTGCCTATCTACCAAGGAGATTGAGAAATCATGTACCAAATCTGATGGGGAGCATCTAGCTAAACCTGAGATCGAAGAACTTTCACCATGCCCAGCAGCAAGCCTTGTATGCATTCTGGAGACCAATTATCCAAGTTTGCTTGGTATGACCGAGGAGGACTTTCAAAGTGGTCCAAATGAAGAAATGGGCCAATACCACCAATATTACATCGAGCATTGGTTCCATATCACAATCCAGTCAAAGTACCACTCTCATCTTCAAATACTCTTTGTATCACGTCTTTCAAAGCTACTGATTTCTCATGCTCTTGTACATTCTAACTCTTATATGTTAAATCTAAGCATGAATATATCCTTGTACCTGATCTGCACATGTCTTCATTGGAAGTTCTCTTTCACTTGAAGGAGGATGTATTTTCTTCATTATAGTAGGAAATTTAGTATTGTAATAAATAAATGAAAATAGTAAAGAGAAACATAAGTCCTTTTGTGAAAACTAGCTTGTCTGGTGCAACTAGACAAGGAATTTCTTGAAAACCAGGTAACTGGTGAGCAAAGTTCCTAATAAATCTTGTAAATTTGTATGAGTTCTTCAAATCATGTATCTTTCAAGTCATTATGTTTTTACTCGAGTTGGTTGATGTGGGATCCCTTAAGGCCCACCTACCAACAAGCCTTGTCCCATCAACATCAAAAAAGTATCTGGGATCAAGGTTAGGGTTAGATAAGGTACATGGGAACCTACATGCCTTAATGGCAGGTATCCTTGTCATCTACTAAGGAAATTCATCAATGTTTCTTGGTGGATGAATTCCGCAGTCCATTTGACTTCGACAAATATATTCATGGCTAGTAGAATGTACCTAGTGCCTTGATTCCCATTGACATCAAAGGTGGGATATCTCATATTAGTTAACGAATTCCTCAATGGTCGGTAATACAATGATTCTTGCTTATGTTCGACATCGACACCATTTATTCACATAAGCAAGATTTCACACAGGTGTGTAGCGGTTGAAGACTATACAATTTTGTGATATCAACACAGATTTGCAGTAATTTGGTTCTTTGTATTAGCATTTCCATTGTCATTTGCAGCAACAATCACCTTTCCTTAATGTTTGGGGACATACAAATCCTCAAACATGGGGGAGAAGGGGACCTTTAGTTCATCCTTCTGCTCTTTAGTTCAACCTTTTGCCTTCTTCAGTAGGTCAGATCAGCAGTCACATCAGCTCCAACCATTCCATCCTCTTCTTCAGCCTGTAGATATCGTCACGATAAAGGTAAAAATTGAGGTAAAGTTGGCTTAAGATTCTTTAATTCATTATAGATTTAAGAAATCTTTGATGATTAACCACCACATATTCCATATATATTTTTTTCCATATACCCTCCATTTGAAAACTCCTCATTCATAATGGAGTGCATGCTACTCTAATAAGGTCATAATCATGAATCTTGGTTCATGTAAACAAAGCAATAACTATAGTACCTTCCCCTCCTACATTCACATATATTGTCAGTTGAATGTATCCAATAGAGGATGAAGTCATTGCTGCCTTTCATAAAGGAACCATCCATAAGCATTGGCCTCACAAAAACCGAGTATGCAAGCACCTATTTTACCATCTCCATCACCACTTCATCTCATCCACCATTTCCATTGCCACTTATCATCTCATTTATCATTTCCTCCTACAACATCTATTGTTTATCCTCAATTTGTATTGCTCTCAAAATCAAATATATGGAAGTCAAATAAGAATGGTGTTGCTCCACAAGAACCAACACCCTCAAATCTTCACGTAGTGTTGCTCCACAAGAACCAACCCTGCCCAAAGCCATGATGCCATAAAATCTATAAATGAGCAAAGTACTTGTTTGCATGAGGACATGAAAATCCTCAGGCATGGGGGGGAGGGGGATGTTGGGCCTCAAATATGCCCATGTTTTCATCATTCAATACCACCATTCATAACCTATATTCATGTATTATTACACTCATTTCACACCATAATTCCATCACTTAGCACCAATTCACGTCTTACGCATCATGGTTGATTATCATTAGTTTTCTTATATTTTATATGATTAAAGATGATTTTGTCATGATTTACTAATGACGGTTTTGCTAAGTTCATTTGTCACAGGGTTCCATCGCTGAAATTCTTCACAAGTCAGTTGAATTAGTTGGTACAAGTAGAGTATCGGAATATCCAATTTGGGGTTTTGACATTTAGGCATGATTTCAAAGACAAATCCAAGAGAAGTTTTTGTTGACAATATAACAATTTAGGTTCCCTCCAAACAGTTTTCCAAAATTTGTCATGGTTAGGAAGATATGCCAATATCTTTGGGGTCAGTTTGTTAAAATTATTCAATTTTCCATAATTGAGGAAAATGACTAATTCGCCTTGTAAATCTTATAAATGGCTCAGCCATGGTTTGTATTGTAATATTTTGAAGTTTTTAGAAGGAAGAGAAGCAGGGAAGGAATAAAGGAAGGATTGATTCTCTTTTGTAATAATAATTACGTCTTAATTGAATTTTGCTTCATCTATAAATCCTTTGTAAGTATTATGACTGTGTTTTGAATTTTATTTCCATTGAGTTAATATAACTTGCTCCAGGAGTGGAAAGGGCCCACCACCACCTGGAAGCAAGTTCTGTAGTTCATTCCAATCATAGGGATTAGATTTTCAGAGTGATTTTCATTAATGAATGTTTTCATGAGTTCAATCTGAAACTTATAGTTCAACATTTCCATTTCGATTAGAGTAATTATGTTTTTGATTAGATGCAATCTGAATCTAATAGTTCAGCATTTTGATTTCGATCTGAATGATTTTGTTTTCCATTAAGTGCAATCTGAATCTTGTAGTTAAAGTATTTCGATTTCAATTAGGAGTAGTCTAGGTTTGAATTGTCATTTCAATCGAAGTAATTTAGTCGTTTGATGATTAAGTAAAGTATTAGATCTTTGTGTGATCCCAGGAATTAGATTGGTCGTAGTATTTTTTGGATTGTTTATTTTCTTAGCTTAAATTTTTTGGATTATAATTAGTTTTGTTTGAATTGAAATTAGCATAATCTTGATGCCTTTTTGAGTTAGTCTCGATTGATTTAATATTATTGCATTTAAATTGAATAGATCTTAGTGTTTGATTTAAGATTTCCATTACTTAGATTAAGATTGAAATCGTTCAAATGATAATTTGTATTACTTGGTTTATGATTAATTAGAGTTAGTTTCATTTGCACATTAATTAGAATTTCTTATTCGTATTGTTTGAGCGTGTTTTCCTTAATTGATTAGTTTCAATTAGAAATAGAAAATATGTACTTAAACATTAAATTGATTTCATTTCTAGTTTAGATTAGATGCTCTGATCCTGCGTTACCTGCGCTTGCACCTCGAAGCTTATGAGTCCCGGATTGATAATTTAATTTTGGAATTATAAGCCATATAATTTCCCCAACAGGGCCACTACATATTGTCTCTTACTCATCCATTTGACCGCACCTCCAAATAGGTTAAACACATACCCAATTGTAGATCTTCTCTGATCCATATCTCCAGCCCAGTCTGCATCAACAAAGCCATAGATGTCCAAAACTTTGTCCAATCTTGGCCTTCCTTGGTAGCACAAACCATAATCACTAGTGCCACGCAAATACCTGAAAACTTGCTTAACTGCTATCCAATGCTCCTTCCCTGGTTTTAACATAAACCTTCTTAATACTCCAACTGTGTGTGCAATGTTTGGTCTAGTACATACCATTGCATACATCAGTCTACCGACTACACTTTCACATGGAACACGGGACATGTCCTCTTCCTCTTCTTGTGTCTTAGGACATTGTTCAACAGATAACTTTACACCTACAGGAATAGGAACATTCACTAGTTTACTATCCTGCATATTAAACCTCTGCAATATTATCTCGACATACTTCCTCTGGTTTAACCAAAACTTCCTCTTTTCCCGATATCATTTAATTTCCATGCCCAAAATATAGTTTGCGACACCAAGATATTTCATGTCGAATTTGGAGGACAATTGGGTATTCAAATCTTGGATAATTTCTTTGTCATTTCCAACTAGCAACATATCATCCACATACAAGACCAGATAAATAACATGGTCACCAATTAATTTAAAATACACACAGTGATCTGCTTTGCTTTTGGTGAATCCAAGTCCCCATATAATGTATCAAATTTCTGATACCACATCCTTGGTGATTGTTTTAACCCATACAAAGACTTTTTTAACCTGCATACCAATTCTTTCTTACCCTTTGCCACAAATCCTTCAGGTTGCTTCATGTAGATCTCTTCTTCTATATCCCCATGAGGAAATGTTGTCTTCACATCCATATGCTCTACCTCAAAATCAAAAGTAGCAACAACAAATAAAAGTAATCTAATAGAAGCTACCTTGGCAATAGGAGAAAAAATATCACCAAAATCAATTCCTGACACCTAAGAATATCCTTTTTCTACCAACCAAGCTTTGTATTTCTCCACCTTTCCTTATGCATTCATCTTCTTCTTGAACACCCATTTGATTCCAATGGGTTTCCTTCCAGCCGACAACTCCACTAGATCCCAAGCCTCAATTTTGTGCAAAGATGCCATTTCATAGACCATGGCCTCTTTCCAGAGTTTTCCATCCTCCGAATCTACTGCTTCCCTCACAATTTTGGGATCATCATCAGTAATAGATAAAGCAAAATTTGAATAGAAAGCAGATGGGCTATACCTTTCTGGTTACCCTCTTTCTTGAATTGATCTTCTCACAGCCAGAGTTTGTGGCTCTTCATCTTCTAATTCCTCTTCTATTATAGAGTCGGATTCATCCTCCTTTATCTCAAACTCTATCTTCTCTGGTTCCTTTGGTAGGAATTCATGTTTAATAACATCTTTCACCTCTCTAAACACCACATCTTGACTGTACACAACCTTTCTTATTTCTGGGTCCCAAAGTTTATAACCTTTTAAACCATCCTTATACCCAATAAAATGAATTTTTCAGATTTACTATCCAACTTTGTTCTTTTCTGCTTTGGAACATGTACATATGAATCACATCCAAATACCCTCAGATTTGAAAGGGAAGGTTTCTTACCAGTCCATACCTCTTGTGGAGTCTTATCCTCCAACACCGATGAAGGTGATATGTTGACCAGGTAACATGCAGTCTCCACCACCTCTGCCTAGAATTCCTGTCCTAACTCGGCACCACTGAGCATGCTTCTTGCCCTTTCCATCAATGTCTTGTTCATTCTTTCTACAATTCTATTTTTCTCAGGTGCGTATGGAGTAGTATTATGCTGTGCTATACCACACTTCTTACATAACTCTTCAAATTCCTTTTTGCAAAACTCTCCACTGTTATCTATCCTCAGCACCTTTATCTTCTTCTTTGTCTGTTTTTCTACCAGAGCCTTAAATTCTTTAAACCTGTCAAAGACTTCAAATTTCTTCTTGAGGAAATATATCCATGTATTCCTTGAGAAGTCATCTATAAATGATGCATAGTACACAAACTTACCCAGTGATGGAACTGACACATGTCCAAACACATCACTGTGCACAAGCTCTAATATTCATTTTTCCCTTTTAGCACCTGAATGGAAACTCACCCATTCTACTTCCCATATACACAATTTTCATAGAAATCAAAATCCAGAGAGAAATTAGACATACCTTCTACCATACCATTACCATAAAGTATTCGAAGGACCTTCTCTCCGATATGTCCAAGCCTTTGATGCCATAGCATGGTCTTTTCTCCAGACACCACTAGATTTTCTGCTCCACTTTCAAGAACCACAGAATTGTTGCACCCATCAATAACAATGCTACGTTGAAGCTTGTACAGAGTTCCAATCCGAACTCCCTGCGTCAATACCAGTGCTCCCCGAACCATTTTGCTAGTATCTTTCTCGAACACTATTTTTACACCTGCATCATCCATCTTGCTTACAGAAATCAAATTTCTGGCCAATGTAGGAATATGTAGAACACCCAAAAGTGTTCTAATCCTTCCACATTGCAACATCAACTTGAATTTTCTATGACCAACGATTCTAGCCTTCCTGTCATTCCCTAAGAAGACATCTCCGCCATCATATTTCTCATACTCGCAGAACCACTCTCTATGGTGAGTGAAGTGAAAGGATGCACCTGAGTTAATCAGCCATGCCTCATGATCTACATGTGTACTTGAAGAAGAATCCAAGTACACCTCCCCACCTTCATCTAAGGTGGTTTTCGCCTCTAAAAAAGGAGCATCATCAAATCTCTTTCCTTTCTTAGGAGCTTTAGATTTACAGTCCCTTTTGAAGTGCCCTTCCTTTCCGCATTTCCCGCACACCTTTACAGGTTTTCCTGGAGATTTATATCTCCCTCTAGATTTAGATATCCCACTCAAGGACTTATTTTTGTTTCTGTTCTGGGACCGTCCTCATACAAACAAGGCATCACCATTATGGCCCTCCATATTTTTCCGTCTCATCTCCTCCGACAGTAAGGATGAGAAAATTTCATCAAACTACAAGGTAGTGGCATTCCTACCTATTGCAACAACCAGACTATCCCACAAATATGGTAGAGAACACAACAAACTGATGCACTTATCTTCATCTGAAATTTTAATATCAACAGATAATAATTGGCTTATCACAGTATTAAATTCGTTCAGATGCTCTGTCACTGAGTCTCTATCTTTCATCCTTAGGTTATACAACTTTTTCTGTAGGAACAGCCTATTCACCAGAGACTTAGATTGGTACAAGTCCTAACTTGTCCCACAAAGCCTTCACCGAAGCTTCCCCTGATACATTCAGCAATACTGAACCTGAGACACACAATCATATTGTACTCTTTGCCTTCTGATCCAACTTCACCCAGTCTTCAACTAACATTGTTGTTGGTTTAGTACTCACATCTACCATGATTCGCTGATCTTTATCCACCAACAGATCCTCCATCTTGAGTTTCCACAACTCAAAACTCTGACCATTAAATTTCTTGATCTCTATCTTTCCAATTCTTTCCATCTTCTTTCTCCACAAGAATCGATGTCGCAGATCTCCCACTGAACAGGATCTACTACAAGCCCAAGCAAAAACCCCTCAACAACAAAGGCGTCCACTTGAAGCCAAAACAACTTTGATACCAAATGTAGGGTTTAACCCCATACATAAATTACCTACATACGAATTCTAAAAATAGAAAATAAATAATGGCGAGAGCATAAAACATAAAATATATATACATAGGGATTTTCCCCTGGATCCCAAAACTGAGACTTCCAGATTGATTTTTCATTATATTCCTTTCAATTTTACAATACATATATATACATGCCAAAGAATCCATAAAAACCAATCCATTAACCCTAGATTAGAACATAACCATAGTTCCCTTGACCAGATCTACAAAATACCATGGATTGAAAACCATCATGCCCAAAACCATGTGCAGAATCCATGCACAAAACCATAGGTAGGTCTGCCCACCTAATATAGGGTCCAAAAAAAGTTTTCCTGGGGCACTGCCCTAGACCCCGTGCAGGGGGGCTACCTCCCCCTTGCATACCCCCTGATAGGGGGGGTAGCCATCCCCCTGTGACCCCCTAGAAGCAACCGATGCAACTTACAGGGGAACCTATCGCCCCCCTGTGACCCTCCCATGCGTGGGGTAGTCATGGAAAGAATATAACACAATCCAACACTTATAATTGGATAAATATAGAAAAGTTAGTGTTACACTAAAAAATGTCACCATGACCATTTACAGTTAGGATGACTCTATCAACAGTCATGCTACCCTCTTAGGCAAGTCTTATGCCTCTGCTTTCCATGTCAAACTCCAAAAAAGAGAGAAAGTCTTTCTAAATGTATTTATCTCTGGGGACGCAGGTTCTCTCAACCTTACCTGCGGGGACGCACCCAATGTTCACAAAAACTGCGTCTTTGGACGCTCTGTATGTAAAGGTGCAGGTGCGTCCCCCTGAAAAGGTTAAAATGCGCAAGTTTCATCTTTAAAAAGTCACTTGTGGTCATTTCTAGAACATTCTAGAAGGTTGTTCGACGTGTATTGAGCGCCTCCAGATGGTTCATGCACTCCTACCAAAGAGGAACTTATCCCATCAATAGGGGAGCTATCCCATCCAAAGAGGGGATTATCCCATTGATGGTGGACCTGATTAACTTCCTCTTGAGCACTATAAGTACAGGCATTGGGCCAGAAGGAGGAGAGGTTGGAAGTTATACATTTCTAAGGGTAGATGCTGCAGGAATTAGGAATCCCATTTAGAAGCTTGTGAGGAGAGATTGCCATCTTTGCTTGTTCTATTTGGAAGTGGGTGAGCTTTGTCAAAGTAAAGGAAGACTCTTGTGGACCCTGGAAGGAGCTTGCACAACACCAAGGCTCAGGTTGTAATGGTTCCTTTTGATTACCTTTAATGCAAATTGGTCCATTCTTCTCAATAACTTGTTGTTTATGAGTTATTTCATGTACTCCTTGGTCTATATGTTGAATATGCTTTGTTTTATGTTATAATCAGGTGCTATTTAATTGTTTGACTGTTGGTGATTGCAGGTTTTGGAGAAAAGGAGGAGCTCATCCAGATCAACAAAGCTTGGACTTCTACAACAGTGTTTGGACAAAGGTAAGAACAAAACACTTGATTTCTCATATTATAATGCATGTTTAGAGAAGGATAGTTCTAGTTTGTCTTGTTTGTCACTAGAGAGTCTTAGGCTCCTAGGGAGGTTGGTTGTGTCCGCACAATCGACTCTTTCCGCCTGACAAATTGGCGACTCCACTGGGGAGTCCATTGATGTGAAAGTCTTTTCCTTTGTATGAACTTTGCTCTGAGAAAATTGGTTTATTTTCTGGTTTTTAGCTCTGTGACTTTGTTTTTGGGTGGGTTAGCTTAGGGTTAGATTCATTTTAGTTTTTCTTGAATTTTCCAGTAGGACGCACCCTCTGAGTATTGCACAGTGCGTCCCTAGACGCACTGTCGCTGTGTGCACAGAGCGGGCCCGCACCTGGCTTAACCAGTTGCCTGCGTCCCTTGCTAAAATTTAAGAAAATTCCATTTTTTGCATTTTTTCCTCTTAGATTTTGCTTTTTCTTAGTTTTTACTGCCCAGATCCATTAGTCTCCTGTCAGAGATCTTCACCTAAGCTTGTTTCATTAGCATTCCTACTCTAAGCTTTCATCAATTGGGTGTTTTGAGTCTCTTTTTTGAGAAATTCTTAATTGGATTTCCTTTGGTCATTACTTGGAGGTTTGTCTCAGTCTTTTCACAATTTTGCATCTTTTTGATCTTGTTTTTGCAAAAAAAAATTCCCCCTCATTCGCCGGGGGGGACTAAATTGTGTATGAGTGTTAATCGCCTTTGAGTGTTTTTATGTTTTGATCTTTGGAACTCTCACCCAATTTTCTCGACTTGCACTTGATTGGTTCTTAGATCACATTAGAATCGTCTTGTGTTTGAGAATTCTCTTGCATAGATCACATTTGCATAATTAGAATTCTCGTCTTCAGAATATTAATGAAAAATGTGCATAGATTACATTTGCATACTTTTCAAGTGAATTGTGCATAGATTACAATTGCATAGTTTACATTCTGAAAAATCAATCGTAGATTTAGATCAGTTTTCTTTGATTTGAATTTACACAAAAATAAAAAAAAATGGTTTGGAATTGATATGCATTAGTTTTTCTTGATGAAATTAGTGCATTAGAGAATTTGTTATATTTTCTCTTAGTGATCAATTTTTGCATTGTTGGAAGTGAATGGAAACTCTCTCCTTACTTTAGATAGGATTCATCGAATTGAAAAGATTACATTATCATATTCGATTGCATTCAGTTGAGTCGGGTCATAACACCATTGGTTTCATATCCATTTCCCATTTGAGTAATAACAGCCTTAATAACACAACGCTTAATTAAAATTCATCTAGTAATTTTTACATTTCTAGGGCTCTGATACACCAATATAGCTTAGGCTAGTGTCTTGGAGTAGGAGAGTAATTAACTCTCCAAGACAACAAAACCAAACAAGTAGCTCATCTTGTGGTAGGATAAATCCAACTGTTTCATTTGTACTCTGGGAAAGCTCCTCTTAAAGGAGAAGCACGAGCTCGTGTCCGAACCAGTGAGGGGATCAATCCTCCCTCGTTGGGAACGACGCCAGACACGCACGTATTACAAACGGTAAACCTCGGATTAACCATTGTCAAGGAGCCAGGGGTCACTTGTCGGTAAACCTTGGATTATTGTCAAGGAGCCGGCAAGGGGATTGAGCTTGATACTCTGCCCTTGCATGCTGTCGGAGTGTAGACTGTTCCCCCAGGTGCATTTGTTGCTGTTGGTGACCTTAGTGACCATTATCTTTAGGGTTCTACCCAAGGTGACGGTGGAGGGAAGATCCCACTGTACCTGGAGCAGACGTCGGCTAGACTCACTTGGATTTTCTGGGGGGTTCACTTCACTCGAGACGGTTAAAGTGGAGGAACTTGGTCCAGTCTATTCATTAAGCAGGTTGCCGGGGTAACTGTTCCACCCGCCATTTCTGTACTGAATTCTGCGAGGTTGGGCTTCATCACCAACTAGTGTTTTCAGTCCGGAGAGCTTACTGTTTGTGTGTGGTTTGACTCCTAGATTTGATAGCGCGTGTTAATTTGTTTGTTTTTACTTTTAGAGACCATAGGTGTGAATTGTGAATTTTAATTGTTAAGTGTGAACTGTGAATTGTTAATTTTAGTTTTAAATTGTTAATAAAATTCACTGAAGTTGAATATAATTACAAATGTTCCGGAATTTATCAACCTAGGAACCCCTCCTAACGAGAATCCTAGTACTTTTCCTTACTTTGGAAATGTTGGTCCTCCTTATATGGCTACTTTGTCATTACCTGGATTTACAATAGGTTTACCGATATGGTTGTTTCCAACTTCGTTGGCCCAAAATACTCCAATTGTTCCATCTCAACCGGATGCTTCACCTCAACAGAGTTCACCATCTCAACATCACCAACCTTCTGTTGACCCTTTACCTTATTCGCCTAATTTTTCTTCCTCCATTTCTTCCTCTTCGCCTGGTAAAAGCCTTGATGCTAGTAACCAGGAGGCTAAGAAGAAGAAGAAAGGGAAGAAGAAGAAGAAGAAGAAGAAGCAAGATAAGAAAGAAGTCAACCAACCAACCATGGCTGTAAGTGTTAGTTGTGTTGAAGAAAATTCCGACATGCACCGTAAACCCAAATACCCTTGCAGGCTTTGTAAGGGTGACCACTTCCTTGTCAATTGTCCTGGTATTCCAAAGGTCTTGGAAGTATGGTCAGAAAAATATCATCAACTTTCTATTGATCCATCAACCAGTGATAGTCAGGTTCCTGGGAAAAAGGGTAAAGTTAGGTTTCCTTGTAAGTTATGCAAAGGGAGTCATCAAACTCACATTTGCCCTCACATGGATGAAGCCTCAACATTGTTGGAAAACCTTATTGTTCTACAGCAAGAATTTCCAACCGGTTACCGTAAACTTTCTCCCAACCTGCCGTCAACTGACGGAGTGATTGACCAAAATTCAAGTACGGTCGATCACACTCTTCCATTGGGGAGTGAAACTCATGTCACCCAGGTTGATGATCAATTAGTTGATCAAGTGGTCGATTCAATTTCACATTCGATCGATCCCACTTTCCCGTTGGAGAGTGAACTTCATACCGCTCAGGTTCTTTTTGTTACATCAGATTCTGCTATGCCAGGGGGCATTTCACCTGTTTCTACAGAACCCCCTCCAAGCACTGAGGTCTTTTCCTTTGATTGGAATAGACTGACAGAACCTCGTCTTCCTTCCTCCATCCCCTTCCAAATCATTGTCAAGGCGGGTGGTAGGGACATACATCGTACTTAGGTAGATGAAGGTGCTTCTGTTAGTATTTTATCCTCAACTGTTTGGAAAGCCTTGGGTTCCCCTCAGCTTGCGCCTATTACGCAGAATCTGAAAGATTTTAACAGAACCATTAGTGAACCTTTAGGGATCCTTCCTAAGTTTTCTATAACCTTGGAAGGTAAAACTGTCTGTATTGATCTTATGGTAGTTCGAGGTCCCTTGGATTTCAATTTACTCCTTGGGCGAGACTATGTTTATGCAATGAAAGCTGTCGTATCGACACTCTTTCGCGTGATGTCTTTCCCTCACAATGGCGGTATTGTGACTGTAGACCAGCTTTCGTTCCCTAGTCTTGTCTCAACTACCAATAATATGACACCCTAAATGTTCCTGATTCTAAAGTGGTATCTACCCTGCCACGGGTTAATTATGTGGCAACCGGTCCCATGTTTTCAGTTACCGATGTAAGTGAGCCTCTCACTATTTGCTCATCTTCCTTTGATTTAGATCCGGTAATTGACATGGAAAACTCTATGGGATTACTTGAACACGATGTTCTAATTCCTTTTGAGTCCCTTGACATGTGTTCCTTCCAAAAGACTATTCTTCCTTCTAATGAAGACCTTTTGGAAGCCATGATCAAGGTGTGTCCATTGACATGTCTTTCTTCCAGTTGGAAGCCATGATCAGTGTGTACGAGGAGAGTTTTTCCTGTATCAACCTCGTTAAAAAATGAAATAGGTTGTTGCGAGGATAGTTTTTTCCTGTACCAACCTCGTTAAAAAATGAAACAGGCTGCAGTGAGGATAGTTTTTGCTGTACCAACCTCGTTAAAAAATGAAACAGGCTGCACCGAGGAGAGTTTTTTCCTGTATCAACCTCGTTAAAAAATGAAATAGGCTGCATGAGGAAAGTTCCTTTTACTGTGTCAACCTCATTAAAAAAATGAATCAGTAAGTACGAGGATAGTTTTGTTCCTGTCTCAACCTCGTTAAAAAATGAAACAGGGTGTTAGAGGATAGTTCTTGTTACTGAGTCAACGTCATTAAAAAATGCCGAGTTCTTTCCATCTTTTCCTGCTCGTAAATTAAATTGAAAGTCAGCCATATGAGTACATTTTTATCATTTTTTCAAACTCATTAAAACTTATGAAAAAGTGAAAACCATGAGTACATTTTTATCATTTTTTCGAACTCGTTAAAACTTACGAAAAAGTGAAACCTTGGAGTTCTCTTTTAAGCCCTTTTCAGACTCCTAAAATATGAAAAGATTGCTGAGCGTTTCTTTTACACTCGTTAAAACGTAATTAAAAGACGGTCCCCTTATAGCTCTTTTTTGACCGTAAAAACGGGAAAAGATCGCCGGGTTTTTGTCGTTTCAAACTCGATATGGAAATAAAACGACGTGTCCTTGATCGCTTTTTACTTTTCAGGTCAGAGACACTAATCATGAAAGTACTCCTTGGTCGCAAGATCAAGCGGTTCCCCCAGGTATTATTTTATACTTTTTCGGGCTTGAGGAACACAAATCTACGAAAAAGTTCAACTTGGAGTCTTCTTAAGTTTTTCAGACTCTCTAAAATTGAAAAACGCCGAGTTTCTCCTATACTGGGCTCGTTAAACATTTCACAGTAAAGGACCTGTTCAATTACAAACAGGAATGAACCACTCCTTCCTAGGGTTCGAATCAAAACTAGGTTGGACTCATCCGAAGGATGAGCTTATAATCAAGCATATGTTATCCTCCTCAAGCTTGTTAAAAATAAAGAGGTACTTGCCAGAAATGGTGGGGGAAAAGAGAGAAGAATGAGCCTATTTGTTACCTTTTGTCTCAGAAGAAACTTTATTACCACTCTTGAACACGACACTTTTCATTCACCTGGGTTGGGAAATCCTTACCTCACAGTTGATCAAACCACTTTGAAAGTCTTCAGCCGGGTTCCGGGGATTAACTTTGAATTATTCATCACCAAGCCATCTGTCGTGTCGTTATGTGTTCAAGAGGTCTGCAAGAAAAACTTTCATCTGCAAAATACTTGTCATCCGTTTGACCATCCCTGAGTCAGTCCTTACAGCAACATTTCTTCAACTTGAACAATGATTTCGTGTTGCAGGCTTGCCTGCAACGAGTCGCTTTCTATCGACATCAGCACATTATCTAGAGAGATGACTTAGAGATCGTCAGTACCTTGAAGTCTGCATGCATCAATGGCAGGTTTCTCGCCTTTGACGTCAGTTTACATCATTGACTTTCGATCAAAGGATTCCGTGAAATGTTCGACATCAACTCATTCATTCACATCTCATGGATTGTACTGGGTACTTTGAGAACCATTGAAATTACTGGTGGTCTCTCTCACGCTTGTTAACAGTTTACATCATCGACTGGTAATCAAGTGGTTTCTACCATGTTCGACATCAACTCATTTATTCGCATGGCTAGAATAGTACCAATTCGAGAAGTAGAAATGAAGACCCTGGATCTAGTTTCTACCATCCAGGCTGTGAGGAGTTTTGTATTCATTATCTAAGTAGACTAATCACAAACAGATGGCTGCGCCCATACTGTGTCTACAAAAGTCTATGACTATGATGTACTGCAAGATCATTCCTGTATCAGAGTAGTTAGTCTGTTAGTTAAAGTTTTAATCTGAGTATGGGAATGCCTACCTCAGTGATGATATAATCTTATACATGTATTTTGTGTTGAAAATTGCAGGTTCTGACCAGGCTCTCCATGAGATAATCCTTGAAATGATAAAGCGCTTCACCCTTCCTAGATAATACAAAACCCTAATCTATTTCAGGCTTCGCACTTTAGGGGGCAATCTGTTACACTAAAAAATGTCACCATGACCATTTACAGTTAGGATGACTCTATCAACAGTCATGCTACCCTCTTAGGCAAGTCTTATGCCTCTGCTTTCCATGTCAAACTCCAAAAAAGAGAGAAAGTCTTTCTAAATGTATTTATCTCTGGGGACGCAGGTTCTCTCAACCTTACCTGTGGGGACGCACCCAATGTTCACAAAAACTGCGTCTTTGGACGCTCTGTATGTAAAGGTGCAGGTGCGTCCCCCTGAAAAGGTTAAAATGCGCAAGTTTCATCTTTAAAAAGTCACTTGTGGTCATTTCTAGAGCATTCTAGAAGGTTGTTCGACGTGTATTGAGCGCCTCCAGATGGTTCATGCACTCCTACCAAAGAGGAACTTATCCCATCAATAGGGGAGCTATCCCATCCAAAGAGGGGATTATCCCATTGATGGTGGACCTGATTAACTTCCTCTTGAGCACTATAAGTACAGGCATTGGGCCAGAAGGAGAAGAGGTTGGAAGCTATACATTTCTAAGGGTAGATGCTGCAGGAATTAGGACTCCCATTTAGAAGCTTGTGAGGAGAGATTGCCATCTTTGCTTGTTCTATTTGGAAGTGGGTGAGCTTTGTCAAAGTAAAGGAGAACTCTTGATGGACCCTGGGAGGGACTTGCACAACACCAAGGCTCAGGTTGTATTTGTTCCTTTTGTTACCTATTAATGCAAATGAGTCCATTCTTCTCAATAACTTGTTATTTATGAGTTGTTTCATGTACTCCTTGGTCTATGTGTTAAATATGTTTTATTCTATGAGATTATCAAGTGCTATTTAATCGTTTGATTGTTAGTGGATGCAGGTTTCAAAGTGAAGGAGGAGCTCATTCGGATCAGCGGAGCTGCACTGCTACAACAGCGTGGGACTACAGGTAGGATCTAAACACTTGATTTCTTATATAGTAAATGCATGTTTAGAGAAGGATTGCTCTTGTTTGTCTTGTTTGTCACTAGAGAGTCTTAGGCTCCTAGGGAGGTTGGTTGTGTCCGCACTATCGACTCTTTCCGCCTGACAGTTAGTGTATAATCCAACTAGTATTCAATCATTTAAAATTGAAAACGACTACAAAAGATAAATTGAACATGTGAAAGGTAACAATTAACTACTAGAAAATTCTACTAGTAAACTAGTAGGAAAACTCACACAAGCATAAGTTGACATGAAAATTAATGTAGACAAATCATTAACAATTAATGAATGTAAAAATTGACCCCACCTTACTTACCTTAGTGGGATAGGTGTCACTTTCTAATCTGAATCCTTTAGTGTTGTCAAAATAATGGGATAATAATTTTATTTCTTTCCTTTATTCATTTCATTTATCAAATTTCATGCCAAGGTTCGGATGCAATGCCTAAGCTTCTTAGTTCATCGTCATATCCTCTTAACTAGATCCACTTAAACTTGCATTGGTATGTCTATATATATATATATATAGATATACATGTATTCCATATATCTATTCATATATAGGACCCTGAAATACTTATGCGTGCGTATGTGTTCATCATTACATATATACCCATATACACATTTATATTAGTAAGCTTGGATTGATCCTTCCTCTTTAACATTTGAATTGCATCTATCAATGCATGTATATTCCCACTGTACCTAGTTGAATCCAATGGCCACAAGATACCCACGTCATCACGACACTTTTAGGCTAGCTCTCCTTATGCTTCCCATGGTGACCCTCCAGAAGATGTCATCCTGTTTCTGCCCATCCTGGTGATTTCATGAGTGTGTTCCTTTGTAAGTCGTCGAGGACTCATTAACGAGATTACGTGTATAGTGGGGTCATATGGCCTCCTTCCCATTGGTTTGCGTCTTTTTGACTTTGCCTGTCGCTGCAGTCTATGCCACATCACCCTAATCCTTGTATCTCAATGCTTTCCTCTGTGCACCCTTAAAACCTCTGGGGTCATCTCGTCGGGGTGAGCTGGTAGGTGAGACCACCTCTCCACCAATGGGGCACAAGATATGCCACAAATTTACTTACGTTATCCCACAAGCTTCCTCCCATCGCTCACATACCTGTCACCATTTGTGCCTCCAAGGTAAGACCTCCAGCTCTACGTGGATTGGTGAGTCTCATCTCCACATGTTCCTAACTTCTAGTTGGCCCAAAGTGGCTAGAACACCACGTTATCCCATCCTAGCTTATGTGGTTCCTTCTCTGAGCAGTCCTTTTAATTTTATTAAACAAGGACATCGTGACACATGGAGACTATTCCAATGGCTCCACACCCAGCTAATGGGACACTCCTCCACTTTTGAGTTTCTGGACTAGCTGGCTTGGCGCTACATCAGCCCTGCTACTCCTTCACATGGCTAACTAATGCTTCTGGGATATGGACTCCAGGCCATGCAGCCAGTGGGCCATACCTCTGCTCAATTCTTGATCCTGATTGGTCCACAACACGTAAGTGCCACAACATGATGTGCTGAGTCATCCCATTAGTCTCCCACAATGCTTGACTTTCAATCGTTGGGATATTCTCACGGGCTAATTTGTTAAGTGGATCTATCCCGATCAATCGTGTAGCTGTCAGGCCACGTCTCCACCACCGTGGCCCAAACTTACACCATCTCGTGCTCCATTAAAAATGATTCTCTTTCTATCTTATGGGATCCATAGCCTACATGATGAGTTGTTTAGTGGGCTCTACCTCCGCCAATAGCAATGCACCCTCCACCTTCGGATGTGGGCCTAGCTATTTAGATGCCTACTCATCCCTGCCAACTTCCTTTGCGATACAAAATAAACTCTAGGATAAAGCCTCAGGGAGGATTTATCTTGTGGGTGCCACTCCTAACCAATAGAGGAACCCATAAGGATTGCGTGTTAGCTAGTGCATCCCAGCTAATGTCATCCATGTTGCCCCCTTGGGTGATACAAGTTAAACTCCCAAGACAAATATCTAGGCCATGCCAACTCCCTTTGTCAAATTGCAAGAAGGGGAAATCTGGGTGTACTAATGACATTCTCCCATGACTAGGGTTCTGCTAGGTTAATGGATAAGGTTACTAACTTCATCATAAGACTAAGTTTCGTCTCTCCTTCTTAAGAGAAATGCTCTTTGCAGAACTTGCTAATTCAAGCATGACTCCTTTTTCAGCTCAGTTGCAGTGGTTCTATGAACATATAGTCCCAATCTAGTGCTCCTCCATGACCATCACAACTTACTAATCACCCAATGGTGATATCCTCTTGATCTTGTGACAAAGTCAATCCAATGAGTTCTTGACCCTTAGGTATTCCCCATTCAGGATAGGGAATCCCACGCATGCCCGCATTGGTGATTTGCTGGCTGACCACTGCTAAAGATTTGTAGTGAACTCCTGAAGAGGCTTCACATCTCCTGCCACATGTCAGTGGTTCCATGCTCCAAAGCAATCTTGTAAGTGGATCCATGGCACCACTCAAGGATTTCCTAGGCATCTGGCTATTAGCAGGGACGTGCAGTCCTTAGCATTAGTGCCCCTAGGAAAAGAATGTCGACTACTGATAATGCATGACTAAGATGCCTCTAATGGGTTCCGATGACCCTATAGCATTTGGCACCTTCTCCAACTACATTATGGTGCTTTTCAAATACCTCTAGGGAATTCGGCCCTAAGGTATGGTACAAATAGTGGTGTCCAACATGATGAGGGTCACCAACAACACTAATGAAGCAGGGGTACTTTCTACTCAAAATGCAAGGCTGAAGAATCCCTTAATGCATGATTAGATATCATCATATCTAAAAGAGGAGCGATTCTTATGCATGAGCACAACACCTCAGAATAGATTCATAGGCTTGTAACCACTATATATATACTTATGCATCTATATATGTATGCACATACCTTGTTAACATAGGTGTCCTTAATGTAACCATTATTCATTAATACGAGAGTTACTTGTGCCAATATTTATCATGTTTTTGGTTCAAATCTTTGTAGATCATCTTAATGACTTCAAGGCTTCCCATATATGTTATTTATTCAATCATTACAGAGCACATTCATGTATTTCATAAGCACACCGATTTAATCTAGAAATGTAACACAATCCTGATTATTATGTATAAACATTGCACAGTATACCATTTAGAATCTTAAGGAAAAAATGTGGTACTAAACTATACTTTGCAACACCATGTCAAAATAAAAAATGTGACAAATATTTAATTCATTTACACATACCATTTCAATCCATAAATGCAAACATATATTTATGGGCATTGAATATACGTAAGAGAACTTATCTTGTAGTGTTTGGGAAACTGATTATGGGACTAGAACTTTCCAGCCAACCATAGACAACTGCAGCTACGCTTACTTGAAGATCTCACCCCCAAGCTAGATTCCAGAGACTGAGGGGTTTTCTCAAGGAATGAAACACCAACTACCAACTAGAATAGGAACTCCAAAGGACCTCTTTCCTCAATCCCACCAACTTCCTATTGCAATAATAAATGCATAGGAAAGACGTAGGTTCACCACCTCTACCCTCAAGAGTAGTACTAGGGATTCACATCCTTCCCACGAAGTCCAGAATCCACTGCCACACCAAAGCATAAATGCAAAAATATTTAGTAATGACCTTTGCAAATATTAATTCAAGATTGTTCTCTTCCCAAGCTTTTTAGGGCTCTAAGGACTATTATATCAACCCACAGTCTCTAGGGAACCCAAGCTATTATAGGGCTCCATAGATTCTATCCCAACCCATAATGTATAGGGAATGCCAAGTTGTTACAGGGATCCAAAGATTTCTATCTCAAACCATAGCCTCCAGGGAAGCCAAGATGTTAAAGGGCTCTAGGGATTCTATCTCAACCCATAGCCTCCAGGGGAGCCAAACTATTACATGCTTCTAGAGACTAGTATCCCAACCCACAACCTCCAGGAAACCCGAGAAAAAATCCCCTTCACTTCTATTTTATTCTCTTTAGCGATTTCTTTTCTTTGCTCTTCCTTCTCCTCTACTCTTCTCCTTGGATGAATGTTTCTCAAATGATTTCCTTCCTCTATGAGTGAATGAGAGAATGAATGAATTCCCTTTCCCATGAGGTTTAACCCCTTATTTTTTCTTGTTGTTTTTCCTTGTTGTGCAGGGATTTCCCTTCGTCGTCCTTGCTGCCTTGCCCAATATATTCCTCCATAAATTTTTGCTATCCTCTTTCCTTGTTAAGGTTCTAAAGCACATGGGCCTATGTACTTTCTTTGCAGAGGATTTTAATTTAGGAATTGATGCAATAAAATCATGCACCAACTAACCTTTAATGGTTGTATCAAAATAGTCCAAATTTCTTGCATAAGGAAACCTTCCATATCACAATCAAGCCATCCCCTCAAATTTGGAATCCATGTCCCCTAGAGTCAACCCATTTTAGTATATTTTTGTAAAACATTTACATTATATTTTTATGAGGAAACTTGGGCTAGGGCTATCACAAACTCCTCCCCCTTGAGGGAACACCATCCTTGATTTTTGTTTACTCATATGCAACACAAGGAAAACAAAATAAAACATGTATTGTTTATGGAGCTTTATATACACTAATTTATATAATATTTACAATTATTATACAAATTTTCCTTATCTAACAAACAAAATGGATATGCTGCTCTCATGGAGTCAACCATTTCCCAAGTGGCTTCCTCCGGCCCAAAGTGTCTCCACTGCACTTTGACTTGCTCTATGGCTCGATTCTGGAGCATGTGACTCCTCTAGTCTAAAATGCACAATGGATTTGGCTAGAAATCTCACACTGGTTCCACTTGTAGCACACATTAATCAATCACATGATTAGAATCCTGCACATATATCTTATGAAAATAAACATGAAAACATAATGAACTTTAATCGATGGAGGTAAGGCCAACATGTAGGCCATTGGTCCAATCCTCTCAAGGATCTTAAAAGACCCACAATATTGTGGTTTCGACTTGGCACATGACTTAATCTTTAAGGAACTTTTCTTGGGTTTAATCCTAAAGTAAACATGTTCCCAAACTTGGAACTCTTTGTGCACCCTATGCTGATCTACATAGATTTTTTGCCTATCATGTTCCACTTTCAAATTTTGCTTGATTATTTGAATTTTCTTCTCCATTTCCTTGAGCACATCAGGCCCAGCAAGGACCCTGTTCACTGGATCACTCCAACTAATAGGAGTATTGCAACTCCTGCCATACAGTGCCTCAAATGGACTCATATTTATGGAATCTTGGTAATATCCATTGTTGTATGCAAATTCTACAAGTGATACGTACTCCTCCCATTTCTTGGGCTAATGTATGACATACATCCTCAACATGTCCTTGAGGATCCTATTTGTCCTCTATATTTTCCCATCTATTTTTGGATGATATGTTGTACTAAATTCCAACTATATCGACAAACCTGCAAACAAATCCTTCCAAAACCTTGAAGTGAACTTGGCATCTTGGTCTGAGATAATTTTTGTGGGGATGCCATGCAGTCTCACAATCTCTTTTATGAATATTTATGCCACTCCCTAGCATAATTGGTGGATTTAATTGCTACAAAAATGAACCACTTTTCTCATCTTTTCAATTACCACCATGATTGCATCATGCTTCCTAGAGGTTCTAGGCAAAATTGTGATGAAATCCATAGAAATTACCTCCCACTTCCATTTGGGATTGGGAATGGGCAGTAACAACCATGCTGGATTCTTGCATTCAACCTTTACTTGTTGGAATTCTATGCATTTATCCACAAAATAAAACACTTCTTTCTTTAAATTCAACGAATAATAGTACTTTTTAATGGTTGTGAGGGCCTTTTGGTACACTGGATGGTCTAAATAAGGCTTAGCATGAAACTCTATTATGAGTCACTTTAATTAATCACTTTTTGGCACATATATTATGTTTTCAAACCTGATTAGGCCATCATCACCATCTCATAACAACTTTTCTCTTATCTGCAAACACTTTTCATCCTGGTGTGCCACATTCTTGACCCTTTCTACCCACTCCACTTTGTAAGTTCTTATAGCTACCAAGTTATTCATTTGAATTCTTATGCTAAGAGCATCAAGAACCTTTTGTTCTTTTCCTTTAATGTACTTGATTTCAAAGTCAAACTCACTAAGGATGGTTAGCCATCTTGCTTGTCTTGCATTAATCTTAGGCTGCTCAAAAAAATACTTGAGACCACTATGGTCTATCATAAGGGTAAATTTCCTATCAAGGAGGTAACTTCTCCACATTTTCAAAGCATGAATGATAGAAGCCAACTCTAGATCATGAGTTACATAGTTTACCTCATGCTCATTTAATTTCCTTGACTCATAGAAAACAACCTTCCCATCCTGCATCAAGACTCCACCGAGCCCCTCTTTACAAGCATCTTTGCATACTACAAACACTTTGTTAGAATCCACAATCCTCAATACTGGTGCATTTGTGAGAAATTGTTTCAACTGCTTAAATCTTGCTACACACTGAGCTATCCACTCAAATTTATTTCCCTTTCTCTGCAAGGACATGATAGGATGACCTATCTTGGAGAAATTTTTCATAAATCTCCTGTAATAACATGACAATCCCATGAATTATCTGACCTCATTCACATTCCTTGATGTTGGCCATGTCATTATGGCTTTGATCTTCTTAGGATCAATTGATATTCATTCTTTGGAAAAAATATGCCCCAAATCATGTATTTGTGATTCGAAAAAATCACATTTTCTAAGCTTTGCATAAAGTTTGGGCTCTCTCAGCAATTGCAGAACTACAGCCAAATGCTTTTCATGCTCTTCTTTAGTCCTTAAATATACTAATATATCATCAATGAACATAATGAGAAACTTTTCCAAATAAGGACGCAACACACTATTCATTAAATTCATGAATGTGGAAGGGGAATTAGTAAGCCCAAAGGGTACCACTACAAACTCATAGTACCCATATCTTGTCTTGAAGAATTCTTTTGAATTTCCTCCTCCTTGATCTTTACTTGGTGATATCTTGACCTCAAGTCAATCTTGGAGAACATAGATGATTCTCTCAATTGATCAAAGAGATCATCAATACTTGGCAATGGGTATCTATTTTTTATCGTCACCTCATTTAATTACCAGTAATAAATGCATAATTGAAGGTTTCCATCCTTCTTATTTACAAAGGGTACATGTACCCCCCCATGGAGACACACTTGGCCTTATGTAGCCCTTGTACAACATCTTTTTTTGGCTATAATTTTAGCTCCACCAACTCAAGGGTACTCATCCTGTATGGTGCCTTGGATGTTGGTACTACTTTAGGTACTAAATCAATAGAGAAATATACCTCTTTATGAGGAGGTAATCTAGGAGCCTCCTTTGGAAATACGTCTGTACACTGTTATAGAACCGGATACCTTTTCAATAGTTTCTTTTCCTCATTGCCAACATTGTTTCCAACCTTCTCATTGCTTAAGATTCGCATTGCAAGCAACATGCACCCCTTCTTGCTGCTGCACTTGAACTGCATGGTTGTGATCAACCTTACTAAAGTAGGATTTTTCCTGCCCTGCAAAACTTGTGTTTTTTATTGTTCATCTAAGAATTCAATCTCATTTTCAAAGCAATCCACTTTAGTCCTATGTAAGTATAGCTAGTCCATTCCCAATAACATATTATATGCGCCCAATGGAAATATATTTAGCTGAGATTTTGTAAGCATGCCACTGAGCTCGAATGTACATGATCTCATCTAGTGGTTAATATTTCTTTTGGTTCTAGTTTCCAATTGAACCAACCATGGTTCTTCATGCAACTCCTTGACCAAATTGCATGTTGCAACAAGTTTTGGGTTGATATAACCATAATTAGAACCTGAATCAATTATAATAGTAAAAAATTGATCTTTCATCTTACCCTCCATCTCAATAATGGATTCCTGGTGGTATTCTTGGTGGTTGTACACAATTGCATAAATTTTGGGCAATTCTCGAGCTACGTCACCCACCATGTGAGCTTCTTGGGCACTGTAAATCTTTGGCCTAACTTTATATTGGTGTGGACAATCCCTCCTTCTAAATTTTTCACCACATATCCAACACCTTAGTGGCTCTCAACCTTCAAACTTAAACTACCCTATTGGTGGTTATTGCACATTCCTTTTAACAACAACATTAGTCTTCTCGTGAGATTTCTTTGTAGGGACTAGTTACCTATCTTCCCTCTTTTCTAAACTCTTCTTATGCCAATTATTCTTATGTCCAATGTTGTTCTTTTCCTTCCAGTTGCTTTTGATTTCTATCCCGTGTTCTACATACTCATAGTAGTGCTTTATCTTATCAATAACATCCTTTAGAGTCGATGGTTCCAACAACTCAATTTTATCTTTGAATGCCATAAGCAACCCACTGATAAACCTTTGAATCTTAGCTTTCTCGTCCTTAAGATATGGTACATACCTCAATATCCCTAGGAACCTGGTGACATGTTACTCATTTGACAATTGCCCCATCTTGAGTTCATAGAACTCTTTTGCCTTGCCATCATAATAATGCTCAGACAAGTATTGTTCCCTAAAGAGATTTTCAAACTCTGCCCAAGTTAACTCTTTCTCAATGATTCCTTCAACATTCTTCAAATCTTCCCACCATGTATCTACCTTTCCCTTCAAGTTGAAGTTGGAAATTATAGCCTTCATATTTTCTGGAATAATCATGAATTCTGAAAAATTTCATCATGCCTAACAACCATGCTTTTGCATCCTCTAATTTCTTCATTTCCCCATCAAATGTGGGTGGCTTGAATTTCTTGAATTCCTCATGCATGCAATACTTTTCCTTACTTCTTGAATGATGATGATGGTGATGATGGTGATGATGGGAGTGATGATGGGAGTGATGATGGTGTCTCTTGGTAGCAAAACTAGATGGTATGCTAGAATTATACACATGTGTGTTGGTTCCTCCTCTTGGGGTGTTCAATGGTACATCTCCCTTCATAGTGTCCTCACTTTTAGGCCTGTGCCTCTTCCTAATCCTGATACCATCTACACCATTTGTATTTTCTTCTGAATTGTGAAGGCTCTTTCTATTTCTATGACTATCCCTTATTTCAGGTTTCCTTTTCCTCTATAGATCTAAGAGACTTTTCAGGATGACTGCATTTATCTCAGCTTGTTTCTCTTGAACTCCTACTATCCTTTCATTATCTGCCTTGTAGCTGCTAACTTCAACCCTTAAGCTTCTTAAGGTATCCAACCAATCTGGAGAGTGATTTCCTCCCCCTTGGTCAAATGATGTTTCTTCTTCATTAGCCCTAACCTCATCACTTCAATGCTATGATTGGTCCGAATTGTACCGCACCATACTAGTCACTATTCTATGTTTATCTTGGCCTTATGTTTCTTGTGATGTGTTGTCAATCACACACATTGTTAGGCACTTCACGTAATAAATAAACACAAAATGAACATGAACTTTACTCATAGAGAAATTACTTCTATTCTTGCTGTGAAAAAACAACCATGTTAGTATGCCATCATATTAACAAATCATATGTATCAATCAAACAACCTATAACTCTTCTATTAGTTAAAAATTAATAAATAAACAACATATTTATGGCCATGATCATGCTCTTACAAAGTTTCTGACTGTCTGCAACCAAAATAACTCACATTAGAAAATGGTTATCAACAAAGAAGTAATCAATACATCATTCACACATGCAATTCTTTAGTTTAGATCGGTGTTAAAATCTAGTGTTAAGCAATTGTTTTAGTTGATTTTCAAAAATCATCACTTGCTTTTGATAAATCCCATCCATTCCAAGTGTTGAACTTGGATGCTTTGATACCACTTGTAACAACCCACCCCACCTTATTTACCTCAATGGGATAGGTGCCACTTTCTAATCCAAATCCTCGAGTGTTGTTAGAGGAATGTGATACTAAAACTTTTTGTCCTTTATTCATTTCATCTATCAATTCTCATGCTAGTGTTCAGATGCAATGCCTAATATTCTTAGTCCATCCTTAAAACCTCTTAACCTTTCATACACACACACATGTATGCATCTATAGGACCCTGAAATACTTATACGTGCGTATGTGTTCATATACATATATACCAATATACACATATATATTAGTAAGCCTAGATTGAGTGTTCCTTTTTAACATTTGAATTGCATCTATATATATTACGCCCCGATGCCCGACAGTTCCCACTGCACCCAGTTGAATCCAATGGCCACGAGCTACCCATGTGATGAACCTCATCATTGGGTAACTATATGGACCTTAAGTCACCTCCTAGCTTAGTCAAATCAACTCTTCTCACAATTTATTACATGTTTTGATTATATTTTGTTTAATGAGATGAGTTAAAGTGAGATATTATGCCTAGTGGACTAATATGCATTGAATGCAGGTTTGAAAGAGAAAATCGAGGAATGTTGACAAGATTAAGGTTTGAAACTTGAATGGGACAAGGGAGAGAGATTGTAGGAGGTAAATCCTCATTTACTCCTCCCTCATTTGAATATTCCTCCATTAATCACACCAGCTTGGAGTACAAGCAGCCAAGTCATGAAGATCAAAAGGCAGCCGAGCAAGTGATATTCAAAGAGTTAGTTCATCTTGAGTTTGGGAGCCGAGCCTCCCTAGATTTAAGGAAGTCATTGGGGACTTCATTTGTATAAATAAAGAGGCCTAAAGCCTCATTAGGATTCGAATTTTTGGTTGTAAAAACACTAGTTATTGTTGAGCTCTAGATTGTTGGAAGGCATTGCTATGTAATTTTCTGTTTTGAAAATGAGAATGAGCTTTTTTATGATCTAGTACTGCGTTAACTCAGAGAGCTGAAGCTCTTGGGTTAGGGCCCACCCCTAGCAGCAAAGGCTCCTCTTCTTGTATCTGTATTCTTAGATTAGTTTCATAGATTCATGATTAAATTGTCCTTAGAAGTATTTCATTGCAAGCAGTGTCGGTTTGATTAGTTTGTTTATTAGTTTTCTTCCATTTGTTCTTTACTTCAGCAGCAGGTTAGAAGCGAAAAAGTAGCACACAGATGTCAGTAGGTGTCTTGGCCTCACTTCTTCCTTCAGGGATCATGACTTCAGGAAAGGACACCTATGCAACCCCAAAAAGATAGATTTCTATTTTCTCATAGGATTTAGAGTTTACTATACTTGAACCAGCATTTGATCAGTTTTCAAGTGTAGGATTTAATTACCATCTCTTCCATCTTCAGTCTTACAGTAGATCTCATCAATGATTCCATTTCATTATGAAATTTTCCTCATGCATGAAGTAGATAGCTAGCTCATTAAACTCTATTTTTCTAGCTTATTAGAATTCTTCTTGTTTACATGATTTTTTGGCAAATATCAATGTTTGATGCAGAGAAGGTGTTTTAGAAGTAGAGAGAGATCCCATAGTAGCAACCATCTTCCAACTTCCTCCATCCATAATCATTCCTTGCTTTCACCAAGACCTTCACCAATTTCATCATTTTACATAGAAACTCCTCAAAGCATGTTGAGCAAATCCAACCATCTCCTAACCTTGGTTTTGAGTTCTAAGTGACCCTAGGCATTTTATCACTCCATTCCACCTATCAAAAACCTTCCCTAAGCCCTCTATCACCTCTAGCACCCATCTTTTTTCTCTCGACTGTATCCTGTAGAAATACAGGGAATCCTGTAGGTTTTCCTGTAGTGGCCTATTTTGAGGCCGAATTGAGGGAAAACCTCTAGGAAGCCACATAAGGGTACCTGAGGGTCTCCCAAACCTCCCAACCATTCTCCAACATCCCTAAGCCACCTGCCACATCACCAAAAGAGATTAGGGTTCACACTTGATTTTCCATAAAAAGAATAAAAAGAAAAAAATAGATTTATTTCAGTCCTTTACATGCACAATAGTGATGTTTGATGTTTTGAACTTCCATGCTTTAGATAGTAGCATTTCATACATGTTAGCTTGGAATTATTGTAAAACATAGTTTCTCAACAGTTAGTTAGAGAATGGTGTGTTTTTAGCATAGGATTTTAGTCATTTTCCTTATTGCAGTAGACAAGCTTTCTCCTAGAGTAGATTTCTCTTTCTCTCATCAGTAATCAAGCTTCTTCTGAATCCATAGAAGTCTGGCTTGAACACCCTAGTGGTCTCTTGCCAACTGAATAGTGACAAAAGGCAGAACCATCACTTTTACTTGTGTATACAGCACTGTCACCTCCAAGTTTGTACGAACCCCGGGTTGATAAAGTAAATCTGGTAGCTCTAGGAGTTGCAACATTCTTGCTGCAATACTGGTGCTCATCACTTTTTGGTGCCATTGCTGGGGAGGTGTTTGAGTAATATGTGATTACTGCTTTCTTTCTTCCATTTCTTGTTTCTGATATTCTGTTATTAGTTTCATTTATGCAAAAGTAATTTAGATTGCTTCCTTTTCCATGTTGCATTCTTTGCTTTCCTTTCCATTCTACAAGTAAGATTTCAATCAAGTAGTTAATTTTTCATTCAGTCAGTAGTTTTCATTTAGTCTACAATTTCAATTATGCAATTACTTTCAAAGTTTAAAAAAAAATACAAAACAAAACAAAAAAATATTTTTCATGCCTTGTAGGAATAGGGATAACTTAGGACAATTTTGGAAAATACCCCCACTACTTCAAACAACCAACCTTCCATCTTCTTCGGTGGCTGTGAACTAGAGGAACCCTTAGGCGAGCAACTAGACATATTTGAAGAACCTACAGGGGAAGAAGAAGAAGAAGAACCCATTCCTACTAAACCAATGGCTGAAAATAGAAATGACAGAGGAAATAGAGAAAGAGTTGAGGGTGCCTTCCCCATCAGGGAAACCAATGGGGATACTAAGATGAAAAATATAAGCCCCTATGCCCTTCCTCATTTCCATGGCCTGAACACAGAAGACCCAGACACTTTCTTATTTGAGTTTGCTATCATATGCAGAACCTATGACTATACAAATGATGAGCAGAAGTTGAAACTATTTCCATCCACTCTCAAGGATGCATCTTTGCGTTGGTTCATGGGTTTACCTAGAGATAACATCACAACTTGGGCTCAAATGCAGCAAGCCTTCAACAACAAGTATTGAGACTACTGTAGGTCTAAATACACTAAAGAGGAAATTTTTAGGATGACCTTATGCAATGATGAATCCCTAGAGGATTATGAAGAAAGATTCCAGCTTAGCTACAAAAGGGCCAGGTGTACACTTGACCCTGAGTCATAGAAGCTGGTACTGCTTAGAGGATTAAGGGATGATCTTTTGGATACCCTACACTTGTTAATAGGAGGGGATATCTACCAGTTACCCTATGAGGATATCAAGACTATCTTTAGAAACCATTCTATGGCAGCTAGGAAAAAGGGTAGGGGTAGTCAACCTATGGTCAGTCCATCCTCTTCCAATTCATCCATCAAGGGTGAAATTGGAAATATGTTGGAGGATTTCAAGAGTGAGATGCTGCAAACCCTTGCCCTACAGATGGACACTATGCACATTAAGAGAAAGCAGGAGGAAGCAGAGAGAGACTTGGCCATCTTCTGTCCTAGATGCACAAGGAGGCACACTAGGAATGAATGTCCATTGAATTATATTGAAATCTTCCCAGTTTTTGAAGAAAACCACTCCACAGACAAGTGTCCTTCTCTACCTAGACTAAAATTTGTATATCAAGGAGATGAAGGGGTCACTGAGCAGCTTTGCTACATAAACCAAAGGAGACCTCATGGGCCTAGGCCATACCAACAGGGCATGCAAGGGTCATCCCATGCATATTACAACCCCAACCAGACCACATCCATACCTTCTTGGGCCCCCCTGCTCATCATTCTTGATCTACACCTCCTCCTTGGTCCTCTGCACCTTAGTATCATTCCTAGCTAGTCAACCAGTCATTTCAACCATATGTTCTACCACAACCTCAGTGGAATGCACCGCCCTAGGGGTGGAGGCCCCCATACAACAATGTTCCAGCTTTATTTCCTTCACCACCTGCTCAACCACAACTTTTACACTTTGCTCCACCTAAACAAACCCAGATGCCTGCCCCGCCAAATCCAAACCCGAACAACAGACATGCACAACAACTATATAGTAGAGAGACATCCTATCTAGCTTATGCTGTGGAAATTCAGGAAATCAACCTGAGATCTTGGAGAGTACTTTCAGACAACCAACCTCTACCTCCACCTAGGGAGGTTGAGGAAGAAAGAGAGGAAATCATGCTTAAAATAAATCCACTACCCTTTCCTGAGAGATTAACCCAAACCCTCCAGCCTACCCCAAAAGAGACTAAACTTCTAGGATAACTGAAAAACCTATGTGTCAAAATTCCACTTCTTCAAGCCATTAAAGATGTACCTATTTACAACAAGTTGATTAAGTAAAAGCGCTTTAAGCATCTAGGGAGGCAAAAAAGAGATGCCCCTACCATTAATGTCATTGGACATTTGTCCAACTTAATGTTGGGGCAGGTAATATGTCCAAAGTATTTGGACCCTGGAAGCCCTGTAGTAGATGTGCACATCAATGGCATCATTTTCCCACACACTTTGATTGATCTTAGGGCTGCCATTAATGTGATGACCAAGGACACCATGCTCAAGCTCAACCAACAAGGTTCATTGAGAAAGACCACAACAGTTCTGCAACTTGCAGACCGCTCCACAGTGACCCGTGAGGGGATTGTGGAGGATGTGATGGTCTCCATTGATTCTTGGGAATACCCTGCAAATTTCCTAGTTCTCCAGCCTAAGTCTAAGCTTACTGGTTACCCTCTCATCCTTGGGAGGCCCTGGTTAGCCACTATCGATGCTTACATTAGCTACAGAGCTGGAAATATGACCACCAAGAATGGGCATATGTCTAAGCAGTTAGTCCTATACCCTCCTGATCAGCCATCTCTAGAACATGACTTACCTTTATGGCTGGAAGAGGAGGAAGAAGATGAAGTTTATTCTGCCCAACTATATACCATAGAAATGACCATGGCAGGGGGACAATAGGATGAAGATGATTTGATTGAACACATACTCCAAAGTCCAACTCCCAGTACATTTTCTTTAGAAGAAATAGTAAAGGAAACCCAGAACAACCATCAGCTTGATCTATTTTTAGCCAATTCCAACCCTCTCTATGTCAAATCCATAGAATTCATCCCCGAAAGAGCTTTGAAAATCAATCCATATCTTTTTGTTCTCCTTTGTGCAACATGCTAAAGGAACACCTGGATGCCTTTTCTTGGAGTTACAAACAAATGAAGGGAGTGCACCCTCGGTGTGTACTCACCACATTTATATCAAAAAAGGTTGCAAGCTAGTCCGGTAACCCCAAAGGAGGATGAATCCAACTCTTAAAGATATAGTCGAAGAAGAACTGCAAAAGGTGCTAGATGCATGATTCATTTACCCTATCTCAGATAGTGAGTGGGTCTCTCCTTTAGTGTTGGTTCCAAAGAAAAATGGTAAGTGGAGAACTTGTGTTGATTATATGGAGTTAAACAAAGCCATAAAGAAGGACCATTTCGCTCTACCTTTCATCGACCAAGTGCTAGATGGCCTGGCGGGGGCAAAATATTTTCTCTTTCCTAGATGGATTCAGCAGGTACAATCAAATCTAGATCAGCCCAGAAGACCAAGATAAAACCACCTTCACTTGTCCCTAGGGTACTTTCGCCTATAGGGTCCTTCCTTTTGGCCTATGCAATGCTCCTGCCACTTTTCAGAGAGCAGTCCTGAGTATATTTTCCGAGTCAGTCCATGATGCAGTAGAAATTTATATGGATGATTTTATACCTTACAGAGGTGATTTCAAGGAGGCTCTATCCAACTTAGGTAAGGTGCTGTACAAATGCATTGAAATGAACCTATCTCTCAGTCTCAAAAAATGTGAATTCTTGATGATTGCAGGGACCATGCTAGGTCATTCAATATCTCAGCAAGGACTGCAAGTGGACCCAAACAAAATAGCTATCATCCAAAGGGTCGCACCTCCACAAAAGCAGAGAGATTTTAGAAGTTTCCTAGGGTTAGCTGGATACTACCGAAGGTTTATAAAATACTTCAACAAGTTGGCTTCTCCTTTATTTGGGTTGTTGGCCAAAGACTATGAGTCTGTATGGTCAAAAAGCTATCAAGAGGCCTTGGACACCTTGAAGGACAAGTTAACCATTGTACCAATTCTCAGAGTCCCAAATTGAGCCTTTCCTTTTAATATTCATGTTGATTCCTCACACAAAGCCATAGGAGCAACGTTAGGCCAGATAGATGAAAAATTGTCTTATGCCATTTACTTTATCAGTAAGAATCTTTCAAACAGCGAACTGAACTACAGAGTGACCAAAAAGGAGCTCCTGGTTGTTGTGCACTCATTGAACAAATTTAGGCATTATATTACAGGCTATCAAACATTTGTACATACCAACAAATGTCTAGTCAATTTAACGTCTTAAATTTCTCTACATAAATTATCAATCAAGGTATTGTAAACTGATGAAGTGTGGTGCACCATATGTGCTTAGTTAACCCTTTTTTTTACTTCGTTGTTTTATAGTTTATGTTTTTTTGGGGTTTTGTTTTTGTTGGTCTCCTAAAGTATTCTAATGCAATGGAAATCCTAGTTTAAAGTTTTAAGAATGATTTTAAAGATCAAGTGTGGATGTATAGTTGAAGACAAGGTTTATGCTTCTTCTGATAATTTCCAAACTTAGCACTTCAAAGATCTCAAAACATGCTATCTCTAAAATCAGAACTTGAACAAAAGTGTAAACATGCAGCTACATAAATCAAGCTAAAGATGAAGTACTAAAAGTGAGGTTATTGTCTCTACTGTCCATGTAATTACAGAAATAAAATCTAAACTACTGCACTCAAACCAAAAATAAAGAAGTTGGAAACTAGTCACTGATTTCATCCATAATTCCAATATTTCGTCAATTAACTTCTAAAACGAGGTTAAGCTAAAGACACTGGAAATAATGTCATATGGAATGAAAGAATGACATTTAAACTATCTATTTGCAGACTAATGAATGCAAAATCAAATTACTTGACCTACAATCTGATAGCTCACCAATTAACTTCTAAAATGGGGTTAAGCCATGGCATCGGAGATAACATCACGGAGCATAAAGAACTGATATCTAAATTATCTACTTGCAGATTAATAAGAGAAAAATCAAATTACTTCACTTATAATCTGATAGCTCGCCAATTAATTTCTAAAACGGGGTTAAGCCATGGCACCAAAGATAACGTCAAATAACATGAAGAACTTGATATCTAAACTAGCTAATAGCAGCAAATAAATCTCACTGAAATAAAAGCATAACAACTAGAATTAAAAACTAAAGTTCAGCAGAGGAAGCAAGTCTCAGATCACTACTTGATGCAAAAACTACATTAAAAAGCTCGAGCAAAAACTAATAAGCAAATACAATAACATGTAAAGAAAAACTAATCTACAATCAACCGGTTGAACACACTTGCATGAATTAAAATTGCATGAATGGAAACTCTAAACTATCAAACTTGAAAGCAATAAAATGACATACATAAATGAAATCAAAGCAAAATTACAAAATAAAATCTACTCTACCTTACATTCTAATATGCTCCACGACATCTACTTCACATCTCCTTCCATGTTGAGAACATCAAAGTTTTATTCAAATTCTTCAAAATTACAAAGTACAACAAAGCTCTCTAAAGATTTCCAAAGCCATCAAAGAAGAACTACAAGCTCCAAGCTACCAACTCTAAACTCTAAGCTAAAGAACTCAAAAGCCAAGCTAAGCTAAACAATGAAGGAGAGAAATCTCCTATTTATACAAAAAGATGAGAAACCATCTTATTAATGAGAGTCTGTGAATTTCTCCCTCTACCTCTAGAGTCCTAATCAAAATAGGAACTAATAAGACACATGTCTTGTTAGGGTTTCAATACAATTAGGAGATGTGACACATATCCTCATGATCTCATGATTCTCTCCACTCAAATTCGAATTTGGCCTTAGGGTGCCACATAAAGGTCTTCTAGAAGCCTCCTTTTGACCTACACATGTCAACAATCTCAACCCACTTGTTAGGTATAAGCATATGAACATTATTTTCTAATTTTTAACCACAAATTCACTTAAAAAGGCTAAGAATTAATAAAGTTTAGAAAAACATAAATTTGGCCCAATGATAATGAAAGTGGGATGAATGTAGTGACATAGTAGTGAAATGGAGGTGATATAATGGACATAATAGTGAAAGTGTAATGGAAATGAATGACATTTTCAAGACCCAACATACCCTCCAACTGAAGCTATTGCATGTCCTCATGCAATATATATTACATTAATTCTTTTGATCCTTGAGCTTTGGCTTAACTTTGCATGATATCATTTGATAACTTCATATTTCTGCAAAGTGTTTTACTTGAATTGCAACATGGTTGGTTCTTGTGTTACAACCATTTTTTGTTGTTGCATTCTATTTTGATCATTGAACTTTTCATAATGATATTTTGATTATTATTGCAAAGTATATCTTTATTGGATTGCATGATAGTTGATTCTTGTGTGACAACCATGATTTTGTTTGTATCCAATTTATCCTTTAAGCACTTTTTGAGAAGCCATTGTATGCTCATAATAACAATGTAATAGTTAATATGTGTTGGAAGTATGTGGGCTCCTGAATATGATATGGACATGGCAAAATATGAAGATGAATGTATTCCTCCCCAACTGATGGTATTGGAAATTTTATGAAATGAGGAAGAGAAATGTTTTTCCAACAATTATCATTCTAGATTTTTATGGAATTCTATGGTCAAAAGTTAGAAAATGACGTACCTTAACTTACCCTTTGGAATGGATGAGTTGTATGTGTGGTGGCCTCAAAATTATGATCATATTCTTCTTCAAGTGGCTGAACAAGAAGAGTCATGGATAAAGAGTTAAGATGACTTTTTATTACTTCTACTAAAACTTGCTAAATCTGCTCCAAAATGCTAAAATAATAGTCTTCATGTCTTCAAAACTCATTGGCACAATTCCTACTATGTGAAAAGAAGTTCTGGTGTTGAACATAGTAGGAAATTTTTGACTTAGTGGCCATTAATGGATGCCACTATTCAACACAAGAACTCTCACCATTGATGACAATGAGAGTCAAGATGCCCAAACACATCTTGCTAGGTATGAATAGTTTTGCCGACGTCGAGTCACCTAAAAGATCTGACGAACAAGGGACATTAATTTATTCCCATTGTTTGTCAGCATGAGAACTTGCCATTAAGGCATGCAAGTCTCAAGGTGTCTTTACAAGGAACTTAGACTCAAGGGACTATGGACTCAATAATTTGCATTGAAGCAGGGCTTATTTGCGAAATGAAAATGACAAGAAATGAAAGATGAAAATGGAAGATGGCAATGGAGAGTAGAAATGGCAATGGGCAATAAGCATGTGAATGAGCCTCTTGCTTTTATTTGTGGGTTATGAATGGAGAAAAAGTAATGGAAAGTGGATGTGAATGTAAATGGAAAATATGGAGGGAAATGAGGTGAATGGTTTATTATGAAGTATGGATGTGATGGAGACAATGGTATCTGAAAGTTTTTCAAGTATTTGGATCTGATTTTGCATTAACATATTTCCTCTTTGTTGTTGATCATCCTCTTATGAAACAAATTGGTCTCTTAGAGAGACACCATTCACTTGTAGTCATTTTTCCTTCCTCCTGGAACCTACAAAAAAAACTAATACTTCTTCTGCAATGGAATGTAAGATTATCAAAGGAGAGAGATGGCCAATCTCTCTAGTTATGATATTTACACACAAAACTAAGAATTTGTATTAATGAAACAAGTTTTAAAGGGAAAAATCAAAAGAATTTATACCTGTTTTGGAACTAGTGCCTCAAGTTGATGTTTTTTTTCAGAAATTTATTTCATTATTTACCATTTCAAACTCTAATGATGGATTTCTCATTGTGTAGATCTTATTCAGATCTTTCCAATGACACTTGAATCATCAAAATCTGATTTCGTATGAGAAAGTTAGGCGGATTTGAACAATGAGGTTTTTTAGCTGCGAAATTGGAGAATAGTCGCGAAATTGGACTATAGCTGCGGAACGCGTGCAATTTCTGTAGCTAAAAATCTTGAATAAAAATTTAGCCATTCATTTTTCATCATCAGTCCAAAATTAATCAATATCTTCAGAAAAGTGAACAAATAACTTATTCATTTCATTGATTCAATTTATTTATTTATTTATTTATTTTAAGTTATTGGAAAGGAGATTTATGCAGCCAAGTACCAGAAAGAAAGCCCAAGACCACAGCTGGTGCATAGTACCAATTATTCATGAGCTTCTCTGTTATTTTCAAAAAATTTCTTCACTGTCTGCGTGTAGGAACTCTGTAAATGGTAGTGGCATATGAAGCAAAACAATTACAACGACGGAAACGGAATATCAGAGTACTATGGAAAGAAGATGATGGATATGGGAATGGAACATGGAGGGTATACGAAAAACAGAGTGGTTGTATGCATAAGATTTGTGGAAACAGAGTATGCTTCAAGGTATGTGAGATAGAATGCTTGTATGCGTAAAATATGTAAAAAAAGCAAAGTGAGAGTTAATAGAGTGTTGGAGAAGTTTGGTTGAAAAATGAAAGATCAGCATCATGTTCTCCTCCTGCCTTAGCACCACACTCAACCTCTTCATCTTCGCCACGTATATCGATCGGGTTGTGAAGAGCCGTGTCCAATTAGGCTAAGTCATGTAATCAGCCGTTAAACAGTGTAACAGTGAAGTGCGAGACATGGCGGGAGACATGGTGGAGTGGAATAATGAAGTATGAGTTAAAAACGGAAAGCATTAAGTTGTGAGACATGGTGGAATAAGGTTAAATGCCAGTACATAATTTATTTTCGAATCAGAACTCCTTTACTGAATTAAATCACAGCATGTTCATTAATTTAAACTCATTTTTCTTCACGCGGCATACAAAAAGAGGCTTTAGAGAACTGAGAATTTCTCCCAAACTACTGCGAATTTCTTAAAACCATTTTTGGGTTATCTAATTGACCCCATCCCATGTTTTCTTTTTCCAAATTCATCTTCATTTGGCCAGATCGTACAGTTGAAGTTTGACGTTTTTTTCCTGTTTTGCGTTTTTGTGAATTGTTGCATTCGGCTATAAAATTGATTTGAGAGAGAAAAATGGTTTTCAGATGTACTCACAATGTATGAACCAGTCAATTTTGATGATATAGTCTCCATCAGTAAATCTCTCGTGAATGGTGATCCGAATACTTGCGTTTAATGGTGAATGAGCGAATTGCCAATAACCAAGAACTCAAAGAAGTCTGTGAGGCCTACAATAGAGATCATGAGCTCAACATTTTCTCTAGGAGTATGGGTGACTACAACATGCCCTAAGCCTCTGTTTTCAATCCATTTGCACAGTTTATGTAGGCCATCCATAGGTTTCAGATTCTGTTATCATCGAGAAATTTCTTACGTTGGCTTTCCAAAAACTTTCCAAAACCAAAAGCTTCCTATATGAGTAAGATACACAGTCCGGATGAATGCAAATGGATCGATTACAAAGAGCTGAGGATGCACTGAAACGAAATCACGAAGGGGCCAGAACATCAAATCAATGCGTATGCAGATTTTTCAGATTTTGATGTTGGGAGGTTTCAAAAATTTCTGCCACATAAATTGGATGCTGCATACATTATTTTGAAAGCCACACAAGAGTTTTTTTTTTTTTCAATTGGACTCATCTTATTTTCCTTAATAAACACAACAGTCCTATGCAATTTGATCTGTTGAATTTGCACAATTGATTTTTTTTTTAAATGTTCTTGCAGGTTTGTTTCAAGGCCAAAGCTTCAATCAGGAATGCAGATTTTCTATTGAGGCCACAGTGGAAACTGGAATTGGGGATAGCCATCGATTATTTTTTTCTCTGAAATTGTGAAATTTTATAAGAATGATTAATGATTTTCAATTTAAGGCAACAAAGACTTCAAGTAAAATATGCTAAAAACAGGACTTTGACTGAAGTCTTACGCTGATTTTTTTTATCAATCTGGGCTGGGTGACTAGGATAGGATCCATGTCGGGACAATTTCGGAGATGCCCATGTGGTCATTTTCTTCATTGGACACCTGTAACCTGCTAAACCTTGAAATTAGTTGCGGAATCAGACTGCATTCCATAGCTAATTTGCAGAATCTTATTAAAATAGGACATAGTGTTTTGAGGACCACTACAAACCATAACCAATCAATCTTGGACAGTTGAACCTATCAAAGCAATTGTGTTTCATTTTTTTTTTGTTTTTTTTTTTATTGAATCAAATGAAATGATGAAGTTTATTTTGTCCCCTTTTCTCTCTCTCTTTTTTTTTTTTTTTTAACATAACAATTCTTTTTCTGATCCTCCAGATCACACAAAGTGCAGGAGGAGAGCATACTCAAGAAATTATTAATTTTTTTTTAGATGTAAGAAATAAGGTCTCCTAATTACACTTCCCCGACAATGGTGCAAAAATGTCTAGTCAATTTAACATCTTAAATTTCTCTACATAAATTATCAATCCGGGTATCATAAACTGATGAAGTGTGGTGCACCATATGTGCTTAGTTAACCCTTTTTCTTACTTCGTTGTTTTATAGTTTATGTTGTTTTGGGGTTTTGTTTTTGTTGGTCTCCTAAAGTATTCTAATGCAATGGAAATCCTAGTTTAAAGTTTTAAGAATGCTTTTAAAGATCAAGTGTGGATGTATAGTTGAAGACAAGGTTTATGCTTCTTATGATAATTTCCAAACTTAGCACTTCAAAGATCTCAAAACATGCTATCTATAAAATCAGAACTTGAACAAAAGTGTAAACATGCAACTACATAAATCAAGCTAAAGATGAAGTACTGAAAATGAGGTTACTGTCTCTGCTGTCCATCTAATTACAGAAATAAAATCTAAACTACTGCACTCAAAACCAAAAATAAAGAAGTTGGAAACTAGTCACTGATTTCATCCATAATTCCGATATTTCATCAATTAAATTCTAAAATGGGGTTAAGCTAAAGACACTAGAAATAATGTCATATGGCATGAAAGAATGACATTTAAACTATCAATTTGCAAACTAATGAAAGCAAAATCAAATTACTTTACCTACAATCCGATAGCTCGCCAATTAACTTCTAAAATGGGGTTAAGCCATGGCACCAAAGATAACGTCATGTAGCATAAAGAACTAATATCCAAATTATCTACTTGCAGATTAATGAAAGAAAAATCAAATTACTTCACTTATAATCCGATAGCTTGCCAATTAACTTCTAAAACGGGGTTAAGCCATGGCACCAGAGATAACGTCAAATAACATAAAGAACTTGATATCTAAACTAGCTAATAGCAGCAAACAAATCTCACTGAAATAAAAGCATAACAACTGGAATTAAAAACTAAAGTTCAGCATAGGAAGCAAGTCTCAGATCACTACTTGTTGCAAAAACTACATTAAAAAGCTCGAGCAAAAACTAATAAGCAAATATAAGAACATGTAAATAAAAACTAATCTACAATCAATCGGTTGAACACACTTGCATGAATTAAAATTTCATGAATGGAAACTCTAAACTTTAAAACTTGAAAGCAATAAAATGACATACATAAATGAAATCAAAGCAAAATTACAAAATAAAATCTACTCTACCTTACATTCTAATATGCTCCATGACATCTACTTCACATCTCCTTCCATGTTGTGAACATCAAAGCTTTATTCAAATTCTTCAAAATTAAAAAGTACAACAAAGCTCTTTAAAGCTTTCCAAAGCCATCAAAGAAGAACTACAAGCTCCAAGCTACCAACTCTAAACTCTAAGCTAAAGAACTAAAAAGCCAAGCTAATCTAACCAATGAAAGAAAGAGATCTCCTATTTATACAGAAACATGAGAAGCCATCTCATTAATGAGAGTCCATGAATCTCTCCCTCCACCTCTAGAGTCCTAATCAAAATAGGAACTAATAAGACACATGTATTCTTAGAGTTTCAATAATTAGGAGATGTGACACATATCCTCATGATCTCATGATTCTCTCCACTCAAATTCGAATTTGGCCTTAGGGTTCCACATAAAGATCTTCTAGAAGCCTTCTTTTGACCTACACATGTCAACAATCTCAACCCACTTGTTAGGTATAAGCATATGCACATTATTTTCTATTTTTTAACCACAAATTCACTTAAAAAGGCTAAGAATTAATAAAGTTTGGAAAAACATAAATGTGGCCCAATGATAATGAAAGTGGGATGAATAGAGTGACATAGTAGTGAAATGGAGGTGATATAATGGACATAATAGTGAAAGTGTAATGGAAATGAATGACATTTTCAAAACCCAACAACCATGCTGCAATCAAATATTTAATGAATAAACCTGATGTGAATTCCCAGATAATTATATGGTTATTTTACTATAACAGTTTGATCTGATTATTGTTGATAAGCTTGGAAACGAAAATGTTGTTGCAGATTTTTTGTCCAGTTTAACTTTGCCTGCAGGTGAGGAGGGAATGGTTGATGATCAGCTATTGGACGAGCACTTATTCGCCATTTCAGTTCTCTCTCCATGGTTTGCTGACATCGCAAACTATTTGGTATCTGCACAGTTCCCACAGAATTTTTCCTCCAAAGAGAAAAGAAAGATTGTGAGGAAGAGCGCCCCCTTCAGCAAAGAGGACAACATTTAAAGTGTTACAAGCTGGGTATTATTGGCCCACTCTTCATCAGGATGTCAAAAGATATACTATTCAGTGTGATCGGTACCAAAGGATGGGAAATCCTACTCTAAGAGATGAAATGCCTTTGCAACCTCAAGTGAATTTTGAGCCATTTGACAAGTGGGGCATGGACTTCATTGGGCCTATTGACCCTCCTTCCAAGAAAAAGTAGTATATCATTATGTGCACTGACTGTCTGACTAAGTGGGCTGAAACCAAGGCAATTAAGGTAGCAACAGAGGAGAAGGTGGCTAAGTTCTTAAGGGAGAAGGTATTTTACAAATTTGGGTACCCTAGAGAAATGGTCACTGATCAAGGCAGCCAATTTACCTCCAACATGATTGAAGACTTGTTATGCCAGCATAAGATCAAGCATAGAACCTCCACTCCCTATTGCCCACAAGCTAATGGGCAGGTGGAGGTGACCAATAGAGCACTGGAGGGCATTCTGACCAAAGTGGTTAGCAACAACATGAAAGATTGGGTAGATACACTAGTTGAGGCCACCTGGGCCTATAATACCACCTGGAAGACCACCATTGGATTCACACCTTATTAGTTGGTCTATGGAAAAAAGGCCCTGCTGTTCATTGAATTTGAGTATAATACATTGAGGATGGAAACCCAACTAGATCTATATCTCAGCAGTGCACAAAAAGAGAGATTGCTCCAGTTGAATGGTTTAGATGAGTTCAGAATGCAGGCCCTCCTACACACAGAGGTAACTCAAATTCAGAGGAAGATCTAGCATGATAAGAACATCAAAGATAAGAAATTTCAAGAAGGTGATTGGGCCTTGTTATATGATTCTAGATATAAAGACTTTAAGGGCAAGTTAAGGACAAGATGGTTAGGGCCTTATGTTATAGAGAGATGTCATGATAATGGTTCAGTGCAAATCAGAACCATAGATGCAGAGGCCATTCCTTTACTTGTTAATGGGCACAGATTGAAAGTTTACAAAAGGCCATTGTCAAAGCAAGAGTTCATTGATGGTATCAATAAAACAGTGATGGTGGTGGAGCAAGTTTCAGCTCCTGCCTCATCAAGTCACTGAGAAAAGAAAAAAAAATAAGGAGACTCAGGTGAAAACCTCCATGAGGTGCCTGAGTCCCACTATTGGGCTGAAAACCTCTTGGGGTGGCCCAATGGTGTCAAAAGAAAAAATAAAAAAAGAGAAATAAAAATATCTCTAGGTGAAAACCTCTCTTGAGGCGCCCAGGGAAAGCAGCTAGAATGAAAACCTCTTGGAGGCAGACTAGTTGTTTTCAAAAATAAAAAAATAAAAAATAAAAAATAAAAAGAGAAAAGAAAAATCATGAAAAATTGTTTGCAGGTTAGTAGGAGGACGATCAAAGAGCAAAGGAGAATCAAAAGGGACCTATTCCACTCATATTTTTATTTCACCATTCATTATCCTTCATCATTCCACCATTCCTTTCATTTTTTTCACTCATTTGCCTCAGTTTGCAAGGGTACTATGTTTTCTATAGGATTCCTTGTAAACCTATAGGATCCCTTAAGAACCTACAGGATGATCCTATAGGAATTACAGTGGCTTTGGAATCCTAAAGTGAGTAACCCTAGGGCAAGGAAATGACCTACCCATGTCAAAAAAATAGAAAACCTACATCACAATTTCATTACCATACCTCTCTCCACCTTGATCACCCCTGCATTCATAAAAAAAATCAGTTTTCAAAAAAATTCACATTCTTCAAGAGAAAACACAGAGAAAAGATGAAACATAGAATAGAGGGGAACAACACCTGAATGTATTTTTCATTATTCACACTCGTAGACCTCCTCTCTATCCAGGTCATCATCCTCAAGTCCCAGTAATGGAAATGATTAAAAATTCTGAGGGAGAAGTAGCTACAGGACATCCTGTAGGAAATCCTGTAGCAGCCTATCCCACAAAATAAAAATCATGAGTTGCAGCGAGCTTCCAGCATGGAGATCCAAGGGTAGAAGAAGCTCTAGAGCAGTAGCAACATGATCATCTTCAACACTAGGTACCTGCATATCAAGGCAATCATCAAAAGGGAAAGATATATATAAAAAAAAGGGAGGGAGAAATAACATGCAACCAACACACAACAAGCACCTCATGTCCTCAACAAACTGCAACAAGGTATTATCACCACAGGTAAGTATCTCGCTTCACTCTCTCATTTGCATAATGTAATCAAAATATGTAAATATTGTGGACGAGTTGGTTTATAAGCAAAAGGTGGCTAGTTAACTTGGCCACCTTTGTTCAGTCAGCGAGGACAAAACAGTTAGTCCCCACACACGTGGCAGCAATCAAGTCAAAGAAAACGAGAATGAGGTCAGAAGCAATTGAGACTACGGATGCCCGAAGTGGGAGTTGATTATGAGGAGAGGGGAATGATGATGTGGTAGTGGGGACCAATGGTCCAAAAATAGAAAATCGTACCTTGGCTACCAGCACACCACCTCACTCAACTTGACCATAAGAGGAAATAAATGTTGATCCCCATGCACTCATGCATTCATCTTCTCAAGGCTCACTCTAGCAAAGTCGCTCTCGTACCCAAGCAACCTATAGAAGAGAAAAATTTCATCTTTCTCCTACGTAGGACTTCCTACAGGATCACACAGGAAATCCTATAGGATCACACAGGAATCCTACAGGATACAGTGAGGCAGTCTACAGGATTGGCAGAGAAAATTTTTACTGGAGGAAACACAGGGGTTGGATACAACAAGAACCATGAGGAGGTAGGCTCTACATTTCCTTCCATTTTTCCAAGTGAAAAGAATAGAAAAATCTCCTAGTTTGATTGAATTTGATAGTTATGTAAGGGAATAGTTCCACAAGTATTTTAGTCCCATTTCCTCCTTCATTAAAATTTGTATCATACATCTTTGCTCCTCAAAATTCACCAGACAGAATGACAGGGGGGTTTAATAGAAGGGATCCCATCAACACTGTGAGGATTCACCAACAACCTCCTGTGTTAGAAATCTTCACAAGGCATAACTGGATGGGGTATTTTGAGAAATTAAGGGGGTATGATGATGAAGTAGCTCGAGATTTTTCTCTCTCCCTCATTCCACTGACAAGAACCCATGCCATTGTGGTGGTGAGAGGTCTCTCCATAGATCTCACTCCTGAACTCATAAGAAGAATTACCACACTTACCATAGGAGTGCCTTGGAGAAAGGAAGACAAGGGGGATAGCCAAACTGCCAAAAAGAAATTCTTTTTAGAGGGAGAGGAGTCCATTGAAGGCAAGAATAGAGTAAGGAGAACAAGCCTACCATATCCCTGGAATGAGGTAAGCTACCACCTTATAAAATACATATCATTTGAAGGTAGGTATAGTGTGGTTTATGGATATCACTTTAGGCTTCTTGAGGAATTAAGGTTTGGATTAGAAACACCTCCTCACCATAGGCTCATCATATCATACTTCCTTCTGCAATCACTAATAGATACAAGCATAAAGGTGCAGGAAGGAAACTACCAACAGTTATCCCACCATGGGTTAATTAGAATCATCATAAAGATGACCTCCAAAACCTCAGAATTCCTATCCAATGGGAAATTTTTGGAGAAATGCAGACAGATGAGGATATCAAAGCCCTCACATATGATATTAGCCCTACTGTCAGTGAAAAGGATGAAGAAGATACTGAAATAGATGGAGGAGAAACAAAGAGGGATGAAGAGGAGATAGATGAAGATGAAGAGGAAGAGAAATATGAAGAAGGTGATGAATAAATAGAGGAAGATGTCAAGGAGGACACTGATAAACAAGATGAGGATCTAGAGGGAGAAGAAGAGGGGAAAGACAAAGGTGAAAAGGGAAATGGAAAAGAAGAGGCAGAAGACAAGGAGGAGTCACCCAGGGTGTCTCCAGAACCCACTGAGAAAGAGGCAGCAGCTTCCCTCACTGCCCTTAGCACCCCTATCAAACAAAAAGGAAAAAGACAGAGGCAAACCCCCTTATACTTCAGAACAAAAAAAGTACAAGGATAAGGCAGGGAAAACCCCAAACTCCAACCAAGGTTCCCATTTTTATTGAGGACTCACCTAAACAATAGGAGAATATGGCTCCTCTTACAAAAACTCAAGAAGAAGGATCCTCAGCACAAACCTCCCCTAAGTCTCCTATCACCTATGTGAGAAGGCCTGTAACCAGATCTACCTCATCCAAAGGAAAAGACATCCTATAGGATACACAACAGGACCTACAGGAAGTAGAGGCAATCCTATAGGAAACTCTGCTAAACCTACAAGAAACTCAAAAATTGGAAAAGGAAGGAAGTATGCAGCCAAAAACAAAGAGAGAGGACCCAGAGCTAAGGGAACCCAATCCTCAACCTAACCTTGACTCCTACTATAGATTTATTGAGGGAGTAGGGTCATTCCACAAAAAATTTCCATTCTGTTATTCTTTAAGCTTGAGAAAGAAAGAGCCAAAACAAATAGATGGATGTAGATTGCCAAGTCCAAGGGAGTGGAGGATATTGGTCACATGGAGGAAAATCTCAAAGATATGGGCAGAGAACTAAGTAGCCTAAGGGATAGAGAGGCCATAGTGAAGGCTTAGTTGGAGGCAGAAAATGCATGGTTGAAAGGACAATAGCAAGAAAGAGAGAATCAATTGGCATCCATGGCCAGTCTATCTTTGGAAGCAATCTAGTGCAGGATGCCAACCATGTCCTATGTGTTATACCTTAAGGAACAACAACTACAATTCCAAATCAAGACCCTATCATAGAGAGGCACTATGCCATTCCAGGAGTATAGACAGTTCATTGATCTCTGTGATCAAAGTACATTAGAGGATAGGGCTAAGATGTCTGAGTTCTACTTGCATAACATGGCTTTGACAGATATGAATGTATGGGACCCTAATGCAAAGTTGGGGGATTTACAGTTGATGGCTTTGGCATCATGGATGAACCATGAGGAAGCAAGGGCTACATAAATGAAGAAGATATTGGCAAGGGAACAAACTAAGCCTCTCATGATAAGAGCTGAGCAGTCCAATCCAATGGTTGTCATTAGCACACATAATTTAATTGCAAATGATCCTCAACTTGCACCCAGGTATCTTGCTGCCCAAGAGCAAGCAATTACACATTTTGAGGATATGTTCAGACTGTTAGGGGATGATAACATGCAAGCTTTCCAAAGGAGATGGAATACTTTGCCATATAGTTTGAAAATCATAGAGTACCATTCTCCTCAAAGGATGAGAGAAGCACTGAACAGGACACCCATGTACAAACAAACCATCCAAAGGCTCAAAGTCAATTGGATTGGCTTGAGACTCAGTCCACCACTGCTCTTGGGGATGTTAGAAGGAAGGAAGGAAGAGGAAGAAAGAAAGCAGTGGGAGGAGGTAGAAAGGAAGGTAGGATTCTATGCACAGGAAGAGGAAACCACAACAGAAGCATGGGATGTCAGGGAGGCCACTAGAGCTATGAAAGACATGGATATTGATTGAGTTTCTCAGAGGATGAGCAACACTTTCAGTAGGGGGTGATGATGAGCCTCATCATTGGGTAACTATATGGACCTTAAGTCACCTCCTAGCTTAGTCAAATCAACTCTTCTCACAATTTATTACATGTTTTGATTATATTTTGTTTAATGAGATGAGTTAAAGTGAGATATTATGCCTAGTGGACTAATATGCATTGAATGCAGGTTTGAAAGAGAAAATCGAGGAATTTTGGCAAGATTAAGGTTTGAAACTTGAATGGGACAAGGGAGAGAGATTGTAGGAGGTAAATCCTCCTCATTTACTCCTCCCTCATTTGAATATTCCTCCATTAATCACACCAGCTCAGAGTACAAGCAGCCAATTCATGAAGATCGAAAGGTAGTCAAGCAAGTGATAGTCAAAGAGTTAGTTCATCTCGAGTTTGGGAGCTGAGCCTCCCTACATTTAAGGAAGTCGTTGGGGACTTCATTTGTATAAATAAAGAGGCCTAGAGTCTCATTAGGATTCGAATTTTTGGTTGTAAAAACATTAGTTATTGTTGAGCTCCAAACTGGTGGAAATTCCCATCAATGATTCGATTTCATTCTATAATTTTCCTCATGCATGAAGTAGACAACTAGCTCATTAAACTCTGTTTTTCTAGTTTATTAGAATTTTTCTTGTTTACATGATATTTTGGCAAATATCGATGTTTGATGTAGAGCAGGTTTTTTAGAATAGAGAGAGATCCCATAGTAGCAACCACCTTCCAAATTCATCCATCCTTAATCATTCCTTGCTTTCACCAAGACCTTCACCAATTTCATCATTTTACATAGAAACTCCTCCAAGCATGTTGAGAAAATCCAACCATCTCCTAACCTTGGTTTTGAGTTCTGAGTGACCCTAGGAATTTTCTCACTCCATTCCACCTATCAACCACCTTCCCTAAGCCTTCCATCACCTCTATCACCCATCATTTTTCTCTCGGCTGTATCCTGTAGAAATACAGGGAATCCTGTGGGTTTTTAGGACATCCTGTAGGCTTTCCTGTAGTGGCCTGTTTTGAGGCCAAATTGAGGGAAAACCTCTAGGAATACACACACGGGTACCTAAGGGTCTCCCAAACCTCCCAACCATTCTCCAACATTCTAAGCCACATGCCACATCACCAAAATAGATTAGGGTGCACACTGGATTTTCCATAAAAAGAATAAAAAGAAAAAAACAAATTTATTTCAGTCCTTTACATGCACAATAGTGATGTTTGATGTTTTGAACTTCCATGCTTTAGACAGTATCATTTCATACATTTTAGCTTGGAATTCATGTAACGCGTAGTTTCTCAGCAGTTAGTTAGAGAATGGTGTGTTTTTAGCATAGGATTTTAGTCATTTTCCTTATTGCAGTAGACAAGCTTTCTCCTAGAGTATATTTCTCTTTTTCTCGTCAGTAATCAAGCTTCTTCTAAATCCATAGAAGTTTGGCTTGAACACCCTAGTGGTCTCTCACCAGCTGAACTGTGACAAAAGGCAGAACCATCACTTTTACTTGTGTATACAACACTATCACCTCCAAGTCTGTACGAACCCCGAGTTGATAAAGTAAAGCTGGTAGCTTTACGAGTTGTAGCATTCTTGCTGCAATACTGGTGCTCATCACCATGCAATCTCGATGCTTTCAGACTACCTCTTTTTATGCCGCCTGAGATGACCCTCTAGGATACGTCATCTTGTTTCTCCCCATCCTGATGATTTCTTGAGCGTGTTTCTTCATGAGTTGTTAGGGTCTCATTACCAGGATTACATGTATAGTGGGGTCACATGGCCTCCTTCCCATTGATTTGTTGCTTCCAACTTTACATGTTGTCGTAGCCTATTCCACATTACCCCAATCCTTTTATGTTGGTGCTTTAATTTTTGCATCTCTTGATACCTTCAGGGTCATCCCATCAATGTGACCTAGAAATTGGGACCACCTCTCTGCCAATGGAGCACAAGATCGACCACAATGGCTTGAATTACATCATCCTACAAGCTTGCTCCCAACGCTCACATTCCTATCACATTTTATGCCTCTAGGTTAAGACCTCCAGGTCTACATGGGCTGGTAGATCTCTCCTCCACATGTTTTTGACTTCTAGTTGGCCCAAAGTGGTTACAACACCATGTCATCCCATCCTTGCTACCCTGACACCTTATTTGAGCACTCCTTTTACACTTCTGGGACAAGGCCATAGGGGCATGTGGAGACTAATTTGAGGGCTCCACTCCTAGATAATGGGACACTCCTTTGCTTCCAAGTTATCAAGCTAGCTGGCTTGACACCCTATTAGCCCTGCCTTCACATGACTAACTAATGCTTCCAGTGCATGGCCTCTGGGTCACGTGACTAGTTGAACATACCTTTTCTCAACTCTTGATCCTAGTTGGTCCACATCACATAAGTGCCATGAAATTTTGCGCTGAGTCATCCCGACACTCTCCCACAACATTCTTCTTTCAACCTTTAGGATAGTCTTATGGGCTGAGTTGTAAAGTGGGTATGTCCTTAAATAATAGCGTAGTTTTTGGGACATGTGTTGACCATTGTGGACCAAACTTACGTCGTCTTGTGCTCAGTTATGAATGATCCCCTTTCTAGATTATGGGATCCTTAGCCTATGGGATAATCTGTTTAGTGGAATCTGCCTCCGCCAATAGGATTGCACCCTCCACCTCTGGCTGTGGGCCTATCTAGCTTAGTGCCTAGTCATTGCTGCCAACCTCTTTGTGGTAGAAAATTAACTCTATGATATGGTCTCAGGGATGAGTTGTCTTATGGGCACCACTCTTGGCCAATAGAGGAACCTGTCGGGCTTGTGTATCTACCAATGCATCTCGACAAATGTCATCCCTTCCGATCCCCTAGGTGATACAAGTTAAACTCCCAAGAAAAAGCTCCGAGCCATGTCAACTCCCTTTGTCCAATTGCGAGAAGGGTATATCTAGGCATGCCAATGACAAGCTCCCATGGCTAAGGTTCCTCCAGGTTAAAAGATAAGGTTACTGGGTTCATTATAAGACTAATTTTTAGCTCTCCTTCGCAATAGCACTACTCTATGTAGAAGCTCCTCATTCAAGCATGGCTTCTCTTTTGGCTCAATTCTAGTGGTTCTACGAATGTCTGGTCCTAAGCTAGAATTTTTTCATGACCACCATGACTAGCTAAGAACCTAATGGTGCTATCCTCTTGAGCTTGCAACAGAGCCACTCCAATGAGTTCCTGACCCTTTGGTATTCCATGTTTCAGGATATGGAATCCCACGCATGCCCATGCTGCTTATTGGTTGGCCGACCACTGCTAAAGATTTGTAGTGAACTCCTAAAGGGGCTTCACCTCTCTTGCCACACACCAGGAGTTTCATGCTCACAAGCAAGCCTGTAAGAAACTCCATGGTGCCACTCAAGGGTTTCATAGCATTTGGCTATTAGTAGGGATTTGTAGTCCTCAACATCGATACCCCTAAGGAAATAATGTGGGTAGCTTATAATGCATGTCTGAGAGGCCTCTAATGGGTTCTAGCGAACCTATAGTGTGTAGCACCTTCACCAACTACATTGTGGTGCTTGTTGAAGACCTCCTAGGCATTTAGCCCCAAGGCATGACACAAATAGTGGTGTCTAGCATAAGGTGGGTCACTAACAACACCAATGAAGCAGGGGAACCTTCTACTCAAAATACAAGGCTAAAGAAGCCCTTGATGTAGGATCACAAATCCTTATATTTAAAAGAGGAGTGATTCCTCCGTGTGATCACAACACCTCATAATGGATTCACAAGCATGTAACCAAAATGGATCCAGTTTTGCCTCTGAATCAAATTCTTCAAATTCAGTTGAAAGTGGGATTAAGTCGAAGTGCTCAATGAGACAATTCCAACAGTGTGAACGGCGTGAAAATCCGAGTTCGAATGAAGAAGTTAAGGCCAGTCAAAGTTTCAAGGCAAACTAGGGCAAAAGGTCAAAAAGTCAAAGTCAAATTGGTCAATGGTCAACAGTCAATGATTATGTCAGCAGGACACGTGTCGTCTCAAGAATGTGCCACATGGTTTTGATGATGTCAGCAAGGAAGGTGACCTGGTAGTTTTTGATTGGTTCACATGGGCCAATCCATTGCTGACACGTGGCATCCCGGATTTGCCCAATATTGGCATGCAAATGCAAAACTTTGGGGGTCAAGGAGGATCGAACCCCTGACCTCCCAGAATACTAAGATCTCACCAGATTCTGCTCACCAGATGAGCTATTGTGTTGTTTATTCATAAAGGCAAGGATGATGTATTTAAAGTTTATGGGTTGGTGACTGTCGAAAAAGGGTCAGATGGTCAAGGTCAACCCCATGACTGCTAGTCCCTTTAAGCATTTAATGTTATCGTTATAACCACTGACCGAAACCATATATAGCCAAATGTATCGTATATAATCCCACATGCGTCGTAGAACCATATCATATATGATATATATATATATATATATATATATATATATATATATATATATATATATATATATATATATATATATATATATATATATATATATATATATCATATAAGCATTAATTTTAAGCAATGAGATAAGCGCGAAGGGTCGGGTGAAGGTTTGAACCACTGACCTTCCTAAAACCATTATATAACAGCACTTTCACATAAGTCCGCTAGCCAACTTGCCATTTAGTGGAGCTTGATATTCAAGCCACCCAAATTTTTATATGCAGGTGCCGAACCATACCGAAACCACCAGTGCACTTTCTAAGGCGAGTTTCAGCTGCAGAAGTGGTTTTTCACAAGAAAAAGAGGTTTTTTGCAGTAGAAAGGCGGTTTTGCTACAGGGAGAGGTGGTTTTTGACTTTCCAAGGGGTCTGGAGGTCACTGTGGCCAAATATGGTCAAGTTTATACTCATTTGACTCGAAATTTCGAGCTGGATGCAGTGGTGACGTCCATTTTCTTATCTGAGACTTTGTTTTTGAACTCATGCCTATAACAACATATTGAAGACAAAATAAAGAGGTCAGCACTAGAACCGAAAGGACTAGGAGATGTAGCCAGAAAGTCTGGTGAACTCCTTTATTAAATTTGGCTGTGTTGATGTGTTTAAATGTGTCTTCAAATTTTTTATGTGTTTATGTTATTCGCAATATTTTCGATCCATTGCATTAAGTAACATAAGAGAATTCACACATAGTCTATAATACATTTTTCATTACTGGATAAAGTGGTATCAGAGCAACAAGGTTTTTAAGGTTTGACAAGTTTGTGTGAAGATTTAGATGCTTACTAGGTTGAGGCTCAAACGAGGTGAAGGAGAGCTTGTTGAAGCGAATCCAGAGATTGGACGAGTCTTTTCACAAAGAAGGATGGTAGATGAAACTCCACTTGGGTCAGAATCCTAGTTCTTGGATAGTTTCATCATGATACGTGCCATGGTGGAAGAAATGTATAATGAGTTTAAAAAGGGTAAAGGTGAAGACACTTCATCACCTAAACCAGACAAAGGAGCAGAGGAACCTTTTCTTTTTACACCTCCAGATAATGAAGATAAATGAAAGGGAGAAAAGCCTCCTCCATCTCCTCCATCATCACCATCATCTTCTTCTTATAAAACTAGTTCTTCTAAGAAGAAGAAAAAGAAATCCTCTTTGATCAAATTAGATGTAAAATTTGATTTGCCAATTTATGATGGAGAACTTAATGCTGAAAATCTTGATAATTGGATAAGGCAAATTGATGTATATTGCAGGGTGCAGAAAGTTGATTCAGAAAGAAAGAAGATCCAGCTTGCTAGCCTTCGACTTGGAGGAACCGCACTTGTATGGTGGGAAGGCAAGACACAAGAAGATCTCCAAAAGCATGGTAAAATCATTTCAACTTGGAATGAATTTGTTTCTGCCATTAAAAATAAATTTTATCCATTGGCTTATATGCAACAAGCAATGATGAGTTGGCAAACACTACGTCAATTAAAAGGTCAAAGTGTTCAAAGTTATACTCAGGAATTCCATAAGAGAGCTTTAACATTAGGCATTTCATTGGACTCACCAGAAACATTGTTGAAATACATAGGTGGTCTTCATAGTTATTTGAGGCATACCATACTTATGTTTAATCCAACTAGCTTAGATGATGTATTTGTTCAAGCAACTCATCTAGAAGCTAGAGGTAAAAATGTAACCCCAGATGTTGGGAAATCATCCAAACCTATTGAAGGCAAGAATAAAGGCAAGAAGAAACTCAAGTGGAAAGAGAAGAAAAAAAACACTGTGAAGAAAGATAAACCTTCATGCACTCATTGTAAGAAGGAAGAACACGATGAGGCACACTGCTGGTCATTGCATCCAGAATTGAAGCCTAAGAAGTTTGGAGGTAAAGAGCGAAAGAATGCTACTGCTATTCAAAAGGACTTGGGATTAGATTCAAGTGACGAGACAAAAGTTACAGCTACAGGTATAAAAGGTAAAGATTCTAAAGCATCTACAGGCACTTCTTCAAATTTTGTTGATAATGATAATGATGAGAAGATAAGAAATGAGCTATTTCACATAAGAGTAATTTCCAAGCATACTAAAATTGATACTTTATTTGATAGTGGGTTGCTAGTTAATTTGATTTCTGAAGCAATTGTAAAGAAGTTGGGTCTAGAAAAAAAACCTCATAAAAATCCATATCCATTAGGTTGGGTGTGTGATAAAACTAAGCTACAAGTTACAAAACAATGTAAACTTCGTTTCACTATTGGGTCAAAGTTTGTAGATGAGGTTGAGTTAGACATAGTCCCATTGGACATATGTGTAATTGTGTTAGGAAGTCCATACTTGTAATATAGAAATGTTATCTTCTATCGAACTGAAAATAAGTATCAACTCACTAAGGATGGAATTGAATATATTGTAAGGGCTCATAAACTCAAAGATAATTTCTCTCTCATAAATTCTGGACAGTTGAAAAGAATTGTAAATGCAAGTAAACAATTTTTACTTATGATTGTAAAAGAAAAGTATATTGATAAATCCGATGCATTCAAAGGTCGTAATCTTAAACAGAAAGCAGATCTAGTTAAAGTTGTTTCCAATTATGATATTCTGTTTCAACAGCCTAAAGGGCTTCCACCCAAGGAAGAAATAGAACATGAGATTTATTTGCAGCAAGATGCTCCACTACCTAACATTGGAATGTATAGGTTATCAGCTCTAGAAAATGCAGAAATAAGGAAGCAGGTACAAGAGTTGCTCCATCAAGGGTTTGTTCAACCAAGCACATCATTGTGCGGATCACCTATTGTGTTAGTGCAAAAGAAAGAAAATTCATGGAGAATGTGCATTGATTTTAGAGCATTAAATAAAATCACAATAAAGAATCGTTATCCTATTCCTCATATTGATGATTTATTAGATCAGTTAAAAGATGCAATTTACTTCTCTAAATTAGACTTGTGAAGCGGCTACCATCAGATCAAAGTTGCAGAACAGGATGTGTGGAAGACTGCTTTCAAAACAAAGCAAGGACTTTATGAATGGATGGTTATGCCTTTTGGCTTAACTAACGCTCCAACTACATTCATGCGAGTCATGAATGATGTATTTAGGCCATTCATTGATGATTTTGTAATAGTCTATTTAGATGATATTCTTGTTTTCAGTAGAACATGGGATGAACATGTTAAGCATGTAAAGCAGATTTTAAATGTTTTGAAAAGAGAAAATCTCTATGTAAAACTATCAAAATGTGAATTTGGAAGAACATATTTAAATTATTTGGGTTATATTGTAGGGGGTGGTGAATTGAAGATAGATCCCTCTAAGGTCGAAGTCATTGTAAATTGGCCTAAGCCCAATACTGCTACAAAAGTTAGAAGTTTCTTAGGGGCAACGCAATATTGGAGAAAGTTTATTGCTAAATTTTCTTTGATTGCAACTCCTTTACATGATTTGACAAGTTTGAAACAGGTGTTTCAGTGGGGAGGCAAATAGCAGAAAGCCTTCGACACATTGGAAGAAAGGATCAGTACAACGCCAGTACTAGCACTACCAGATCTTCAGTATCCATTTGAGATCGAGACCGATGCAAGTGAATATGCCATAAGGGTAGTGTTGATGCAGCACGGAAAGCCTATATGCTTTCATTCTAAGACATTCACACCAACAATAGTTAACTATCCTACATATGATAAGGAATTATATGCATTAGTTCAAAGTGTTAAAAAGTGGAAACATTACATAATGGGTAAAGAAACAATCGTACACACAGATCATCAACCACTTCAATGCTTACACTCACAAACTAAATTTCAAAAATCAAGACATTACAAGTGGATGGGTTACCTACAGCAATTTCATCTTGTTATCTGATATAACAAGGGCATACATAATAAGGTTGCAGACATGTTATCAAGACCAATCATAAATGCATCCACAATACTTAAGCATAATTCGGTAAATCATGAAAGTTACATAGAACAATATGCTCAAGACACAGATTTTAAGGATGTATATGCAACTTTAAGTCATGGAAAGCAGGTAGAAGAATTGGATTATTACATAAAGGACAAACTCTTATATCATTTGGGAAAGTTATGCATTCCACAAACTGAAAGAGTTAACATAATTCGAGAAGCACATACTTCTCTCATATCAGGTCATTTTGGTGTAAGTAAAATAGTTGCACAATTACAAAGATTCTGCTATTGGCCACGAATGAATGAGACAGTTTCTAGATATATTAAAGGATGTACTATGTGTGCTACAAGCAAGCCAAGTAATAGAAAATTAGGCTTGTATACTCCATTGCCAATTCCTTCTCGTCCTTGGGAAAGTGTTGACACAGATTTTGTTGGGGGGTTGCCAAAGTCTAGAAAGGGTCATGATTATTTGTATGTAGTTGTGGATAGGTTTAGTAAGATGTGTATTTTGACACCATGTAATAAATAGGTCACAACTGAACAAACTGCAAAGTTGTTCTTTCAAAATGTATGGGTTCATTTTGGGTTACCCACTTCTATTGTATCCGATCGAGATTCTCGATTTGTCGGGAAATTTTGGTCAAGTGTATGGGAGTTAATGGACACAAAGTTAAAGAAGAGCATGAAATTTCATCCGCAAACAGATGATCAGATAGAAGTGGTCAACAGGACAGTGATACAATTGCTTCGAGGATATTACAGCATGCATTCCAAACTTTGGGATGAACATTTGTGTTATGTGTAGCATGCTTACAACCATGCAAAACATTCTTCCACTCAGAGATATCCTTTTGAGACTGTTTTGGTTTTACACCAAAGTCTTCCTTAGATTTTGTCTTTGGTAAAGACATAACAGTTGATGGACACAGCAATGTGGACAAAGCAACCAAGTTCATTGAACAAATCTAGGAAATTCACCAGGCAGTACAGGAACAGTTGGAAAGAAGCCAAGCAAAGTATAAAGCGCGGCATGACAAGCATCGAGTTAAGCATAGTTTCCAATTTGGTGATCAAGTCTAGTTGTACATCAACAAAGAAAGACTGTAAGGAGAATGTAAAAAGCTGAAACCAATTAGATATGGTCCTTTCAAAATACTTGACAAAATTGGTGAAAATGATTTCCTGCTAGATCTACCAGCTTATATGCAAATCTATTTCATCGTAAATGTTGAAAAATTGTGATTTTATGAGCCTTCGTTGATTGAATATCCCAAAGATCTTGGTCAACTACCTTCCATTGAAGATCTTCCGCATGAGTATCTCAATGAGCTACAGGAGGACACAGTTCTTGACAGGAGGATAAGAACTTTGCGATGGGGAAATGTTGAGTATCTTCGAGTTGGACTCAAAGATACAAATCCAAGTAAAGCACGATGGATAGAGATTGGAAAAGTGAGGGAACTTTATCCTCACTTACTCGATAACTAAAACCAAATTTTGGTGGTCTAAAAGCTTCCAGTGGGTTAGAGTGATCCAAAATGGATCCAGTTTTGCCTCTAGATCAAAGTCTTCAAATTTAGTTGAAGGTGGGAACAAGTCGAAGTGCTCAACAAGACGATTCCAACGGTGTGAACAATGCTAAAATCAGAGTTCGAATGAAGATGTTGATGCCAGTCAAAGTTTCAAGCTAAACTAGGGAAAAAAGTCAAAAAGTCAAAGTAAAAGAAAGTTAAAGTCAAACTGGTCAATGGTAAATGCTTACATCAGCAGGACACGTGTCATCCCGGGAATGCGCCACATGGTTTTGATGATGTTAGCAAGGAAGGTGATGTGGCAGTTTTTGATTTGTTCACATGGGCCAATCCAGTGCTGACACGTGATAGCCTCGAATTGCCCAATATTGGCATGCAAATCACAAAATTTGGGGGTCAGGGAGGATTGAACCCCGGACCTCCTAGAATACTAAGATCTCGCCAGATTCCACTCATCGGATGAGCTATTGTAATGCTTATTCATAAAGGCAAGGATAATGTATTTAAAGTTTATGGGATGGTGACCGCCGGAAAAGGACCAGACGGTCAGGGTCAACCCCATGACCGCCGGTCCCTTTAAGCATTTAATGTTATCATTATAACCGTTGACCAAAACCATATATAGCCAAACCATATCATATATATAACCAAATGTATCGTATATAATCTCACATGCACTGTGGAACCATATCATATATGATATATATATATCATATAAACGTTAATGTTAAGCAATGAGATAAGGTGGAAGGGTCGGGCAGAGGTTTGAACTGCCGACATTCCCAAAACCATTATATAACAATGCTTTCACATAAGTCCACTAACCAACTTACCATTCAGTGGAGCTTGATATTCAAGCCACCCAAATTTTTATATGCAGGTGCCGAACCAGACCGAAACCACTAGCACACTTTCCAAGGCAGGTTTCAGTTGTAGAAGTGGTTTTTCACAAGCAGAAGCGTTTTTGTGTAGCAGAAAGGCAGTTTTGTTACAGGCAGAGGTGGATTTTGACTTTCCAGGGGGTTTGGAGGTCACTGTGGCCAAATATGGTCAAGTTTATACTCATTTGACTCGAAATTTTGAGCTAGACACAGTGGTGGTGTCCATTTTCTCATCTAAGACTCTGTTTTTTAGCTCATGCCTGTAACAACATATTGAAGACAAAATAAAGAGGTCAACACTGGAAGAGAAAGGACCAGGAGACGTAGCCAAAAATTCTGGTGAACTCTTTTATTAAATTTGGCTATGTTGATGCGTTTGAATGTGTCTTCAAATTGTTTATGTGTTTATGTTATTCGCAATCTTTTTGATTTGTTGCATTAAGTAACATAAACAAATTCACACATAGTATATAATACCTTTTTCATTAGTGGATCAACTATGTATATACTTATGCATCTATATATGTATGCATAGAACCCATTAGCATGGGCATCCTCAATGTAATCATTATTCATTAATAATAGAGGTTCTTGTGCTAGTCTTTGTCATGTTTTTGGTTTATATCTTTGTAGATCTTCTTAATGCCTTCAAGGCTTCCCATATAGTTTATTTATTCAATCATGATAGAGCACATTCATGTATTTCATAAGCACATTGATCAAATCTAGAAATGTAACATGATCCTTCCTATTACGTATACACATTGCATGTTATACTCTTTAGAATCTTAAGGATAAAACGTGGTCCTAATTGTTCCCTACGACACCATGTCAAAATCATGAATGCAACAAACATTTAATTCATTTACACATAACATTTCAATCTAGAAATCGAAACATATATTCATAGGCCTTACAGATACATAATAACACTTATCTTGTAACTTTCTAGAAACTAAGTTTGGGACTACGACCCTCCACCCAACCATAGACAACTACAACTAATATTACTTGCAACTCTCACCCGTGATCCAGATTCCAAAGACTGGGGGGCTTGCTCAAGGACTGAAACACCAACTTCAAATTGGAACAGGGAATCTGAAGGACCTATTTCCTCAATACCACCAGCTTCCTCTTGTAGTAAATAATGCATAAGAAATATAGAGGTTCACCAGCTCCACCCTCAAGAGTAGTACCAAAGATTCGCCTCATTCCAAGGAAGTCCATAATTCATTGCCACACCAAATCATAAACTCATAAATCATCATGAATGACCTCTGCAAATATTAAATCAATATTGTTCTCCTGCCAAGTTGTTCAGGGCTCTAGGTACTATTACCCCAACCACATCCTGTAGGGAACCCAAGCTATTACAGGGCTCCAAAGATTTTCTCCAAACCCACAACCTCTAGGGAATCCCAAGTTGTTACAAGGATCTAGAGATTTCTATCTCAACCCACAACCTCTAGGGAACCCAAGATGTTACAGGTCTCCATGGGTTCTATCTCAACCCACAACCTCCAATGAACTCAAGCTGTTATAGGGCTCCGTAAACTAGTATCCCAACCCACAACCTCCATGGAACCAAAGAACCAATCCCCTTCACTTCTCTTCCCTTCTCTTTAGTGATTCATTGCTCTCCTCTTCCTTCTCCTCTGATCTACTCCCCAAATGAATGTTACTTGAATGGTTTCCTTCCTCTATGAGTGAATGAGAGAATGATTGAACCCCCCTCCCCATGAGGTCCAACCCCTTCTTTTTCCCTATTATTTTTCCTTGTAGGGATTTCCCTTCCTCATCATTATTGTCTTTCCCAGTCTATTCCTCCATAATTTTTTCATGTCCTCTTTCCTTGTTAAGCTTATCAAGCACATGGGTCTGTTTACTTTCTCTACAACCCATTTTAATTTAGGAACCAATCCATTAAAATCATGCACCAACCAACCTTTAATGCCTATCTCAAAATAGTCCAGATTTTCTACATAAGGAAACCTTCCATATCCCAAGAAATCCATCTCCTCATCTCTGGAATTTGTGTCCCTTAGACTCAGCCCATTTTAATATATTCTTCAAAACATTTACATTGCCTTTTTATGAGGAAAACTGGGTTGGGGCTATCAAAATTATCAAATGCAATAATCCTACATTTATCTTCTTCTAGCCCTTAAGGCCTATTGTTATTATATTTCAGATTTCTCCAATATACAAAATACCATAAAAAATACCCTTTCCTCTTAGAGCCTAGGAAACATTATAGATAAAAAAGTGTTATAGCACCATTTACCACTCTTGGTAGATTTGATGCTCTGATTATGGCCTAGGGTAATCCTTCCTTTCTAGACTTGGTCCAAAATCTAAACAACAATGTTTTATTTCCTTACGCTACTTTTCCCTATGTTAAAAGCGTGTACACGCGGGTCATCATATACCCAACCCACGTACATGTGTTAAAACACTTTAAAATAATAAATCTCCTTAATTTCTGGAGGATTTTATAGGGTTTACCTATTACTCACCTACTATAGCCCGTGGCCCAACTGTTTCCCAAATAGAAAAAACTAATTTGGAGAAGTATAAACAAACCTCCATGGGAAGGCGTAAGGGGAGAAGAGAGATATTGATATTATAGTTAATTGATCCCTGATCGAGTCTGAAGAAATCCCTGTTCCTCCTGCATTCCCCAAGCTTTAAGAAACTTTTTTTCCTCTTTTGACATATCCTTCACCCTCTTGTGATATCCTTGTGAATGTTGATGGAGGAAGATTATTGGGTCTGGGACAGGATAGATCTGAAGACGGTTTCGCTTGGAGCTGGAGGAAGACTCAGGTTGTAGTTTTCCATGTTTCTTGTAGCTTACATCAATAAAAAATGATGTTCTATTCCTGATATTTATTATGTTTATGCATTGATACATGTTGTGATTTGTTTATAAATATTATATTAATACGTAATCGTTCATTTTCTTATATGATCTAATGTATATATCATGAATATGATTTTTGTTACTACTATTGTATATGATTTTCTTGGATAATTTACAGGTTTCAAAGGCATCAGAGGAAGCAAAGGGTTTGAACCCTGCGAGATCTACCCAAATGTAGGACCTCTGGGTAAGGGCACTTCTTCCCAGTTCAGTAGTATAAGCATTTAAAATGTTTGTCTATGCATTTCTTGCTGCAATTTGCCCTCCACTCTATTGGGATTTTCAACCCAAGACCCTAGGGTGTTCCCACCTGCAACAGAATTGGTGACTCCGCTGGGGAAAACATTCTTGTTTTTCCTAGTTTGGGTTGTTTGTTCTCAATCAGGGTTTGTTTTCTTGATTGCTTGCTTTTACAATGTTATTTGACTTATTAGCTTCCCAGACATCAATTCTGATCTTCTGGATCAGGCCTTGATTTTTGTTTTTCTTGATTGAGTCATTTATACGCTTTTTTCTTGGAGTACAGTCGTGTATACATGCTAGTTTCCTCAAGTAGACTCACGTATATGTGAGTTTCCTGTGTTTGAAACGCATGTGCACACCTCTATGTCTTTACACAGTCACATATACATAATTTTGGATTGTTTTTTTATAATATTTTTCTCAGTTAGGTCTGTTGCCTAGTAACTTCTGCTATTTTTTGGTCATCCATTGTCTGTAGAACTCAGTTCTCTTGCAAGTTCTCATTTTCAAATATCCTTCTTAGTGAAAAGCCTAGTTGGCCTAGGATTAATTTTGGAGCAAGTTTTTGGTTTGTGTCTTGGGTTCAAGGCTTCTGTCTGAAGTCCTTGGATGTTCCAGTTTTCCAAAACAAGAAATTGGTTTTGATTTAGTTTATAACCCGGATTTCAAATTGAGTTACTTTGCTTTCCTTTTTTGTTTGGCCTTGTTGCTTTTCGTGCTTTTAAGTGTCTATTTGGCAATCTTGAGAGTTTTTCTTTCTTGACATTTTGTCGGTTTGCTGAAATCCTTTACCATTGTTCAGGTCAATTTGTGCAAGTTTGTAGTCCTTCTTGTTTCAAGTTTCATTTATTAATGAGTTTTATAACTTGTGAGATATAAGGACTCCTTGTGCTTGTTTCTTGATCTTTGGAATTTAGTAGTTCTTTTTGTGACCTCAAAAGTTTCTTTAGTTTCTTTAAAAGAAAAAGACAAAAACATAGCTTTTCCTTTCTTTTTCTTTCCAAGCTTTTGGTTTTTTGGTTTCTTTTGGTTTTGTTTTTGAGCAATTGTGATCTTTTTGTCAATTTGTTTTGCTTGGTTTTGAGGGAAATTTGTTTTTAAATTTTGTGCCCTCTTCATTGTCAAGTTGGCTTATTGACCTTATAAAGAAACAATTTCGCTTATGTTGTGAGTATTCATAGGATCTTGCATCATCATTTAAATTTGAATTAGGTTAGTTTGCATCATAAGCATTCTTATTCTTTTTTAGATTTTGAGTGTGTGTGGAGTATTTATGAAAATAAAAGAAAAACAATTTTCCTTTTATAATTTTTTCATAGAACCAAGTAGAAATCCCTCTTCATAGGAAGAAAATAACTGCATGCATATATTTAAGTTTCTATTGGTTTCTTTTGCGTCAAAAACATCATTAGTTTCACTCTCGTTATACCCTTGACTTAAAGAACAACCCTCTAAAATCAAGCAATCTAATAAAAGGAACTAGAAATTTTTTATTTTGTCATTAACAAACACCAACAAGTTTAAGTTCTTTAGGGCCTTGGAATAGGTGAGTAGAGAGTTAACTCTCCAAGGCCACTCAAAATATCAAACATAGAAGTTGAATAAAGAGCGAAATCCAATATCGTTAGAAAGATCGGGAAAGCTCCGTGACTGGAAGTTAAGCACAAGGGAGAGTGAAGACAAGGAAGAGAGATACCCCCTCTCCTACTTGTTGGATCTCAACTCATGACTGTTCCGCCCGGATTTTGATACGAGTTGGTGCCCATAGTTTCCTTTTCTAGGGATCGCATAGGTGGTTACAGAGGGGAATCCCGTGGCACCTAAGGCAGACGTTGCATCACATTCATCAGTACTTTTGGAGGGTACCCTTGCGAAGCTTGGGCACTTGCACCGACAAAGGCTATTGTCTGGAGGTCAACGTAACTGTTTTTGTTACCTTTGCTAGTAGGCTTGGGTCATCATTACCCCAGACTATTTTCGGAAGGTCCTTGATTTTCGCTTTCTTGTATTTTGGTGTCCGGTCCTCATCACCCGGAGTGGAAATACTTGGAAGTAGTTTGATTGACTACATCTTTAGGGATTTTTAGAGAGTTCTCTTTGCTCCTAGTTGGCCTAGCTTTACAATTTTTTTGAGTCTTTAATTAGATTTCTTAAAAATAATTAAAAGTGGTTGATCGACCAGTTCATCGGTCTAGGAGGCTTCATGGGCTTTCACCTACGAGTCCTGAGCCTTCTCCTTGAAGGCATAGGAGAAATTCTGCCAGTGATTTTCAATCAGTGGCATCAAAAGAATTAGAGATTGATCCTCCAGTTGGAGTTATTGATTTACAAGGTAGACTTGGTACAAGTATAGAATTGGAGAGAAACACTCCAATTCTTTCAAGAGTCCTCTTCTAGTCAGAAGATGTTATTGAGGTTGAAGAGCTTCAAGAGTCTCTTTTGACTCGTAATTCTCCTCTTCCTTCCAATCACCCGAACATTTTATTATACATTGGGACTCTGACCAACAAGCCTTCAAGCCCAGGTTTCTTTCAATATTTTCCTTCGATGACCACTGTTGGAAGCATGGCGTCCACCATGAGTGCTACTAGTATGCAAACTCCTGTATCCGTACAAGGAGGAGGAATGATTTCCATACCTTCCATTACTCCTAGCACTGCTATATTTGGTTCTACTTCCATTCCATCTTCGAGTGGGGGTACTCAAGATTTTGCCTCTAGCATTGGCTTTTTTTCCTTTTGGAATGCCGATTAGCATTATTCCTTCAGTTCCGTTAAGTATCCCATGAGCTGCCTCCACATCCATGACTTCCATGGAAATTGGGTTAGATTCTTTTTAGTGTTTCCATTTTGGGAGTGGTCATATACCACATTCCAACCCATATTTAGGATCAGTACCTTTTCCCTCCACAGGTCAAAGTTATAATCCTTTTCAAGGTTGGACAAACCCTGCAGTTAGTGGACTTGGAGCCGGGAATAAATCTTACTTCGGCCAACAGGGGAATATGTCATATTCTTCTGTCAATTCATTCTAGAACTTTTCTCCCTATGCTCATGCATGGAACCCTTACCAAGGGCTCTTTGTTCCTTTTAACACCTCTCTAGGGGCCAATTTCACTAGCTATAGAAATTTTTTGACAAGAGTTGGTCAAACTCTAGGTTTTTCTGGACCACAAGGAGCTCCTTATCATTTAGGTGGGTCTATAAATTATTTTAAGCAACCTGGTTCCTTCACAAATCCAGGGAATTCTTTTCAGAATGTTTGGAATTCCGCCCACACTGGGCGGAATCCTCAGGGTCCTCTGCGATTACCTTTTTTGGAAATGTTAAACTTGCCAGATCTTTCTAAATTGACTAATGATATGATTAGATATAACCCGGTTCCAAAAAAACTTCCCTCAGACATACCTAAATTTGAAGGGAAGATTGGTGAAGATCTAGGTGACCATGTAACCACTTTCCACTTATGGTGTTCATTAAACTCCCTGATAGATGATTCAATCAGGTTGAGATTATTCCAACATACCCTAACTAGAAATGCAACTAAGTGGTACATTGAACTTCTGGGGGGAACCTTTGCTTCTTTCGGTGATTTGGCTACAATATTTTTGAACCATTTTCAGTTGCCTGTCCACTATGATGTTGGAACTAAGCTATTGGCTAATTTTCACTAGGATCAGGCAACCCACATTTCAGATCACATCCAGGAATGGAGGAGAAGGAAGAGACTCATTAAAGCTGATATTCCATAAGAATTCCTTCTTGAATGGTTTCTTAAATCTTTACAACCCGAGATCTCTAAGGATCTATCGCTTTCCAGTGTGTTCACCAAAGAACAGGCTATTTTTAGGGCCCTACAGTTAGAACTTATATATTATCAATCTGGGGTTCTTCAAAAAATTCTGCCTGATGCTCCTAGGTCCAAGGTTGATATAGCCAAACTGAAGCTAGGTCCCCACACCAACGGTCTAGTCGAATCGATCGATGCTAACACTGCTAACCTGCTAAATCAATTGCAACGGTTGTCTTTACAAACTGCTTCTTATATGCAAGCATCGCCATCAACGACTATGCCTTCTCAAACTACATCTATAAATGTCATCCAAACTTCTAACCCCAAAAAAAACCAACAATTCGATGGGAATAAGAAAGGACGAGGTAAGAAAAATAACTAGGATGGGAAGGGTAACGCAAACAAACCCGGAAATGATGATGAATGGGGTAGGAAAGAGTCGAAGGAAAAAGAAAAATTTCCATGCAAGTTGTGCAATGGAGATCATTTGACTCATCTTTTCCCTAAGATCCAAGATACTCAATGCTTTTTAGTTCAGCAGGGGTCTTCTAGCTCCCAAGTTTTCCTCACTAAACCTTTTCCCCAAAGGCAGCAGTTACTTGCTGGCGCAAACTCTAGTATTGGTACCTTCGCACGGGGCAACCAGGAAGGGGATAATACATCAAATGTCTACATGATGAGTTCACATATCGACGTTGCTACGCAATCATGTGATTATGGTGAATCGGAGTCATCTAAGGCAAAGTCTACTTCTGATGCTTCAGAGCCACTCCATATTGAGTGGAACTTTGTTGAGTTTATACCTCAAATGCCGAAACACTCTGCAAAATGCTTGACCATTAACCCTAATACTAGGACATCCCATAACTACTCGATTGTAGAAGATTTGGCTCAGATTCCTTATGCTATGTCGGCATTAGAGGTACTCCAATCATTCCATACAGAAAGGAGTGCATTACTCACCATGATCAGAGTAGTTGATACGAAAAATTCTCTTATGCTTACATTCAATATGTCAAACACCAATAAAACACTCCTGCATCATATGGATTTCCAGATAAAATCTACATATTGAAAGACCAATATCTTTCGAACTGTAATCGATGAGGGAGCTTCCACATGTGTAATGTCTATGTCATGTTGGAAGGTTATTGGATCGCCTCAAGATGTTCCTTCACCAACTTTGTTGACAACATTTGATGGCCATTCTCATAGGTCGCACATGATTATCCTAGCCTTTCCAATCTGTGTTGTGGGAAAGGTGGTGAATATTGAAGTAGCGATAGTCGATGCGAATCTAGATTACAACCTCCTTTTAGGCAGGAATTGGATTTATGAGATGGATGCTATTGTATTATCATTATTTCGCATCCTTTGTTTTCCTTGTGAAGGGAGAATTGTAAAGGTTGATCAGATGGATTATTCTCCGGGAGACTCCCACGCATCTTCTAAGTCTATTGTTCTATTAGTGGACAATCCCAAGTAGCCTATAGAGAATTTAGGAGTTGGAATATACTCTTCCTTGGTGGGTACTTTTGATCTTCCTTCTTCTATAGCTAGAATCAATGCTATTTCGTCCTCCAAGGGACCTTCTCGAAGAGAGCTCTTTAGAACTCATTATTTTTCGAATCCTTGGCCCTTACCCTCATCTACCACCACATTAGGTGAGGAGCAAGTAGGTGTTATGGAAAGTCCTATGTCTGTAGCAGAAATTGCTTATCATTCTATTGTTAACTCTGTAGACTCTGATCCTACTCCTTTTTCACCAGAGGAGCTCGATGGAGATGTGGCTTCGGCTTGGACTCTCGATTCAAATTCTTCTTAAGATTGCTTAGATATTGTCTTGCCATGTGAGGAAGAAATTCTAGAAGAAATGATGGGTGTTGAAAGACCATGGAATGATTTGCATCATCGTTTGTATTTCCTCCCTCATTTGCACGAAGTAGAGTCAAGTTTGTCTAGTCCGTCTACTAGTGATGTTCATGTAGTTTTAAACCCTTTGGCCCTAACAAATTTTTCTGCCAATGGTAACATGTATGTTATCTCACAAACTATACTGGTGAACATTTTTAGGAATCCCAACACTATTGAAAATGTCTTCATTGGAGCTGACTTTTCCCCTGAATAAATTCAAACTTATATCGATCTCTTTAAAGATTTTCGTGATGTATTCGATTGGTCTTATGAGGAAATTCCTAGAATAGATCCATCTATAGTCTAGCATGAGATCAAGACATACGAAAATGAAAAACCTATGCATCAAAAAATTTGACTAGCTAACCCTAGAAAAGTTATAGCTATCAAAGCTAAGGTCGAGAAGCTGCTTAAGGCGGATTTCATATACCCCGTTCCTTAAACTGAGTGGGTCTCTAATCCAGTCCCCGTAGACAAAAATAAAGAAAATTTTCGTGTATGAATTAACTTTAGGGACCTAAATAAGAATTGTCCTAAGGAAAACTACCCCACGCCCTTTATTGATCATATTATTAATGAAGGTGCAGGTAATGAGATTTTTTCATTTATGGACGGATTCTCTGGTTATAATCAAATTACTATCCGTCCAAAAGATCAACACAAGACATCTTGTATTTTTCCTTGGTGTACATTTGCGTGCAAAAAGATGCCTTTTGGCCTCAAAAATGCTGGAGCTACTTTTTAGTGGGCCATGTCATATGATTTTCATGACATCAAGCACATTATCGAAGCATATCTGGATGATTTAGATTCTCTTTCTCGAAATATAATTGGTCATCCTAAACATCTTCGGTTGATTTTTGAACGATGTCATTTTTATAAAATCCGGTTGAATCCGAATAAGTATGTTTTTGCAGTCACATCCGGTCGGTTGTTGGGATTCATCGTGTCAACAGAGGGGATTCATGTAGATCCCTTCAAGGTTGAGGCAATACTTCAGTTGCCTCCCCCATCTTCCATACATCAACTTCAGAGTCTCCAAGGAAAAGCAAATTTATTGAGGAGATTTATAGCCAATTATGCTGAGATAACAAAAGGATTGATGCGATTGCTTAAGAAAGGGGTCCCATTTTTATGGGATGATTTCACACAATGCTCTTTTGATGCATTGAAAAAAGCATTAACCTCTACTCCTTTGTTGAGTCCACCTGATTATAATAGATATTTCCTCTTGTATCTCGTTGCAGCAGAATCAACGATTGGTATGGTTCTAGTTCAGGAAGATGATGCCTTGTGTGAGCATGTAATATACAATATGAGCCGAGGCTTGGTTGGTCCTGAAACGCACTATTCTCCCATTGAGAAATTAGCTTTCGCAGTTGTTCATGATGTCTAGCAGTTTCGACATTATATTCTACTTCGAAAAACTTTCGTCTTAGTAGTTGTCACTCCATTTCAGTTTGTTCTCAATAGGTGAGTGATTGGGGGCAAATATAATAGACGGATTGTCATTTTACAAGAACTCGACCTTGAATTCATGTCGGCTAAATCTAAGAAATCTTTAGTATTTGAAAAGTTGATCTCAGCGCTGCCTCGTGAGGAAGAAATCGTTCATGAAGAAAAATTTCCTGATGAACATCTATTTCTTATTTCCTCGCAAGAATTGGCATGGAAATACCATTATATATCTCTAAACTTCGAAGTTTCCACCGTCTTTTTCCAAGGACGAGAGTAGAAAATTACGTCACCTCGCTAAAAATTATATTATTATAGGTGACACTTTATATCGTCGCGGGATTGATTCAATCCTTAGACGTTGTTTAACCTTGGAAGAAGCTGAGTCTGTGCTTAATGATTGCCACAATGGAGCTTGTGGTGGTCATCTATCTAGGCTTGCTATAGCCCAAAAAATTTTGCGAGCAGGCTACTTTTGGCCTTCGATCTTCAAAGATTATATTGAAGTGGTCAAGAGATGCCATCCTTGTCAGGTTTATACTCAGAAAATGTGCGCACATCCAGCTCTGCTTTTCCTTGTGATCACCGTCGGTCCTTTCACAAAGTGGGGCATTGATTTTACTACTTGTAATCCGCCTTCGGCAGGAAATCACAAGTATATCATCGTGGTCGTAGACTACTTTACTAAGTGGGCTAAGGCTATGCCTACTTTTAAGAATGACAGTGAAACATCGGCCTTGTTTCTCTTCAATCAAGTTATTTCCTGGTTCAATATTCCTAAAGAGATTGTCACTGACCATGGTAGTCATTTCCAAAATCAACTGATCTCAAGTTGGGTTTCCAGCAGGAGCATTCATCTCTGTATTATCCTCAGGCCAATGGGCAGGTTGAAGCTGTGAAAAAATCCCTTAAAATCATCCTGCAAAGGATGATTAACAAAGCTAAATCCAATTGGCACATCATGTTATATCTGACACTTTGGGCATACCGAATGTCAGTTAAGGCTGCCACTGGTTTTACTCCCTTTCAACTGGTTTACAGGTTGGAATTTATTTTTCCTGTAGAATGTGAAATTCCTTCCCTTAAACTGGCTGTTGAACTTCTTCCTGAGACTTCTAGTCTCAAAGAATTCCTCATTCATTTGAAACATCTTGATGAGAAGCATCGAGATGCTGCCACAATAAACGAAGCTCATAAAAAGAGGGTAAAAACTCAATACGATAAAGTTGTCCATCCTAGAATTTTTTTTTAAGGCTATCTTGTCCTAGTCTATGATCAAGACAATGATGCCTTGGGGTCAGGCAAGTTTAAGTCTATGTGGTATGGTCCCTTCATTGTCAAGTGAGTTTTTAAAAAGGGAGCCTATGAATTGATTGATTTTGAAGGAAACAAGTTGGTGGAGCCCAGAAATGGGCTCTACCTTAAGAAGTACTTTGCTTAGGCTTCGGCCAAGCATTTACTTGTTTGTATATATTGTATGATCATACATATCTATCTATCAGTTTTAGTGATGTCGATATTTTTTGATCTACTTTGGCAGGTATTGATGGACGATTTGATATATCTAGGTTTCACCGATGGTGCCAGTAAACACACCAGAAACCTTGCTTCAGCATCTTGGGTGATTTATTATCCATCTGGCCAGTTGATGGTTTTGAGAGGAGTATGTATCGGTCTTGCTTCAAATAATATTTCCGAATATACTATTGTTATTAATTTACTATTTGAAGCGATATCTCTTGATATTGATTCGTTAGTAGTTTATTTGGATTCACAACTGGTGGTATCTCAACTTAATAACATCTATCGGGTACAAGATCCTTATTTGTATCACCAATTTCTGAGAGTGTGCTTATTACAAAGATCATTTGTTTACATCACATTTGTTCACATTCCACAATCAGAAAATTCCTTAGCAGATTCTATTGCTAATCAAGCATTGGATTGGCATATAAATCATTCATCACATTAAAACATAAAAAATAATCGAAGTATCATCTGTATATATGATCATCATAAAATTGTCTGTATATAGATAGAGTTTTTGTGTCCAAAATAATATACAAAATCCAGACAAAATGCCCTATAAAATTTAGGCTTATTCCCATCATCATGTCTAATCACAAAAATATCTAATCATCTATCTAATGATCCTGCTCAGGATGAGTATCTAGAAAGAAAACGATGACATTAGCCACCTGCCGAAATAGTTGCACCCAGTCCCCTGGTACTCCCATTACGCGTCGCTACATCTCCTTTAGTAAGTCCTCTATGGCCACCATGGGTACTTGGTGAGTCAATCTCACCAAGTTTCTCTAGATTGCATGGAGGACTCTCTCAGTCCCAGCTGCGGCCCTTTGGTATCCCTTCCACAACACCTATGTCAAGGAAGTCCATTAGGTCTCACTGATCCCACATCTGAAACATGATCAATAATTTTGTAAGTGTCTTGTCTCATCAAAAATATTTTTAATTCATTTATATTGAAAATCCAAAAAATCTTAAAAATCAAAAATTAAAAAAAATCATTTATACCTATGACACCCCATGCTGCATCTGGTGGCAATACTAGATCAGGATCTCCTCGGAAATCCATTCTAGCATAAGGGTAGTCTTTGACTGTGATGACCTGTTGTTCTCACCAAAGGAAAAACTCATCATCAAAAGTCATCCTAGGGACCTCACCAGCCCCTAAGCGTTTCTTCAAGTCAGCCCACCTACCCATCCGTGGATCTCTCAGGCTACTGATGGTAGATAATACCTTGGGATGAAGCCTAGGTACTCCCTCAAAAAAGAAGGAACATAAGATAGTCCTGTATTCGAAATTCTTTGTCTGACCCTTCTAAATGGAAGTGAGTTGTTTATTCATGTTGATTAGCAAAGGTTTACACAAATCAAAGACTGCAATGAGGCAATCCACTGCAAGGCTCATGGAAACACGTGAAGCCTGATGTAGAGAAGCAGAACCTTTTACCATGGCTATGGTAAATAGTATGATTCTCAATGATAAACTCTCTACATACTTGATTGGAATTTGCCTTCCAACCTTTTTGGGGTTGCCAGGACAGTATATACAGACGTAGTCTTCTACAATGAGACTACCTCTCGTCCTTCCAGTTGAGTGCACTCTCTCTCCCCTTTGGGAAAGACCTGTAATGAAATAAATGTCTTCTATCTCGATCCTCAGGGGCATCTGATCAATCACAAATGCATCTTCTTCTACACTCCAGTAGTGAATTAGCAGCTCAAGCAATTGAGTATTTGCCTTCATGTTTGGCATTTTGAAGAATTTTAACAAACCGCATCCTCTCAAAGCATCTAATGTGTTTTGATCCTCCATCACTTGGTTATCAATGGCACTGTGCTCTCTTTCACGCCAGGTAATTTTCATCCTACAAAAAAATATGTTTCATATCATTAAATCCATGTTTAAAATTTTAAACTCGCGCACACGCGGGTTCATTTTTTACATAGTCGCGTATAGGGCCTTCGTATACGCGAGTTACCTGTATCCAACCTACATGTACGCAGAGTAAAAATTTTAAAAATAATTTCTTACAGTCAAATTTATGAAAAAACATCTAAAAAGCATAAAAAAATTATAACAAGTATGATTAGAGGGTTACCTGGAAGATTTGAAGCAATTTGAACGGTTGAATTTGACGGAGGAAGCTTGCTTGAGTTTTTCTCCACAGCTCCTTGCTCAAAACACAAATGAGAAAATTGTGAGTCCAAAAGTCCTTATATAGGTTGAAAAATGAAAATTATTTTTTCTAAAGTTGGTTTTTATTTTATGGACTTTTTGACCTTTTGGCTTGGAGTGTTGGGAATGGGTTGTTTTTACAGGATATTTTGGAGACTTTTTTGAGAAATTGCTTTGGTTCCATGACTGTAGACCCATCATGGTAGGTATCACTTTCTTACTGGCATATAGGTTAGGGAATATCACTTTCTGCTGCATTTTTCATACTAGCCTCCATACTGCGATATTTTTTGCCATAGGGTCGACCCCATCATGTCTTGATTCACAAACCATTTTCACTCGCCGACTTATAAAATCATGATATGATGGTAGAGCCAACCTTTACATGGGCATCTTAGTTAGATCCTTGCTGACATATGTTTCCCATGCTGCTATATTGAGTAGGCTCAAATTCCTCTTTAGTCCCGCCATGACTTGTGCGTTGGAGACTCATTCTCTTTTTGCGTCGCTATTTTCTAGCTTTATACCCTAGAGGCTCCTTTGTGTTGAGTTGTACTACTACATTGCATGTTGACCATTTTCACCTTTTTTCCTTGAGCCGGCTTCACTTGGACTCATGTTTAAGCCACATTTTGACCATGTCTTCTGCCAGATCAACCTTGCAATCACTTAGCTTCTGCAACTTGACATCCCCTTTTACCCATGGAAAGAATATTCCTTTGAGTTTCATTGACCAGTCTCGCCACCTTGCATTGAGCATAGGAATGTTCGCCTCCCAGGAACTAAAGCATCTTGTTTTTCGACACTCGTTCTTTCCACTGTACTATAACATTCTTTTATTCCTTTTCAAGCTTCATAAATATGAAAAAGACAAAAATATATATATATCCCAAAAAGAGCAGGAATGAGACATTATTTCCATATTTTACGATAGCTAGAGTTAGTGGTGTCGCCCTTGAACAAAGCACTCAAAAAATAAGTCTTTCCTACATTGGGATAGGTTTTAGTTTGACTTAGGAGAGCCTTAACCTTGTTATTGAGTCAATACTCCTCTGATTGGTTATCTCTTCCAATCATATGGAGAGTTTGCTTATGCCTCCTACATGACAAACTTATACAAAGTTATCATATGCTGCCATGTAGTCACAGTTGAGTTGTGCTTTTGTTCAAGGGAAGTAAACCTGAGTCGACCTCTCTGCGGTGTCTCTTGACTTATTTTCCAGTTGGCCATCCCTAGTTGTCAGAGTCATGTTCATTATCACATTAGTTTTTTGGTCCTTTGATCATGTTGGTTTGAGAAGGTCTTCATTGACTTCTTGCTGACGGGTCTTTCTCTTATCGACTACGACAAATTTCTTTGAGAGCAGATCTAGAGCCACACCCTGGACCTATTTTCATTATTGATAGGTCACTTTGTTCTCAACATCGATCAATATCATGGGTCTTTAACTGAGTGGTTTTCCTTGTGTTCGACATTAGCTTTCATTATCACACATTGGAATTTGTGCAGTACCTTGGTTTCCATTTGACCCTATTGGTGGATTCCTTGCCTCTGTGTCATCTTTCATTATTGGTTGGTTTAGAGGGTTTCTATCTTGTGCTAGCTACATATTATGTATGCCAGAAACGTGCTTTAGTTGGGTTACTACATCTTTATTCGTCCAATTCCTTCCACATTATTGACCTACTGGTTACACTCACGCTAGATTGATGAAGGATGCCTTAATGCCTTCCTTCTAGTGGATCTTTTTCCATCAACTTCAGCTCATTGCTCTGGGAACAAGATCTAGAGTCCATTTGGTAGTACCTTAGGGTTTGTAGTCATCAGCGGAAGACTCCTTCATTATCGACAATGGGAAAACATCATTGTCTCCTTATTGATAGATTCTTCCAAGTGTTTGACTACAACTCATTTATTCGCACTTGTTAGATTGTACTGGGTACCTTGGCTCTCATCATCATTATCGGTGAGTAATCTCGAGTTTATTAACGGTATACATCAATGACCAGTAATCAAATGATTTATCGCATGGTTGACTTCAGATCATTTATTCCCATTGTGTAGAAATGAACCATGGCGGTCAGTGAAGACCTCGGGTTCGCATCATCATTTCTTGGTTCACTTGTTAGTTGCTCATGTTGCTGCTAGCTGACACCATCCACCTTATATGCTACAATTCCTTATAGTGACATCCTATATGTTGGCACCCGATTTGCAGTGTAGTACCATTTATTCCACCATTTGACTTGGTACTTTTTGGATCAACTTTATGACTTCAGTGATCAGCTTCATACTTCAACATCATTGATTAGCTCTTTATATGTGATATTCAGACATGCACTTACTTGGATATGATCGGATAATCCATTATGTATTTTCAGTTCCTTTATACTTGTATGCATATTGGATCCACTTTTGTACTTGACATGCGAACATGCTTTACTATCTCTGAGCATGGGTATGCTTGCCTCAGACAACAATTTCTTTCTGATCTCTTTCACTAGCTTGGCATGCTTAATTATGGTGAACTCATCCTCGGTCTCAGCATGATTCCTTCTATACACTTAATATATTTCGGCCATCATGTACCCCTTCTGACCTCGTATATTAGGGGGCATCTGTTATAGCACCATTTACCACTCTTGGTAGATTTGATGCTCTGATTATGGCCTAGGGAAACCCTTCCTTTCCAAACTTGGTTCAAAATCTAAAAAACAGTGTTTTATTTCCTATACACTACTTTGCCCTGTGTTAAAAGCGCACACACGTGGGTCAGCATATACCTAACCTGTGTACATGTGTTAAAACACTTAAAAATAATAAATATCGTTAATTTTGGGTGGAGTTTATGGGTTTTACCTATTACTCACCTACTATCGCTATGGCCCAACCGTTTCCCAATTGAAAAAACTAATTTGGAGAAGTATAAATAAACCTCCATGGGAAGGCCTAAGGGGAGAAGAGATGAGATATTGATATTATAGTTGATTGATCCTTGATTGAGTCTAAAGAAATCCCTATGCCTCCTTCACTCCCCAAGCTTTAGGAAACTCTTGTTTCCTCTTTTGAGATATCCTTCACCCCTCTTGTGATATCCTTGTGTATGTTGATGGAGGAGATTGTTGAGGCTGGGATAGAACAGATCTAGAGGACAGTTCCGCTTGGAGCTATAGGAAGACTCAGGTTGTAGTTTTCCATCTTTCTTGTAGATTACATCAATAAAGAAATGTTGTTCTGCTCCTGATATTTATCATGTTTATGCATTGATACATGTTGTGATTTGTTTATAAATCTTATATTAATGCATAATCATTTATTTTCGTATATGATCTAACGTATATATCATGAATATGCTTTCTGTTACTGCTGTCATATATGCTTTTCTTGGATAATTTACAGGTTTCAAAGGCATCAGAGGAAGAAGAGTTTTTGAACCCTGCGGGATCTACCCAAACGTAGGACCTCCAAGTAAGGTCACTTCTTCCTAGTTTAGTAGTATAAGCATTTAAATTGTTTGTCTATGCATTTCTTGCTACTGTTTACCGTTCGCTCTATTGGGGTTTTCAACCCGAGACCCTAGGGTGTTCCCACCCGCAACAAAAATATAACTTCTTCTTGGGACTTCTTGATTTCCCAAAGAGTTGTTGCAAATAATTAGTTCCATTTCTTTGTCCTATCCCAAATTTATAAAAAACTATCATAATTCTTAAGAGTAAGTGAATGACACCTATTAGAAGATCACATCGTCATTTATTTCAACCCTTAAGATGTCATGTAGATAGATTGCTGAGATTTTAGAGTAAGAAGAGATCATCTTATTTTGACCCCTCCATCACTACATGATATTCAATGGTTCTTTATCCAATATTTTCGTCATCCCTTTCCAAGGAAACCATAAAGGAATTCAATACAGTCCGTTGCTTACTTGGTTCTACTATATGTTGTTTTAAGGAATCCTTGGTCACTTTTCTCATCAATGTTGGACAGTTGGCAGTGTTGATTGTTGGACAGTTGGTAATGTTTGATGGCTAGTAGTTGCGATTGTGTTGGCATTTATGTCAACTAGATTAGCATGGTGATTGGGAGTCCAAATCCCATGGTAGTTGCAGGCTTCTGGTAGAGAATCATCATAGTAGTAGGCTTATGGAAAATCCATAAAATGATGACTATGGTGATAGGGAGTTCAAGAGGAATCCCATGATTGCTGCAGTGCTCTATATAGAATCATCGTAGTAGCAGGCTTACTCGAGAAGCCATAAAATTATGACTATGGTGGTTGGGAGTTCAATATTCCAAGCACAAGAAGAAGAGTGAAGGAGAAAATAGTGGCAAAGAGTTTGTAGCCATTTTATAGATAGTAGATGGGCTCAAAGCCTACATCAGACCTTCTCCATTGGGAATTTATCTTAAATATCTTTCCAATGGTGTGTGGAAGTCTAAAAATGGCCTCCTGGATCAAAATTTATGGTCTTGAAGTCCTAAGTAGGCCGAAATATATGAGGTCAGCAAAGCCGAAGGATGAATATCAAAGGTCGAAGAATATCAGAACCGCAGAGAAGGTCATAACAGAATATCGGAAGTTGGAGGTCACCAGAACATCAGAGGTCAAAGCAAGAAGATATCGGAATATCAGAAGGCTGAAGCCATCGAAGCCTCGAAACTTCTTAACACTTGAAGTTACCATATATCGAGCTTCCGATATTTTTAAAAGTGCCGAGGAATGTGTAGCAAAATTAGCAAAGGACTTCAGTGCAAAACTAAGGCTTGTCATGACCTCTTCTCTCTCCTCTGGTAGGACACATGGCGGCATGTGATTGGCTCTGAGAAGCTACACTAGCAATTGACGTCAACATGACGTAGCAGTACGGTGGACATGTGGCAAATTGTTTTGGAATTTTTAGTGGCTCAATGGGGAAAATAAGGGTGACACGTGTCACCACTTAGGAGGTGCCATGTGGAGAGATGACAAAAGCATGATGTCATCCTAGAGGTTAGCATATTAGAGGTTGAGGACTTCATAACTCCTATGCAAATGGTATTTGAAAAAGTTACAATAAAAGGGGGCTCCGATGTTATCTGACAGATGGTCGTGTTGAGATCAAAGGAACCAAAGGGCTAAGCAAAGGGAGCTAAAACGCAATTGGGACTTTGAAAAAGTTATGATATGCAGGGGCTCTGATATAACACTACAGTGGTAAGCTAAGCCAACGGTCATAGGCCTGGTCTTATGAGAAAGAAAATGTTCAGGGAGCTAAGCGTCAAGGGGCTAAAGGTATCAGAGGTGTGCAATATCATAACGTTTCATTTGTATGAGTTATGATATGTTGGGGATCTGACAGGAGGAGCAATGCTGAGGTACACTTAGGAAGTATGGACACAAGCAATAGAAACAACATTTTGTAGTGTGCATCAGAGGATCTAAAACATCAATTTCCATCGATAATTGTAGGGAGTAGAGCTTATTTTTTATGTGCTAAGTAGTAAGAGTAGTAAGAGCAGAGAGTGTGTTGTGAGACAAATAGTGAGAGTAGAGCTGAAGGGTGTGTAGCAAAGAGCTTGTGTGAGAGAAGGAAGAGGGTTGAGGATATACTGTTATGAGTAGAGGATAGAGTGTTGCTGAATGAGACCGAGTGAGTCTGTGGAATAGTAGAGGACCGCGGGTAGAAGTTGTTTCTACAACCAACCAGATTGGTATTTTATCTGTAATTGTATATGCCTCTGTTTCCAATTTGGAAATTGTACGAAATAGTAGAACAACGGCAAGAGAAGGTTGTAGCCTACATTCAGAAAAGGTTGGTGCCTCTTCGCAAGTTGGTGCTTTCTAACCTAAGGGGGTCAATGCCTCCTGTGAGTGGGTGCTCACAAACAAACTGATGTAATTAAGTAGGTGATTAATTTACATCATAAACAAACAACAATTTGGTGGTTTTTTCCCTCTGGGTTTCCACGTGAAAACACTGGTGTCAAAATGTGTATGCTGCTCATGTGATTGGTTGTATAAACATATGAATTCTTAAAACTTGTTGCTCACTTTCTTTATGAATGAATGATCTCATAAGTAATAGAAAATAAAGAGGACTAAAAGCATATTCAAGAAAATATTTAAGAATCTCACAATTACTGATTCAACCCCCCTCTTAGTAATTCCTTATTCCAACAATCAATACACTAAATGACAATTCCTAGGCACCTAGATTTTCATCCAATTCTATGTAAACTTAAAGGTTGGATCTTGCTTCTACTTGACCACAAATGGATGGTAGCTTGTCCATATTGACCAATATTTCTTCCACAACATGGTTCCTTTGGTAGAGAGGAATAGATCAAGCTACATCCTTTTCTAACTTTTCTTGGGCTCTGAGTGCTCAATTGACCACTTCATAATAATATTTAATTTCCTCCTCACTGATACTAGGGGATTTTAGAGGAGCATTAGGATATAGTTTAAGTTTGTCAAATGTGCTTAATACTCCCTTCAATTGCATCGTTCATTCTTCCACCTTATCCCATAGTGGGATCAACTTGGCATAATTATTCGATATCTGTTAAAGGTAATTTTACCATATCTTTATATTATCCATGTATTTCAACAACATAAGATTGATAATATTCTACCTTATACTTTTCTAGTTTCAACATCTTATTCTCAACTATGAACATTCATTTTTTCTGCTTCAACTCTATTATGTAGTCTCGCTACTTTTGGAGTTGGTCTATCATATCTTTAACATTCTTCTCAGTTCCTGTGACAAGGTCATTCCAATCAAGGCCATGGGTAGATAATATCAATGAGTATTAGGAATAATGGCCAGCTACATTGTGATAGATACTAAAGACAAGTGAGAAATAGTCATTGTTATTTCTATTTGTTCACAAAATGGTCTCATTTTGTTGTCATATCTACATCTACTAATGTTGACAACTTTCTACATCCTTGTAGGAGTGATTCCTAACTCTTGCATGGGGAGATGTCCACTAGTAATGATTGGCATGGAAGATTATGTGGGGTTTATGTACATACAAGTTGTGGCTCCATTACATTGTTGAGATTTAGCCTACACATCCTTTGGATCTTGTTGTGCCCTAAGCGCCTCCTCCCTTTTCATAGCATCTTCTTCTTCTTTAATTCTCTTCTCTTCATCTTCCTTTTTATTCTTTCCTTCTTCCTCTTTTTTGATTCTTTCTCCTTTATCTTTTCTAATTATTTCCCTTGTTATTTTCTAGTTCTTTCCCATTATTATTTCTCTTCAATTATTCTTCTTGAACCAAATTAATTTATTCTTGAGCCAATATAGTAGCTTCTATGAGCCTAGCTACTTCTTCATCTTCTTTAAATTTATTTTCCTTGGCTAACTTGGCTTCTTCCATTCAAGTAACTTGTTTCTTGGATAAGGCCTCCTTTTTAGATTTATAAAAAGCCTATCCCATTCTAAAAATCACTTCAAAATAACTCTTAACATTCCTTAACTTCTCTTCCTTGTCCCAGGTCTCAAATTGGTAGTCCCATATATACTTGCACAACTTGCAATGATTTATGATTAGAGGTTATACTTGTGGAATTCCAAATCTCCAAAATTTAAAGGGGTCAAAGTGTTAGATTCTATTCTAGCCTCCTTCATATATTTGAGTGTGTATGAGTTCAAATGGAAGGGAATATGGGGTTGGTGAGATTTCTAATTTATTAGGAGTGTTTCTCCCACTCCTATGAACACTTGGTATGCAATATCCTAACAAATCACCTTGTTGATGAAAAACTAAGGAAAGAGATTCCATTTGTACTCTCAAGTACATTCGCTCCTCCCTTAGAAACTATTATCTATTGCATTTTATTTCCTACATGGCTCTTTTGGACATGCATCGAGGTGGTGCATTAAATAGTTCTTCATACAATAGGATCAGGAGGTTATGGCATATTTGTTATAAGATAGACAATATTTCAAATCCCATGGTATTATACAATATATATGGATAGGGAATTTTTATGTTGTCCAGTGTCAATTCATCACAGGAAAGAAATCCTTCACATATAATGCATCTATAACATCCCACCCCACATTTACCTACTTTTACAAGCTCTCTAGATTAAACATGAGCCAAGAGTTACTATGCATGACACGACATCCAAGTTATAGTTATGGAAGTGTGGCCTACTACCTTTAATATTTACTACAACCTCCATGAACAACAAATCACCCAGATATCAAGCAACATCTACTGATCAACCTTCCCTAGACTTGAAATACCTTTTTGACTCACCTCACAAGCTAGTCGTACACATGTCAAGTTGTCCATGCAGGCAGATGGCTTCAGCCACATGCAAAAACCATCCTCCATGCATCTACAAATGAAATTTCTCAGTTAAGAGATTACGACCAAAATCCCTGTTCTGGATTTTCAAGGCTAGCTCCAGGCCAATTGCCCAAAAATGCCCAGAATATTCCAAAACTCTGTCATTAACATGTAGGAGTCTTCGTTTACTATTCTTGGCCTTATTCCTACTCAGAATTATTAAATACGTGAAAATAATTTAGACAAACACTTGGTAGACAAGGTACCTATAGGTAATGAATGCATGACTTCGTTAAGTTCATCAGAGAATCATCAAGAAGGCTTGTCACTCTCTATTACTAACTGCAATAATACACATTAGCTCATGCATTCAAATAAGATAACTAAGAGCCCATCAAACCACAGAATGGATCCATAAATAGAGCACATCATATTAGGAGAAATATATCATGCATGTAACAAACATTTTACCAGATTAGAACCATGAAAAACCAGTCATAAAATCATACATAACATCATAAATTGTACTCATTAATCTCAATAATAATCAACACATAATAGCATATGCAAATACCAACCAAGTTAGGGACTTCCACATACCACCGGACCATAGATTGGTTTGAACCAAATATCTCTTTCAGCCAATCACCCCTGTGCCATATTCCAAGCATGAATGTATGATCTCATTGGATAAACCAAAATAAAACCAATCAAGGCATCCAGAGGCTAAACCACTTCAAACCTCAACCACAGGGATTTCACCTAAACGCTATGACTTTTTACTATCGTCTGACTGTTACAGAAGCTTTTGCCTCTGTTCAATACCTAATTACCGAAGTTAACTTTGGTTGGTTAATCCAATCAATTCATCGATGGTCGGCAAGTATGATGGTTCTAAGGATGATCATGCATGTATTATGTGTTTATCTCACAGGTGGTGGTTTCTTATGCTGCTTACCAGTTTCAGTCAAGGGTACTACAGATTATGTTGTCTGCAAGGTAGGCTGCTGGTGGGTGAAAAGCCTAAATTCTAAAGAAAAGGTGGCATATGGGTAGATCTAATTCGAGGTAGTGGCCCAAGAGATATGGTCTTGAGGGTTGGCAAGAGTAGGCTTTCAAGCGGGTAGGCTTCCCGTATAACCCTGAATAACGAGTGTAGCCCCAAACTTCCTCTTCAGTGTAGCCCAAGAACTAACTAGCGAGGTCGGGATGATGACCAGCCCAACAACAGCACTAGATCTTCACCCTATCTATGGAAGATATCATAGTACGTCGTCCTTCCCTAAAATGGAACTCTCGTGCTGGAGCAAGAACTAGCATTCAAGTTGATCTATTACGACTAGCGGTCCCGGTTGTTTGTATCTCATTTTATCATTCCAATTCCCTGTACTGGAAGGTGCAGCTAGATCACCTCCTTTTCAGGAAGAGCTAATGATTTTTGGGCTTCTTCGTTTGACACTACTTCCGGAAGGACTCACATCTGAGTAAAGCTCATAGATGGAAGTATTCTTTCGAGTCTCGATAGTGAAGTGAAACCATGAGCTTATCATCCCAGGTCCGGAGGGTTCCCTTAACCAAGTCACTACCTAAAAGTCACCGGCTCATTCTTCAACATGCACGCAGTCAGAGATCTAATTTTCCTCCCACTACTTGGGAGCTTACGGTTTCATGTTCTATTTCACTTCACAGTCCAGAAATCACCAAACCAACACAAGGTTGGATGCCTTAGAATTTCTTCACCATACCCAAAGGAATTTTCCTATCTCCACCCACCTGTCAAGAGATTCCTAGAGAAGTCGATCTCCACCCCCAACCATTGGGATTTTCCCAAGACCACCTCACCTAGATCCAAAATCTTCCGAAAAACCAATGCTCAACCAAGAATGAATCCCATCACACCATGGCAAGGTTGTGTTGTGCTTGTCAACAACCCACCAATTTATTAACGTTAGTAGTAAAATATTACTTTAATAAATGGGGACCCTTTCAAAAAATATATATACCCAAAAAAATCAATCCTAGCATGTAGGTATTTCTTTTATTTTTAGAGTAAATCAAGATATCAAACAAAACCTATAAAAACATTAAAATGATACTTTCTCATATTTAGCATGAAAAGCATCACAAATGATACCTTTATAACCCACCACGATCTATGATGAAACAATCAAAAAAGAAAATCTATATTCGAAAAATGGTCATAATGTTAGAAAGTCCTTAAAGCTTCTTTAAAAAGCTAAAGTCTCACATCGCAACATCACTGTTTATAAAAGACTTCTCTTAAGAGGCTACCCCGAAGGATTGCGATCTGCGAAATTGTGATGGTATAATAGCCTTCTCACATCGCATTTCAGTCATACAACACAAGCCTCAACCTATTATATGCTGATATTGCGAAATGCAATCTCAACCTGGACCCACCTCTTAATCTTTCCACCAACACATGTGGAGGTCCATTATTCGTTAAAAAGAATCCTGACAAGTGATGATGCTTGTTTCTCGCATCTCACATTTCGTACAAACTCAAAAAGTGGTAAGTTAAACGAAAACGAATTATGCGATAAAGTGATCTGTGATATTGCTTTGCAAATCACAAAATCACTATTATCGCAGTTTAAAGGCTCACCACCCTAGGAGATTGTTTCCCGATTTACAATGTGAATATTTTTGGACATTCAAGTTAAAAGATAACAGATCATTAGTGGGCATTTATGAAGAATTAATTGCATTTTTGTGTGAAAGGTCATTTAGCATGATTTGATATCTTCTTATGTGATTTCAAATAAAACACCTTTATCACATTTACTGGTTTTCTTCATCAATTCATTCATACGTTCAGTATCATTTTTATCCAATAAACTGTTCCTCTTTAAACTTTCATAAAAAAGCCGCAGAACAGGACGCTGAAAGCAATGGTGAAGAAAGGGAAAGTAGTCACCTCAGAGAAGTCAGAAATAACTCCTCTGTTCATGGATACTACATGTAATAAGGAAGCAGGGACATCTACATGGGAGGCTATGTATCAGTTACTAGAGGAAGAACAACCAAGGATTCTTGAGACAACAATTATAGTTGATGGGCACGATTCCTCTGATGCTTCCATAACTGAGCTTGCGTGTTCAATTCTGCACTGAATAGCTGCACGACCAAAAATAATCCCCTATATCGACATGGTTAAGTGGATACTCGACGAAGCTAATATATCTGACAGAGAATTCAAAACAGGAGGCCATAAAGTTATAGGATCTTTCACTCTAGATAACCTAAGGCTTATGTACCACCTACCGGAGCCACAGGTTACCTACAACAGGCAATTTGTTTAGAAATTCATCAAAGAAAATGAGGACCCGACGGACTGCACAAAGAATTGGTCAAATGATGATGAAAGAATCAAGAAAGAAAAAATGGTATGTATGCCACTGCATCTATTTGTTCCCCTTTCTGTTTTGCTACGGCTATGTTATGTAGACTATTTGGAAAACTCAACAATAACAAATTCTCCTCAGAATGGTTGCCCTTAATAGATGTATCTGTTAATGCAACAATAATAGATTGGGCACAAATCCTGTTTGATAATCTAGCTAAAGAAATTATGGAGTATAGAAGGAAAAGGAGTATTGCTTCGAGGGTTTACCCTCCGTTTTTCATGAGTGCTAATGTAATGGACGCTATTTTTTTTGGTTCTAAATTTCCTCTTATGGGATGGAAGTGGACTATTCAAGATCCACTTCCTACTCACATCCACCACAAAGACATGTGGGAATCCAATTTTGAACCACATTTTTTCAAGATTTGTCACGTGTTATGCTTCCTATCTATAAACGAATTTATAACTAAGATGCCCCCAGATTCTCCCAAGAAGCCGAGGTAGACATCCTCCCAGTAGCCCGATGGTTCAGGGAAGAGACATTTGCATATATCAGAGTATTTGGCAGCATCACCTCTTCCCATGTTCTCCCTTTCCATGTCCCAGATAAATTAATGGCTAGAGAAATAACCTATCAGACATGCAGTAAAGGAGGGACGAGAAAAACGTTGAAGGAGTCAAATAAGGCCATTTGGCCTCAATTTCCTGTTTCATGTAGAATGTTTGCATTACATGATCTTGGACATGCGTTCAAGGAAGTAGATAATATTTTGTCTCTATGATTACCTAAGTTCCCCGACAGACAATACGACCCATTTGGTATTGTCAAGGATTTTATCACTACGGTCAAAATAAAGATATTCAGCAATGAGAAGGACCCATTTGATGATGTTTTCTTACAGAAGAATACCTTCAAAGAAGTGAATCATTTGGCACATGTACTTTTTGATCAAGAGTGTCTTGAATCATTTTATAACTACAGAGAAAAGAGATTATCAAAGGTCCCATTGGACCAATTGTTAACTGAACCAGTAAGGGAGCCCACTCCCAGTGTAAGCATAGATGGTGACTCTAAGGAAAAATATAAAACTAATTCTGGAAAGGAATCCTGAGAGAAATATGCCAAGGGATCCAATAAGTCATCAGAAAATAGGAAAAGCAAGAGCAGGGAATCAATCCAGGATACGGCCCATTCTGCAGCAAAAACAGATGAACAAACTTCGACCATCAAGCAGACTGAAACCCATACTCCCTCTATACAGCTAATAAATCCTCGGGTAGTTAATTTGGAAGAGGAGTGGGATAATTTCAACAAAAAACTCAACACAGAGGAACAAGCAATGGAGACATAAAGGACACATCAGGAAACAACTTTAGAAATTATAACAGGGGGGAACTGTGAATACTCAAGAAATAGAACACATTCCTGTTACCCCCACCTCTGATATTGTTTTGAGAATAGAAGAAATTCCCCCTCTTGATGTATTTTACATCCCATAGCACAAGGCCATTGTTAAGAGATAGAGAAAGAAAATAAAATTGTAATCCACAACTGCTACCACTCTAAACAATGAGTCGATGGATGTCCTCTGGAAAGACTCATCCACCGACCCATCGGCTAACCTCACCAGGCTCTCACAGTTCATAGGTGCATACGCTACGACAACCATTAACAAAGCAACAAAGGTACAACTGTTGCTTAAATAAAAGAAGACAAAATTTTGTCACTCGAACAGCAGTTACAGCAAGCCAAAACCAACCAATAAGAAGAAATATAATTGGCTAAATTACAGTAGGAGTTCCAACAAATGCAAATAGAACATCAAATTAGCTTGGTAGGTAAGGAGGCATAGATATAGAGCATAACAGATCTGCATAAGGACAACCCAAAGATTGATCAGTTTGTCACCGAAGCACTCAGCCTCAACTCCCAGCTCACACACAAAAAAGAATTGCTATGCCAAAGAATCTCGCAGTGGATCTCTCACTACGAAACGAGTGACAAATTAACAAGCCAAGTGGTGGAAATGACACTTGAATATGATGAATATCTTAAAAAGGTTTCAAATTTCATAACTTGGCAAAATTCTAAAAATGGGAGAAGAGTCGACATGCCTAAACTGGATGAATCACATAAGGATATCTTATTTGCAAGTTGGGATTCTCGACTCAAAGAGGCAGAACATGCAACACAGGACGCGATAGCGGCGGCAAACAACATCATTGAAAGTGTAAATGAAAATTTGCATAGGGATAATCTTGTGGCAGAGACCACCCCTGCTTTCCTTCCAAATGAAAAAAAACTTGAATTACAGTGGAAACAGGCAGCAGAAGAAAGAGAAGAAGCAATTAGGCAAGTAACCAAGTTAAACTGGGAGGCATATTGGCAATATCTGGTAAAACCACACAACCAGTGGATGACCCTGAAATGCCTAATTGTTTCTACCAAGAAAATGGTGCCAGCGCTCATCAATGTCATGTTTATAGGACAACTGAAAGCTGAAGTCAGCCAACCTACACTCCTCAAGACCATGCTAGATATTTGCGATCTGAAAGATCGAATGTAGGATTAGTCATTATGCACATCTCTATTTTTGTTTTATTTTGCTTAAATTGAGGTAGGTCATTTAAAAATCCTCAACTTTTTTTGTAATAATCTATTTTTAGTTTCATAAGTTAGTATTTAAACCCCTCTCATGCATTTAGAGAGGGGTCCAGAAATTTTATCAGAAACATTCTTCAGAACATGCACTTTTGTCCCTTTGAGGAAGTTTTGATGAAATTAATGGAACATGATTTATTTTCTACTTGAATTTAACATCTTCTATTTAAATTGCACTTCTGTACTCTAAGATGATGTTGGATGATTTGAAATTAGATCAATATTGTTGGAGCACATGAGTAGAGCATATTATAAATGGTACTTTTATCTCTTAATTCTTTTTCCTTATGCATCAAGCAATACATTATCTTCAAGTTATTTATGTATGAAATTTTCAATTTTTGATTGCCATTATTGCACTATTGTACGATGATGATCTATAGTTTATGCTAAATACATGAATGATTTTTATGTGATATATCTCTCATATCGTTTCCACTAACTTTTTATACGAAATGATCATTGTTAAATGGATTCACTTCTTATCGCAATTGAATGATCTTTATTATCAATTGCTTTCAGACATCATTTTAGATCGCATATATCATGTTACTCCTGGGATTGTTATAGTTAGATAAATATTTTTGATTAGGACAAACTTGATCCGGATTTAAACAGGAACATAACAAGTTACAGAGATAACCATAAACACAAAGATCCAATGGAAATAATACTTCATTTCATTAATGTAAAATATTGAAATATGCTTACAAACATAAATGGAAATAAACCAACGAGGGCGATGGTAGCTTATCTCTGAGAAGAGATGTGGTGGCTACATGCCTCTAAACTGTCTTACAATGAGGCTCGAAGGCCTATTTATTGTTGAGAAATTATGGAAAACCCTAAACATCTAAAAACCTAACCCTAGAATATGAAATACCACACTGTGGGCCCCGTTTCGGTAAATTGGTACATCAACTTCCCGGGGTCGTAACTTTTGCATACGATGTTTGTTTGACGCGCACAATATCTCGTTAGAAATATCTATCCAAGAACTACAACTTTGGGAAGAGCAACATCGGTCCATGGATTGATGGTGCTCCCAATATTCCCAAAAAACACCATTTAGGGCCTCAAAATGGCTCTGAAAGTTTAGGACCCGAAAAACTACTAAAAATAGTAAACTATGCTACAATTAAGGAAACTGAAAAGCTAAAAGAAACAATGGTGGGGGTCCAAGTGGACTTAGCGGGTGGCCACCAATATCCACTTGGATCATTCCTCCCCCCTAGGAAGCAATGGTCCCCATTACGTTGATTTCCTCCATGAGATGAGGAAACTTCTGTTGAACTTGGTCCTTGGTGAGCCACTTGCCTTGGTGAAGGAGTTGGCCTACTTTGAAAACTCAATATAGTTGGATATTCTGTTGGCGAGTGTGCTTGATCTGTGTGTCCATGATCCGATCAGTTGCAGCTTGTTCCATGCAATTTGGATTTAACTCTATGGGTGTGAGTTGTTCTGCAATGTCAGATGTGTCTAGTAATGGTGGAAAGTATGGCCGAAGGCGGTCCACATTGAACACTGGGTGCAGGCCAAGGATTAGGGGAATGCAGAGCTCAAATACATTGTCTCCCATAGCCATGGTAATGGTGTAAGGACCATATCAAAGTGGTATGAGTTTCTGATAGGCTCCGGTAAGGCGTTCCTTTTGCAAATGCAACCAAAATTTGTCGCCCACCTGAAACTTGTGTGGCACCCGATGTTGATCATGTCACTGCTTGTACTTGGAATTTGATTTCTCTAGAATGTCATGGACCTGCTGGTGAATATGTTGGATGTGCTCAATGAAGCTATTTGCCTTATCTGTTTCGGACTGGACATGAGCCGAATCTGCGTGAGTAGCTGCAAATGGCATGGCCACATCAATGGGACATAGTGGCTAGAATCCCAAGCCCACCTGAAAAGGGTTATGGCCAGTCGAGCTATGGAGAGCCTGGTTGTAGCTGTGCTGAACATAGGGGAGGCTCTCGTCCCATGTGCGTGGATGCTTTGAGTTGTACATGCGCAGAATGTGTACGATCATCCTATTGACAACCTCTATCTGGCCATCAGTTTGAGGATGGAAGGTTGTGGAAATAGTGAGTTTGGTGTCCAGCATCGACCAAATACTGGACCAAAATGTACTGAGGAACCTGCTGTCCCGATCTAAGATGATAAACTGTGGGATCCCAAAGTGTACCCACACTCGTTAAAAGAAGAGTTTAGCAGTAGCTTCTACTGTGATATTCTTCTTGTAGGCCGCCATAATGGCCATCTTTGAGAACCTGTCGACAACCACAAAAACACAGTCATTTCCATGCTTAGTGGAAGGAAGGCCTGACATGTAATCCATGGAGATGGATTCCCAAGGTCGACTAGGGGTAGGAAGCGAGGTATAGAGGCCTTGCTTCTTGATGGTAGGTTTGGAAATAGCACAGGCAGTGTATGATCTGATGTACTTCCCGACATCCTGTCGAAGATTTGGCTAATGGAAATACTTCTACAGTACTGCCACCATTTTCTGGACCCTGAAATGCCTAGCAGCCCAACTATAGTGTGCTTCCCAAATCATCTTGGCATGTTCACTTGAAGGAACACAAAGGTGACCCAGGTGGCATAACAAGGCATCCTGAAGGTGCAAATATAGAACATGCTAACCCTCCAGGAGTGTCTGGTATGTGTGGTCGAATTTTGGGTCGCTTTTGTAGAGAAGTGGCCAATCAGAAGTCTCGTGCCCAAAAGAGTTGAGCACGGTGGTTAACGCCATGATCGGTGGTCGACTGAGGAAATCTGCAACATTATTGGTGTTGCCCTTCTTATACTTGATATTCAAATGGAACTGTTGCAGGTATGTGGACCACTTTTGATGGCGATCATTCTACAATTTCCCTTGGGTCTGTATGAACTGCAGGGGTCGGTGGTCTATGTGGATGACTATTTCCTTCCCCAAAATGTAATGCTTCCATTGTCGGCAGGCCTACACAATGGAATACATCTCTTTGTCATAAGTGGGATACTTTCGAACTGTGTCTGAAAGTATCTCACTGTGATATGCCATTGGATGCCTGTGTTGAGTAAGGACTGCCCCAATAACATAGTCAGAGGCATCTGTCTGGACCTCAAACGATTGTTGCAAGTCTGGTAATGCGAGCAGTAGTGCCGAGCAGAGGCGATCTTTCAACTTTGTGAATGCCTTCTGTTGAGATTCAGACCAAAAGAATTTTTCTTTCGCTCCTCCCTTGGTGACTTGACTCAAGGGCCAAGTTATATGAGAAAATCCAAATACGAACCCACGGTAGAAGTTGGCAAGACCTAGAAAGTTGCAGAGCTCTGTCAGAGTGGTTGGAGATGGCCAATCCTGAATGACTTGGATCTTGGATGGATCCACATGCACCCCTTATTCATCAATAATGTATCCCAGATACTGAACCTGGGTCATGCCAAAAGTGCATTTCTCCAAATTGGCACATAACTTGTGTTGCCGCAGTGTTTGGAGAACATGTGGGATGTGTTGGAGGTGCTCTTCCCAACTTTGGCTAAAGATCAGGATGTCATCCAAGTATACCACTACAAATCAGTTGGTGAATGGCTGTAATATGTCATCCATTAGCCTCATGAAGGTTGCAGGAGCATTTGTCAATCCGAAAGGCAAAACCAACCATTCGAAAAGGCCCTCCTTAGCTTTGAAGGTAGTCTTCCACACATCGGAGGGTTCGATTGGTACCTGGTGATATCCTGACTTTAAATCGATCTTGCTAAAATATTTCCTCCCTTCAGTTGGTCCAGGAGGTCATCAATCCATGGGATTGGGTACCTATTATGGACAGTGATCTTGTTTAATGCCGGATAGTCAATACAAAGTCTCCATGTCCCATCCTTCTTCTATACCAACATGATCGGGCTCCCACAGGGTGATGAACTTGAACAGATGTGACCTTTCTATAGAAGCTCCTGAATCTACCTCTTGAATTCATTGTTCTCCAAAACGGAGTGCCGATAGATTGGTCCATTGGGCAGCGGCGCACCTGGGGTCAGATCGATGGAGTGCTTGACCTGACAGTGCATAGGAATCCCTACGGGGGAGGTGACGATGTCCTCATACTCCTCCACGACCTTGTCCATTTGTAGTTGTCGTGCGAAGGGGCCCTTTCTGGAGGTCATGGCTACCATATTCTTCTTTCCTTGAGGGTGTATCATTAGGAAAAAAGAATTCCCAGTTTTGGAAATGAGCTTATTGCATTGTTTTGCAGTAACCAAAGGGATGGCGGTAGGCGATGCTACCTCCGATATCCTGTACAACTTATTTCCCAAAGTAACAATAACACCATGGGGCCTTGATTCATACATAGCATGTCGCTTCCACAAGTATGGTTGTCCTAATAATACATCACAAACTTCACAGGGAGCAATGCCACACAATACCTCATCCGTGAAGGGCTTGATGTTGTATGGAAGGTGACACTACTGGCTCATGCAAAGATCCCGTCCTTGGTGAAGCCACCTGATGGTGTACGGTTATGGATGTGCTATGGTTGGTAAGCCTAGCCACTTCATGACCTTTGCCGAAATGAGGTTCTTTTGGCTCTCGCTGTCGACAATGAACTATAGCGGGGAGCCCTTTACCCACATCTGGAAGTGGAAGAGACGCTCCTCCTCCTCTGGATCTTCGGGTTCCTCCTTCTGGATCTTCATGGTGGCAACAATGGCGTTGGGCTCTGCATCAATAATCTACATCCCTTTGTCATTCCCCTTGTCGGGTTCTAACTCAGAGTCAGAACATGCATCTGATTCTAAAACCTTTAGCTCGGCCACCAATGACTGCTTGGCTCAACACTCACTTGTGTTGTGAGTGGAGCTCTTATGGAACTCACACCATTTTCTTGTGTCCTTTTTCGCCTTCGCGACCCTGTTCTTTGCTTGCAGCTTTGGTAGGTTGTCTTGGGCTGCCCCACCTTGGCTTTGTCTTTTATTCTGCGGTTTGGGGGCACCTTTCCTTTGCTTTGGATTCACAGATCCAAAGTCTCGCTTCTTCTGTTTAAACTTTTTCTCGACCTTGATGACATAATGGTATGCTGTGCCGAGCGAAGAGATGTTCAAGAATTCTATTTCTTCCTAGATGTACTTGTGCATGCAGCCGCGGTGTTTGAGTATCAAATGCTGCTCTGAATCCTTGATACCCAACTTTGTGCGAAGGGTATGGAAGATATTGGTAAACTCCGACACATCTTGGTCCCATCCCTACCGCAGTGTGGTCCACTTTATGTATTGATCCTCATAGCTTCCGGCAAGGTAGCACTGCTCCTTAATGGCATCCTGGAATGAATTCCAAGTGGGTGTGGCTGAAAATAGTGAGCCAGTACTTTCATCCTTCTTCTCGCAGTAGGTTTCCCTCTAGTCCTTGACATGGGGGGCTGCTTTGAGAAGAGAATCTTTTCCCGACTGGAAAAATCATGAACAAAAAATTAACCCTCTAGCAGATTTAACCATTTATCGACAGCGTTTACATCTATCTAACCCTCGAATATGGGGATTTCAAAATTAACTTGTACCTTAAATGGTGTGGCATTTCCAGAGTAGTTGTTGGAAGCTGATGCATCACCCCTGGGTAGCCGCTGAAGGATCTGGGCAAAGCTATCCATCATCGCATTCCTTTGTCACTCGAGGGCTTCTTCGAGCAAGATTTTGATAGGATCTCCTGCCCCCTTGTCTTTCTTTTCATCCGCCATGGGAGACCGTCAGGATTTGCAAGGTTGTTCTTGCAAAGGTTTAACCAGTTCAAGCCCTAACTCCTTATATCCCGACCTCGTTGGGGACATGCAAAGAAAAACAGAGAAAAAGTAGACCACTCTAATACCACTGATCCAGATTTAAACAGGAATGCAACAAATTACAGAGATAACCATAAACACAGAGATGCAATGGAAATAATACTTCATTTCATTAATGTAAAATACTGAAATATGCTTACAAACATAAATGGAAATAAACCAACTAGGGTGATGGTAGCTTATCTCTAAGAAGAGATGTGGTGGCTACATGTCTCTGAACTGTCTTACAATGAGGCTCGAAGGCCTATTTATTGTTGAGAAACAATGGAAATCCCTAAACATCCAAAAACCTAACCCTAGAAGATGAAATGCCACACTGTGGGCCCCGTTTGGGTAAATTGGTACATCAAATTCCCAGGGTTGTAACTTTGGCATATGATCTTCGTTTGATGTGCAAAATATCTCATTAAAAATATCTATATGAGAACTACAACTTTGGGAAGAGAAACATCAGTCCATGGACCCATGTTGCTCCTAATTTTCCCAAAAAACATCATTTAGGGCCTCAAAATGGCTCCGGAAGTGTAGGACCCGAAAAACAGCTAAAAATAGTAAATTGTGCTACAATTAAGGAAACTAAAAAGCTAAAAGAAACAATGGTGGGGATCCAAGTGGACTTGGCGGGTGGCCACCAATATCCACCTGGATCAAAACTGCACATGATTATTAGTTAAATTAGATTAGTTTGAGGATAAGTATTACTCCAAAATCTCAAAACATCATCTCGTTAGCACAAGCATAAAAATAGATTGGGAAACTAGTCCCATCATCCCCAGTCGGAGCCACTATTCCAAACGGAAAAGGAGTTGTCCCAAGGTCTGGACCAGGTGGTTATCCCCCTTGTTGAGGCAACGATTTTCGAGCCTTCAACATATTTGGCGCTAGAAGGAGGGCCATGACTATGAATGGAAAGTAAATCTAAATCTACAGGCCATTCTAAGAGTAAAACTCCCTCACCATCACCTCCAACTTCTCATTCGCATTCCAAATATCCTATTCCCAAGCGAGAAGTTGGAAAGAAAACTACAAAGACCACTGTTGAAATTCTAAACCAACCAGGCAGTTCTTCTTTTGAACCCCCTGAAGTACAATCTTTTATCCACAAATTGCAGGGGATTTCAATATCTCAAGAAGAATCTGAGTTATCCCAAGGCAGTGTCACTTCTCAATATACCCCATTGCAACCGCTAACTAGAGCACAAAGTGAAAAACTTGGAATCCCACCATTTGAATTCCCTCTACCAAGTCGTAAAAGGGCTAAGAAGACACCATCAGAATCTCACAGTGAGGTTCTTTCATCATCATCATCCATTCCATCCATATCATTGCAAGGTCACACACCCACTTCCCAACTCCAGATCATGATTCACACAGGTACAGGAGCTGCACCATCCTCTACCCAATCACCTTCAACCACTGCTTCACCCTCTTCTACTAATATCCCAACAATGGCACATAATCAACCAAGGCCATGGACCAACCCAAGAGCTGTTAGAATGGCTAGACCTTTGTCCCAATTGCCAGCACATCTAGAAAAATGGTTACCTAAATTTAACCCTGATAATGGCCTGTTAGCTGAAGAACATATAAATAATTTCATGTTGTCCATTAATTTGAATGGAGTAGCAGAAGAAGACGCAGTTGTAAGATTATTCCCATATACTCTACAAGGAGCAGCAGGATCATGGTACTTTTTGTTACCATCAGGCTCTATTAATAGCTGGGATGCTTTTCAAGAGCAATTTTTAACTAAATTTGGAGATGATAGGTCTACAACAACTTTGATAAATGACCTCTCCAATTTGAAAGCCGAACCAAAAGAACCCATTAAGGACTTCAACTCTCATTTCAATAAGTTATTGAATAAAATACCTACGGCGTCCAAGCCTAGCGATGAGGTCCGAAATGAATGGTACATTTCTTCTCTACCTTCAAACACAACCATCTTCATTGATAGAGCTGCCAAACCAACATTAGTAGAAAATATGAAAGAAGAATAGCTGTTGAAAAATGTATCTTGGTCATAGAAAATAAAAATGCATTAGAGGAAAGAAAATCCAAGAAAGTAACATTTAGAGATGATGCTAGGAAAAAACCACCAAAGGATCCTTTTGATCTAGAAGGGTTACAGAAAGTCCTCAAGACCATATCTAACGAAATGGTTGACATATAAAAACAAGTAGCAGAATCTTCTTCCAAGAAACTTTTTAGACCATATAAAAGGAATGCCCCAATCGATCCTAAACCTCCGAATTCTATATTGAACTTTGAATCGGATGGATATGAGAAAGAAGTCTCAAATGAAGAACAAACGGACGATGAAGAAATAGTGGAATTACAAGGAATGTGGGATTTTATCCATCCAAATGAGGAAGATCAGGAAGCACTACCTGTTGCCACTAGAAGCAGAAATCAGATTGATCCATCTCAATCAAGTTCAAAACAGAAAACTTCAATGCCACCTCCCAGAGATAAAGTCGTAGGTAAGAAATCTTCACCAAAAACTACTCAAACAAACCATACCCAATCAGAGTCTTCACCTTCATCTAAAACTCTAATAATTCCCGACCAAATGGAATACAATATTATTGAGGATATGAAGAAAACTAGGACAAACATCAAATTTCATGAGCTTAGTAAATTAAAACATTAGCAAAAGCTACTTTTGAAAGAACTCAAAGCAATTCCAACTACCTCGCTTCCTACCGCAGTAATATCATAGGCCGCTCAAGAAATGGGAAGACCCCCTAGTATTTCTGTAAACAAAATTGATCCAACCGACATCGCTCTAATTGGTGGAAGATCTAAACCTCATACTCTGCCATTTCTCGTTACTTTTGAAGTCTTTAATAAAAACTTGCACAACTGTTTAGTTGATTATGGTGCTTCATCTAACAAATAGTCTGCGTTAATTTAAACGTCCAGCCTAAAAAATCTGCAGTACGAATAGTACAATTAGATCAGTCTCAAGTCGAAGTTGTCAGAGAACTTAATCAAGTAACCATTAGACTTTCATCAAACCCAAAAGTTTGTCAAGTCATTGATATACTTGTAGCTAATATTCCTGAATTCTATGGCTTAATCCTTAGTAGGGACTGGTCAGAAAATCTGCATGGTTACTTTGCAACCGACTAGTCTCACATGTGGCTTCCCTATAATGGCAAGCCAAATCAGATAAGGGTTGATCGAGAGAAACATCAAAAATATATAGTGACAAAACTGGAAGGAGAAAATGAGCCAGTAGCATATAACAATAATATAATCAGAAACTATTATGTTGATTCATTCCTAGGGAATTTCAATGCTCATACTTTACCTTTCTTAGAAAACTCTTTTGTATCTCAAATCGAAAATTATTCCTAAACAGACACCTCTAAATGTGTGAATTTTGTAGATAAACCTGTACATAAATCTTTATTTTGGAAATTATTTTTTGATGGATCTAGACCCAATGATGGAGCAGGGGTAGGAAGCATATTAATTAGCCTAGAAGGGGAAAATACTATGCTAGCATGTAGACTTGAATTTGATTGCACAAACAACATTGCTGAATATGAAGTGTTGGTTCAAGGTTTGTACAAAGCAATTGGTCTTAATGTCAAATACCTCCAAGTGTTTGGAGATTTTGAAATTGTCATTAGACAAATAAGAAATACTATACACTATCTATCAGGAAATTTGAAACACTATCAATCATTAGTCCAAGACCTGACCTCACATTTTACAGTGTTTAATATTTTCACTATCCCAAGACTCCAAAATGCTACGTCGATCTCCTAGCTAATGTAGCTTCCAAGCTTATTCCACGAGAAGATTACAACCCAGATTGATTCTATATTGAATTAATTTTTAGGCCATCTATTCCTGATAATATCACCAACTGGGGATTCTTTAACAACGATCCCGATATCGTAAGCTTCCTCACTTCATAAGGCTCTTATGATGACCAGCTAGTTGATGAAGACTAGCATGACAACCAACTGAAGCAAGAAACCAACAACAACGCTATACTAAAATCTGTAGTTAAATTGGAATACTTATACGACCTCAAAGATAGATTCAAATGATCTACTAATTCAAAACTTTAGAGTTCAACTCTGAGGTATGAATTGATCAATCTTGGAACTCATATGAAACCACAAAACATCAATCTAGGTCTTGAACTCACATCAAAAGAAAAATCAGCTTTTATACGTCTATTGAAACAATATAAGAATGTGTTTCCTTGGAATTACAATGATCTTAAAACCTATGACACTTCTATTATTCAGCATACTATTCCTATGACTTCTAATGAAAAACCTATTCAACAGAAACTGAGGAAAATTCATCCTAATTTAGAAACGCAGATTAAATCTGAGTTAAATAAACTACTAAAAGCCAAAATTATTTTTCCTGTCAAGCATTCCAGGTGGGTCTCCAATCTTGTCCCAGTCAGAAAGAAAAATGATGATATTCAAATTTGTATAGACTTTCACAATCTTAATAAACCTTGCCAAGAGGACAATTTGCTGTTGCCTCCTATGGAATAGATATTGCAATCAGTTGCAGGTGCAGAACTAATGTCCTTTCTAGATAGTTTCTTAGGTTACAATCAAATCTTAGTCCATCCAGATGATCAACTGAAAACTACATTTAGAACTAAATGGGGCATTTACGCCTATCAAAAGATGTTGTTTGGACTAATTAATGCTAGTGCCACTTTCCAAAGAGCCATGGACATTGCCTTCAAGGGTTTAGTAAACAGGTCAATGGTAATATACTTAGATGATATAACTATATATTCCAAAAAATGCGGTAATCATCTGAAAGATCTAAAATAAATATTTCAATGTTGTCAAAAGTATGGGATTTCCCTTAACCCCAAGAAGTCTTTTTTTCACGTTAATTTAAGGAAAACTCCTTGGACTTATTGTGTCCAAAATAGGGATTCATATTGACCCAAACAGGATTAAAGAAATTTCTGAAATACATTTACCCCATAACAAAAAATCGATGCAATCTTTCCTTGGTCAAATAAATTTTGTCAAACGATTTGTCCTTGACTTCTCAAGAATTGTATTACCCCTTCAAGCCATGATAAAGAAAAATTCTCTATTTAAATGGGGTCATTTGGAACATGAAGCTTTTAACTTGATAAAACAAGCAATCATAAACGCCCCATCTTTAGCAACGCCGAATTTTTCCAATCATTTCACTTTGTACAATTTTTCTTTCAAGAAATCATACACAACCATATTGACACAAGCAAATCAAGACAAATCCGAAGCCCTGATTTCTTTCTTTAGCTCAAATTTACAGGGAGTTGAATTGAATTACTCAGATGTTGAAAAACAAGCTTACACTGTTTTCAAATCAATAAAACACTTTAGACCTTTTCTTCTCAAAACCCACATCAAGTGATAGTACCATTCCCAACAGTAAGAACTCTTCTAGTACAAAGGGATGTGGGTGAAAAAGGAGCAAATTGGGTTACGGCTCTGCAAGAATATGACATTGAAATCAAACCAGCAAACATTTCGAAAGGTCAAGGTTTTTGTAGGATGTTGGCAGAAGCATCGAATATGTCTGAATCACAGCGTTCAGGTGACGAGGTACAAATCTACGAGGTAAGCCTTAATGACACTAAATCAACATATGCTGATATAATATTCTATTTAAAAAATGGATATGCACCTCCACATATCAATTACACAAAGAAAAGAGCCTTGAGGTTGAAAGCTAAACAATATCAAATTGTCAACAATGTGCTGTTTAGAATGAATTATGACTCTATTTTGCTTAGATGTCTCGAGAAATATAAAGCAGAGAAAGTATAGCAGGAACTTCACGATGGACCGGCTAGAGGACACTTTGCAGGAGATGCTACAACACATAAAATCCTACGCGCAGGCTATTACTAGCCAACCCTATTCAAAGATGCACACAGTTATGTAAGGAAATGTAAGATATGTCAGATAGCTGCCGGAAGACAGAAGAAACCAGCATTATTGTTACAACCAGTCAACATTGATCAACCATTTTAACAGTGGGGATTGGACATAATAGGTGAGATCATTCCTCATTCTTCTAAGCAGCATAAATATATCCTTACAGCCACTGATTACTTCACCAAATGGGTAGAAGCAATTCCACTCAAGGTAGCCAACTCTGAGAACATTATTGAATTTATAGATCAATTTATCATCACCAAGTTTGGTTTACCTTTTGCCTTAATGTTCGATAATGCATCTTACTTTTTAGGCAATGCTATGACAGAGTTTGCTCTTAAAAGAGGCTTTAAACTTAAATATTCTACTAATTATTATCCAGAAGGAAATGGGTTAGCCGAATCCACAAATAAGAACCTTATTAGGATTATTAAATGAATTTTTTTATCAAAGTCGAAAGAATTGGCATAAATCTTTAGTGTTTGCTCTATGGGCAGATCAAATAACTCAGAAAACCTCCATCGACACTTCTCCTTTTAATCTGGTTTATGGGAAAGAAGTTGTCTTACCAACAAACATAGTTATTCCCTCGTTTGCCTTAGTTCAATTCATCAAAGAAACTCCTTCCTCGTCTATGCAACTTAGACAATTACAATCCTTAAACATGATCAGCAATTAGTCAAAACGTCCTTTGATTCAAATTTTGTGTCTTCAAAAAATTTCCAACTTGGAGACTTAGTGTTAAAATGGGATAAAGCCCATGAAGAGAAAGGCAAGCATACTAAGTTCCAACGAATGTGGCTTGGCCCATTCCAGATTGTTGAGCTAATAGGCCCATCAACTTATCTGTTACAAGATTTAGCAGGTAAGAGAGAACCTCTACTTGTTAATGGGCAGGTCCTAAAGAAAATATTTTCTATAGAAAATAATCTCTTCTGATCACTGTATAGTATACTCTTTAGTTAATTTTCTTTTGAAATAATAATACAAGTTGAAAACATTTATGTTTGGTTTTCTTGAAGGATAGTTTCTCTTTTTAATTTTTTTTTCATTTGTATAAGTAGAAATGGTTATGAAAAATAATATTCATTCATGAAATAAATAGTTGAGTGCTACAACTCCACAACTGCCTGTTTTTCTTCTAAATTATCCGATCTTTGATAAAACTTAGCTTCAGAAATAAATTTTCTTTACATCAGTCAGGAAAAGTATCACTAACAAAGAAAAGTTTCTCTGCGGAAAAGCATCTTTAAACTCTACGATTGTCATCCAGAAACTCTTAAGGAGCCAATGATTCCCCCCACTTGAGTAGCTTTCAATTTTAGAGTGTAATTAAAAGATATACTTTAAACTTAAAGGATAAGAGGTCTCATCAAGAGTCGACTTACCATGATCATAAGATTATAACTAACTGACATTACCAATACTGAATATCAAAACAAGGTAATGGCTTGAGATTGATCAATCAAAAGACAAGGGGTCTCATCAAGAGCCAGCTTGTTCAGTTCAGTTACAAATCAAGTGAATGGCATTGTCAATTTTGGCCACCAAACCAAGACATTGTCCTTTAAGAAATAAAAGAAGAATGAATTACTTCAATAAAATAAAGAAAGCATCAAGTATACAGAAGAATTTATCTTTAAAACTGCGTTTTTACTTAAGTGGGATATTGAATAATTGTTGGGTAACAGGTAACCCTGTCGAGGCTATGAATGCCTGCTGGCAGCAGAGACTCTCCCTTCGACAAATGGGTATATGAAAACTAATCTAATGATATTATTTTTCTTTTATCTTTATAACCAAGTAATGGATGATGTAGATAAAATGACTATCTGTGAGGAAAGGGAAATCAAAAGAAAGATAGTTAGAGTAGATGTTGTTTATTGATAAACGAGCAGTACTACTTACCTTGTATTCCATGCAATTTAGTTTTATTTTCAAAACTATCTTTATTTTAGAAGTTTTAGAAATTTCAAAAAACTCTCAGAGATAACTGGTTCTTCTAAGTGAATCGCTAGTTGTTGTGCTTGTCAACAACCCCCCCATTTATTAACATTAGTAGAAAAATATTACTTTAATAAATGGGGACCCTTTCAAAAAATATATATACCCAAAAAAAAAAAATCCTAGCATGTAGGTATTTCTTTTATTTTTAGAATAAATAAAGATATCAAACAAAACCTATAAAACCATTAAAATGATATTTTTCATATTTAGCATGAAAATCATCACAAATGATAGCTTTCTAACCCACCATGATCTGTGATGAAATAATCAAAAAATCAAATCTATATTCGAAAAATGGTCATAATATTAGAAATTCCTTAAAGCTTCTTTAAAAAGCTAAGGTCTCACATCGCAACATCGTTGTTTATAAAAGACTTCTCTTAAGAGGCTACCCTGAAGGATTACGATCTGCGAAATTGTGATGGTATAATAGCCTTCTCGTGTCGCATTTCAGTCATACAACACAATCCTCAACCTATTATATATTGATATTGTGAAATGCGATCTCAACCTGGACCCACCTCTTAATATTTCCACCAACACATGTGGAGGTCCATTATTCTTTAAAAAGAAGCCTGACAAGTGATGATGCTTGTTTCTCGCATCTCGCATTTCGTACAAACTCAAAAATTGGTAATTTAAACGAAAATGAATTATGCAATATAACAATCTGCGATATTGCTTTGCAAATCGCAAAATCGCTATTATCACAATTTAAAGGCTCACCACCCTAGGAGATTGTTTCCCGATTTATGATGTGAATATTTATGGACATTCAAGCTAAAAGATAATAGATCATTAGTGGGCATTTAGGAAGAATTAATTGCATTTGTGTGTGAAAGGTCATTTAGCATGATTTGATATATTCTTACGTGATTTCAAATAAAACACCTTTATCACATTTACTGGTTTTCTTCGTCGATTCATTCCTACGTTCAGTATCATTTTTATCCGATAAATTGTTCCTCTTGAAACTTTTAGGAAAAAGCTGCAGAATAGGATGCTGAAAGCAATGGTGAAGAAAGGGAAAGCAGTCGTCTATGAGAAGTCAGAAATGACTCCTCTGTTCACGGATACTACATGTAATAAGGAAGCAGGGATGTCTACATGGGAGGCTATGTATCAGTTACTAGAGGAAGAAAAACCAAAGATTCTTGAGACAACAATTACAGTAGATGGGTGCGATTCCTCTGATGCTGCCATAACTAAGCTTGCGTGCTCATTTCTGCATCGAATAACCGCACGACCAAAAGTAATCCCCTATACCAACATGGTTAAGTGGATCATTGACGATGCTGATATATCTGACAGATAATTCAAAATAGGAGGCCATAAATTTATAGGATATTTCACTCTAGATAACCTAAGGCTTATGTACCACCTAACGGAGCCACAGGTTACCTACAACAGGAAATTTGTTGAGAAATTCGTCAAAGAAAATGAGGACCCGGCGAACTGTACAAAGAATTGGTCAAATAATGATGAAAGAATCAAGAAAGAAAAAAACAATATGTATGCAACCACATCTATTTGTTCCCCTTTCTGTTTTGTTGTGGCTATGTTATGTAGACTATTTGGCAAACTCGACAGTAACAAATTCTCCTCAGAATGGTTTCCCTTAATAGATGCAGCCGTTAATGCAACAATAATAGATTGGGCACAAATCCTGTCTAATAATCTAGCTAAAGCAATTATGGAGTATAGAAGGAAAAGAAGTATTTCTTCGAGGGTTTACCCTCTGTTTTTCATGAGTGCTTATGTAATGGACGCTATTTGTTTTGGTTCTAAATTCCCTCTTATGGGATGGAAGTGGACTATTCAATATCCACTTCCTATTCACATCCACCACAAAGACATGTGGGAATCCAATTTTGAACCACATTTTTTCAAGATTTCTCAAGGGGTTATGCTTCCTATCTATAAACGAATTTATAATTGAGATTCCCCCAGATTCTCCCAAGAAGCCAAGGTAGACATCCTCCCAGTAGCCTGATGGTTCGGGGAAGAGACATTTACATATATCAGAGTATTTGGCAGCATCGCCTCTCCCCATGTTCTCCCTTTCTATGTCCCAGATAAATTAATGGCTAGAGAGATAGCCTATCAGACATGCAGTGAAGGAGGGATGAGCAAAACATTGAAGGAGTCAAAGAAGGCCATTTGGCCTCAATTTCCTGTGTCATGTGGAGTGTTTGCATTACATGACCTTGGACATGCGTTCAGGGAAGTAGATAATATGTTGTCTCTACGATTACCTAAGTTCCCCGGAAGACAATACGACCCATTTGGTATTGTCAAGGATTTTACCACTATGGTAAAAATAAAGATATTCAGCAATGAGAAGGACCCATTTGATGATGTTTTCTTACAGAAGAATACCTTCAAAGAATTGAAGCATATGGCACAGATACTTTTTGATCAAGAGGGTCTTGAAGCATTTTATAGCTACAGAGAAAAGAGATTATCAAAGGTCCCATTGGACCAATTGTTAATTGAACCAATAAGGGAGCCCACTCCCAGTGTAAGCATAGATGGTGACTCTAAGGAAAAATCTAAAACTAATTCTGGAAAGGAATCCCAAGAGAAATCTACCAAGAGATTCGAGAAGTCATCAGAAAATAGGAAAAGTAGGAGCAAGGAATCAATCTAGGATATAGCCCAGTTTGCAACAAAGATAGATGAATAGACTTCGACCATCAAGCAGACTGAAAACCATACACCCTCTATACAGCTGATAAAGCCTCGGGTAATTAATTTGGAAGAGGAGTGGGATAATTTCAACAAAAAACTCAACACAGAGGAACAAGCACTGGAGACGCAAAGGACACATCATGAAACAACTCCGGAAATTATAACAGGGGGAACAATGAATACTCAAGAAATAGAACACATTCCTGTTACCCCCACCTCTAAGATTGTTTTGAGAATAGAAGAAATTTCCCCTCTTGATGTATTTTACAGTCCACATCACATGGTTTTTGTTAAGAGACAGAGAAATAAAACAAAATTGGAATCCACAACTCCTACCACTCCAGACAATGAGCCGATGAATGTCCTCCGGAAAGACTCATCCACTGACCCATCGGCCAACCTCACCAGGCTCTTGCAGTTTGTAGGTGCATACGCTACGACAACCATTGACAAAGAAACAGAGGTACAACTATTGATTAAAGAAAGAGAATACAAAATTTTGTCACTTGAACAGCAGTTACAGCAAGCCAAAAACAACCAACAAGCAAAAATACAATTGGCTAAGTTACAATAGGAGTTCCAACAAATGCAAATAGAACATCAAAGTAGCTTGGCAAGTAAGGAGGCACAGATATAGAGCATAAAAAATCTGCATAAGGATGACCCAAAGATTGAACAGTTTGTCACCAAAGCACTCGACCTCAACTCCCAACTTACACACCAAAAAGAATTGCTATGCCAAAGAATCTTGCAGTGGAACTCTCACTGCGAAACAAGCGAAAAATTAACAAGCCAAGTGGTGGAAATGCGACTTGAATATGATGAAATTCTTAAAAATGTTTCAGATTTCATAACTTGGCAAAATTTTGAAAATGGGAGAAGAGACGACATGCCCAAATTGGATGAATCACATAAGGAGATCTTATTTGCAAGTTGGGATTCTCGGCTCAAAGAGGCAGAACAGTTAACAGAGGATGTAGCAGAGGACGCAAACAACATCATTGAAAGTGTAAATGAAATTTTTCATAATGCTAATCTTGTGGTGAATACCACCCCTGGTTTCCTTCCAAATGCAAAACAACTTGAATTACAGTGGAAACAGGTAGCAGAAGAAAGAGCAGAAACAATTAGACAAGTAACCAAGTTAAACTGGGAGGCATATTGGCAATATCTGGTAAAACCGCATAGCCAATGGATGACCCTGAAATTCCTAATTGTTTCTACTGAGAAAATGGTGCCAGCGCTCATCAATGTCGTGTTTACAGGACAACTGAAAGCCGAAGTCGGCCAACCTACACTCCTCAAGACCATGCTAGATATTTGCGATATGAAAGATCGAATGCAGGATTAGTCATTATGCACATCTCTATTTTTGTTTTATTTTGCTTAAATTGAGGTAGGTCGTTTAAACCTCCTCAACTTTTTTTGTAATAATCTATTTTTAGTTTCATAAGTTAGTATTTAAACCCCTCTCATGCATTTAGAGAGGGGTCTAGAAATTTTATCAGAAACATTCTTCAGAACATGCACTTTTGTCCCTTTGAGGAAGTTCTGGTGAAATTAATGGAACATGATTTATTTTCTACTTGAATTTGACATCTTCTACTGAAATTGCACTTTTGTACTCTTAGATGATGTTGGATGATTTGAAAGTAGATCAATATTGCTGGAGCACATGAGTAGAACGTATTATAAATGGTACTTTTATCTCTTAATTCTTTTTACTTATGCGTCAAGCAATACATTATCTTCAAGTTATTTATGTATGAAAGTTTGAATTTTTGATTGCCATTATTGCACTATTGTATGATGATGATTTATAGTTTATGCTAAATACATGAATGATTTTTATGTGATATATCTCTCATATCGTTTCAGCTAACTTTTTATACGAAACGATCATTGTTAAACAGATTCACTTCTTATCGTAATTGAATGATCTTTATTATCAATTTCTTTCAGACATCATTTTAGATCGCATATATCATGTTACTCCCGGGATAGTTATAGTTAGATAAATATTTTTGATTAGGACAAACTACACATGATTATTAGTTAAATTAGATTAGTTTGAGGATAAGTATTACTCCAAAATCTCAAAACATCATCCTGTTAGCACAAGCATAAAAATAGATTGGGAAACTGGTCCCATCATCCCCAGTCGGAGCCACTATTCCAAACAGAAAAGGAGTTGTCCCAAGGTCCGGACCGGGTGGTTATCCCCCTTGCTGAGGCAACGATTTTCGAACCTTCAACAAGTTGTAACCACTGTCAATCCAGGAAAATCCCATGCCAATGATAACAAAGTAATCATGTAAACTAGATGTATTCACCATGCATTGAAATCCCAACAAGGAATTCACACATGCAACATGTTACTTGCAAAATCTTCCTGTTGTAACTGATCTTCCAATCTTCTCCTTGCGCTCCCTTGCTTTCATTTGCTTGTCCTTTTCTTGCTTGCTTGTGTCCAAGTGATCCCTCCCTGCTCTTGGAGTTCAATTTCTTCCATAGAAAGACTAAAGCTATCCAAAACTAAAGTTGATCAAAAGCTCTCTAAAGCTTAAAACTAATAAAAAATGGTCAACTATTTTTGAGATACCTTTTTATCATTAATGCCTAGTGTCTCTTCCTTTCATTTTCCTATTTTCTTCGTTTTCCTTATTTTCTCTCTAATTTCCCATGCACGCATATTCTTGTCTCTTCATCTTACCTTTCTCTTAATTTCCTTTATTTCTTTTATTAAATTGTCATTTATTTGCCTTTTCTTTTTCCAATTCCAATGCTAATTCCCATAGCCATTAATTAACTACAAGTAATGCCCAATTTGATGTTTTCCCTCCATTCAACTTGGAATACATGTCCCATGACATTGGTCTTATTTTTTCCTTTATAATATCTTTCCATTTATTTGGAAATTCAACTCGGGGTTGTTACATCATCCATAAGGTAGGATGCCATAAATAATTTGGGTTTCTTTCACTCCTCTGGTTTTTGTGCAATATTTATATTTTCTTGTAAGGAGGATGAAATGATGTATGCCCAGTAAAAATTGTTCCTTGTGACTACAAAAGAGTACATTAGGGGTACTTAGCCTTCGTTGAAACTTTCCACATTATTTCTAGAATATAATTTGCACAACATGGCAATTACTAATTGGTAAAAGGTTCTAAACTAAATGATCAAATTTTCATTATTTCACTTGGATTTCAAACCTATTTCATTAATTCACCAATTCTTCTTTATATATTTGGATGTGAAGTTAAATCCATCGATCCATTCCACACATAGGAATATTTCCTTGGGAGGGATCCCATAACAAGCATTGGCATTAGATGTTCTAAATGAGGAAAATGACTTTCCCTAGAAGTCCTTGATCATAATATTTTTAGGATTGGTGTACTTAATAACCCACTAAATTTCCTCACTATAGGGAAAAAATGGTAGCTATGTTGTTAGATTATGCAACCATGATCTCTTTACACATCTATATACCTCTAAATTATGGTAATCTTTTGGGAGGTTATCTCTTTGGAAAATCTTGTCAACTTTTGGCCATGTGTAAGCAATGTTTCTATCAATGAAGCATGTACTATTTGTGAAATGGAATCTAGGGCACTGGTATATGGTTCATATTCCTTATATATGTCAATGGCTAGGTATTTTCCATCCCTTTTCCTGAATGTAGTGTGGGATAACAGTAAGGTGCTAGATTTTATGGTAACATTTTTTGTGTTATTTCTAGGGAGGAGATGAGTCCACCTCCTTATAATATGAAGTCTAAGATTTAGTTTTTTTGAATGAACTCATCCCAAAATCAAGGATAAATATGCTCATATGGTGTCTCCAATAGAAGAATGAAGTCCTTTTCCTTTGAAGATGTTAAATACTTGGTTCTTGGAGGGCGAGACTAGCACCATTTGAAGGCATTTAACATCTCACCTTAGCGACTCCATTGTGGAAAGACATAAAATTGTAAATTTCAATTTTTGATGCTTTGTATGGATAAAATATGGCTCCATGGGCTTTCCATGTATTGTACCTGTCATTGGATGTTGAGGATATCCTAGGATATACAAATAATCCTCATCCAGTTTTGTAGAAGAAGCTACCAAAATCTGATGAGGCCTCATCAAAATTTGTCTTGCATGTCTTGGAATTTATGAAGCACTTCTCAGGTGGCCAAGAAAAGCATGAAGTTTCCTTGATGATATTATTCAACTTCTCTTAAGGGAATGAGCATAGTGGATAGATTATGAACTTTTGTAATATGAAGACAATTTCTTCTCTTAAAACATTAATTGAATATTTTCTCAAGTACTGTGGCCTGTATGGTATAAATTTGAATATGAGTTAGTAGCTTTGTAGCATGAAGGAATTCTCAATTTTCTTGATGGTATAAGATATAAGACTACAACAATTTTCTTAATGGTAGAAGATATAATACCACAAGACTGCAACAAAAATATCCCCATGAACTTCCTCAAAATATTTCAGATCAAGAGAGGTTGCATGAGGTTGTTGGGAATGTGCATATAGGGATAAAAAATGAAACAAGTAGGTCGCATGAAAAGGCACTTATGGCTCCAGAGGAAGGATAGATTTTTGAAAATAGAAAGGTTATTGATAAGGAGGTGAACCATAAGTTTCATATAGATGATAATTGAACGTATGGTAATGATGATGTTGTTGTTATAAATGATTAGGGACTCTTAACAGTGCTAAAGTAAGACAACTAAGAATATTTTTGGGCTAAGGTTCTAAATTATGATAAGGCAGTCATAGAAAAAGAAGATGCATTGGTGTATTTTGAAAATGAGGCAAATACAGAAGGAAATTATCATAGTATTTTAGACCCTAATGATGAGCCTTCTATCCATGAAGACAAAGATTAAGAGTTTTCTCCAGGAAAACATGTATTCCTATAAGTAGAAGACGACATCAATGATGAGGCCATCAACATAGAGGATCTTCTTGATCTCTTTGAAGTTCACCAAGAAATAGAATACGATGAAATAACTGTCTTTACATATGGATAATTGCGCCCATAATTCAAGGGCAGCAACGATGTTGATAAATTTGGTACTTATATGAAAGGATACTTTGTGGAATTTCAAGCGAACATATGCAATCTGGTTGAGGGTAATAAAGACATTCCTATGAATGAAGAAACTCATATTATTCTCCTTGGAGATATCAAATTCTATCATCATAATATAAATGCCATGCAATATTCTAAAGATAACAGATATATAATAGTTTTTGAGAAATATGAGAATTGTGTTGATAATCATTATGCTACGAAAACCACTGAAGAAACTATTGCAGTTAAGGAACAACCTGTTAAACTCCCTTTTAGCTCCAACCCCAAGGAACATTGTTGTTAGTTTGAATATGGAAATTTCTTGCAATTGAGGTTGAGAGCATATATTTTGTATTTTAAAGAAGTCCCAAACTATGATTCCCATGATGATAAAGGATGCAATCCAAGTATGAATGATCATGAAGGAAATCCATAGGTTTTTTTTTACGTGACCAGCGAAAATATTTTATCACATTGGATGAACCATCTCCTAACTATTTAGTGTATAAATTTAATAGAAATTACATCTGCTTAAGATTTTGAACTGAAAAACAAGAGACACAATTCTACTTTACTAATCTGCAGAATGGAAATCACAATTTAGAACAACATGCATAGACATGCAACAAGAAAAACCACAAGTACATAGTGATTTATAGGGGAAACCAACTAAGGAAATGCCCTCAAGCCTCATTGCATTAATCAGTTGAATGGAGAAACTATTACAATTTCTTGCTCCATCTCTAAGCACAACTTGCAAAAGAATAATTGTTCTCTCTACTGATGAGAGCCACTAGCCAATGCTTAACCAATTTCTCCCTCCTCTAGCCTACTACTTCCTTGTACAAATCTAAGCTAATTCCATCTCCTAAACAAAAGGGAGGTCCCTATTTCCTTGTGCAATTCCCAAGGATTGATCAACTGCCTTCATGCAAAATATTGTACACTCCACTAGTATACAAGTAATTTTACATTAGCCTTAATTACTCCACTCCAGATGAGGAATTCGAATTACATGCATGCATGAGCTATTTTGTGCTGATTGATCAATTAACTGACAAATATCTAAGTTATATTGTTGTATCACTGCACAATTTACCTTCAAATGAATCTTTTAATTGTTAGAGGTTAGTTAACTGAGTACAACTAAAAATCATTGAACTAGATTGCTAAAATTTAGAAATCAACAAATGCATGACTGAACTCCAAGCCCCTAACTCAAATTTACTGATCTAACTGAGTTACAAGAGCCATTCCACACTAGTTAACTTCCTCCAAGTTGTCCTGTTGATATGGAAAGTCAATTTACTCAATTCGACTAAGGCTAAAGTCAAATTGAGCCTTTCTTGCTACACTTTCTAATGCTCCCTCTTAGAAAGAAATGGATTTTGCACCACCCCTATCCAAAACTTGTGGAATTTATTGTAGCACTACCTCTCACTATTACTGCTAATATTGCAACAACTCCAATTGAGAAGCATCCAAAAAAAACATTGAATCAACTGTGTCTCTGCAACTATTTACTGGGAAGACCACACTGATGTTGATTCTACGATATATCTCTTGCATTGCTATCAACACTCCTCTGTTCTTCTCAGCATCTAAGTGCACCAACTGACACTGATCCTTCTACTATTGAACAATGTGGGCCCATATAGCAAGGTAATGATCCATGAGTAAATTATATTACAGCTACTACTTCTCCCCTATGGATCCTACCCAATTCTTTGTAACTCTAGGACTAAGGTTCTACATCGCCCCATCTCACTCTTGGAGGTATAGCTAAACGCATGGAGAAATTCAATCTAATCATACTACTGTTGCTACTGCTCTGTTGTTTCTTTCGTATTGATGCTACAACTACTTCAATAATGAGTTTGATCTCCCCAAATCATGAAGTACTAGATTCCATAGAGCTGCTCCCTCTGAAACTAGACTTCCTCTGAGTCTCGATCTCCCTATGGGAAATCTCTCTACTCCTCAATCTTCCAATATCAATGATCACAACTCCTTTTTGTGTCACTAAACATTAGCTCATTGATCTACCCACTAGCAAACTTATAGCTCCATTAAGAAGTCTGCACATAGGGTCTTCTGGATCTACCCTGAACTAGGGCTCCATAACTCTGCCTCCTAAAAACTCATTAGTTCTTCAATGATCACTGTACATGAGGACTTCAAGGATTGCCCACTTGTCAAGATTTTGGTTTCTCTAGAATGTTTCTCCTTGGGCACTTGTGATGATCCTAAATCTATTCCAAGCTTAGAAATTGAAACTTCCCTATAATGCATACTCCAATCTCAATCCGTTGAAAGAAATTCTCCCAAATCTGAAGAAAAATTGATGCACTGAAGCTGAAAATTAGAAATTATTGAGGGAAAAGTTTGAAATACTGGTTCTAATGTGATTTTAGGGCTCTGATACCATGTAGAAATTTGATAGAAATTACAACTACTCAAGATTTCAAACTGAAAAACAAGAGACACAATTCTACTATATTGATTTGCAGAATGGAAATCACAATTTAGAACAACATGCATAGACATGCAACAAGAAAAACCACAAGTATAAAATGATTTCTAGGGGAAAACAATTGGGAAAAAACCCTCAAGCCTCTTTTCATTAATTAGTTGAATAGAGAAACTATTACAATTGCTTGCTCTAGCTTTGAGCATAACCTGCAAAAGAATAATTGTTCTCTCTGTTGAATGAGAGCCACTAGGCAACACTTAGCCAATTTATGCCTCCTCCAGCCTCCTATTTCCTTGTTTAAATTTGAGATAATTCCATCTCCTAAAGAATGGAGAGGTCCCTATTTCTTTGCACAATTCCCAAGGATTGATCAAATGCCTGCATGCAAAATTTTGTACACTCCACTAGTATACAAATAATTTTACATTAACCTTAATTCCTCCACTCCAGTCAAGGAATTCAAATTCCATGCATGCATGAGCTATTTTGGGCTTGTTGATCAGTTAACTGACATATCTCTGAGTTAGATTGTTGTCCCACTGCACAACTAACCTTCAAATGACTCTATTAATTGTTAGAGGTAAATTAACTGAGTACAACAGAACATAACTGAACTACATTGATAAAATTTGGCAATCAACACATGCATGATTTAACTCTAAGCCCCTAACTTGAATTTACTAAGCCAACTCAGTGACAAGAGCCATGTCACACTAGTTAACTACCTCCAAGTTTTCATGTTGATGTGGAAATTCAATTTACTCAATTTGACTAAGGCTAAGGTCAAATTGATGCTTTCTTTCTACACTCTCTAACATTTAGAAAGGGTATAAAATGTATATGGTAGTCTTCAAGATGCAATGTAGATAGATGAAGACCAAGATGGTGATGAGGTGGTTGTTTATGGGACATATGGGAATTATTTTGAGTCTAATTCTATTTGGTGTTTTGTTATATGCAATACTTAGCTGAAATGAAGTATGAGGAACTTGTTGATAATGAAACATTTTATTGTGGATAGTGCCAAATTCCTACCATGGACGATACAAAGAGAATACTCCTTGGGTATGTTGGGCATGAATGTGATGATACAAATTATTGCAATAGATCAATACTATAGTGTATTATAAACTTTGATGAGGATGAAACATGTGTCATAGATGTTGAGAAGGGAGCAAATGAGGACAAAAAAAAGATACTTGATTATGAAGAGCTAGAGTGTGAGTTGGCAAAAACAATTTGGTCAAATCCTTATGCTATTAATCCTTATACTATTTTTCACTATGAAAAAGAGAACATTAATCATATTAACATGTCTAAAACCAAAATAGTTTGTATTAGTTAAGGGATAAGCCAATCTTTGGGTGGTTTTGTGAAATGACCCCAAATGCATGGTGCTAAATACTTAGCTGAAATGAAGTATGAGGAACTTGTTGATAATGAAACATTTTATTGTGGATAGTGCCAAATTCCTACCATGGACGATACAAAGAGAATACTCCTTGGGTATGTTGGGCATGAATGTGATGATACAAATTATTGCAATAGATCAATACTATAGTGTATTATAAACTTTGATGAGGATGAAACATGTGTCATAGATGGTGAGAAGGGAGCAAATGAGGAAAAAAAAAGATACTTGATTATGAAGAGCTAGAGTGTGAGTTGGCAAAAACAATTTGGTCAAATCCTTATGCTATTAATCCTTATACTATTTTTCACTATGAAAAAGAGAACATTAATCATATTAACATGTCTAAAACCAAAATAGTTTGTATTAGTTAAGGGATAAACCAATCTTTGGGTGGTTTTGTGAAATGACCCCAAATGCATGGTGCTAAATATAGAAGTATTAGAGGAGAGGAAGGTATCATATGGAATTATGGTGGCTACAACAATATTATTCAATAGTGGATAACCCTAACCTACAAATCTATTTCTTAGATTGGAATATGGTGAGAGGTAAGCTCAATTTATTGTCACCTAGTCTCAATTATATTTTCAAGTCATTTACAGTCATGGAGATTCCAACATACCTGCATTCTACTTTTGATATCTCATTGTTCTGCATAATTACTAAGCACAAAGGAAGACAACATTGCTCCTTTGAGGTTTTGAGGTGGTTGCATTAGAAGTGTTAGGCCCTAGAATTGTCATGTTTAATTCACATTCTCACCCTATGCTTACTCATGGTTTTCATTGTTATTACTATCATTTTGCACAATTGTTGGGCTAGTAGCTTAAACTTGGAGCATGATCACATAAGTGTTCATTATTTAACCTATTTCCTTTATTTCAATAAGATTTGCATCAAAATGATTATTGATGATGGTGCTTGTGTTGTTTCAGGAATGCGTATGAAATAACGATCAAAGATACACATGCATCAACAATTAATTGCACTTAGTTTTGTTCCTGCACCAACACTCCTACACTAGCATTCCTACACTAGAGAGCAACCAATTTGGGGCTTCAACATTTCGACATGCTTCCGGGGAAAACCGAGGAAGTTTATTGTCCAAAATGATGTTCTAACACCTTCCCATGATTTGGATTGCACCTAGGTTGCACATGTGGGTCTTTATAAGAAAATCAACAAATCTGCTCAAAATCCTCATAGTTTTCAAATTTCCAAGTTTCACGTCAAATTTCGTGTAACTGGAGGTGATTTTGGAAAATATGAGAAAATGGGTTCTTTACCAATATAACCAATTATCTATAACTAAAACCTTTTCTCAAGATTCTCATTTTTTCAAAAATTACATGCGGGTCTTTAAGGCAGTTTCATAAAAAAAACATTGTTTTCTAGAATTCTGGAATCTTGTAAAAGAGAGCCAAACAACCAATTTACGACACGTTTTCCAAGGCTATGGAGTTGAATGAGACAAATATAAGAGATTTTTTTATTTTTTTTTAAATATGACAAATTAGGTTCTCTCGAAACCTTTTTCCAAAATTAACCATGGTTAGGAAGATATGCCAATATCTTTGAGGCCAATATGTTAAAAATATGCAATTTTCCAGAATTAAGGAAAATGACTGTTAGAGTCAAAATTTGCATTGTAAATTTTATAAATGTATTAGCCATGGTATGTGTGAGGGGAGGATATGTTAGTGTAGCTCCATATTGTTGGTTTGGAGTTGGAGTATATGGCTTGGGATGTAAAGAACTGATTCAATTTTAATAAAATACTTCTAATGCTAGGTTTCTTTCTCTGAATCTATTGTTTAATGATCATTTTCGTTCTATAATTTGATTTAATTTTAAGAGAGTGAGAGCTGGATGGTTTGGGCCCAACCAACCAAGCTCAACATCCCTCACTTTAGATTAGTTTTCAATCATTAGAAATTAGCAAAAGTTGTGTTGAATGATGATTTTCCGTGTATGAATAGTTTCTTTGATATACTTGCATGACTCAAAACATTCAAATATTGTTTCTTTTTAGATTGGAGTAATGATCTCATCATGAATCATTAAGGACTGTGTTAATGAAGCATGAAGGATGCTTGAATGCAAATTCTGAAACCAATTCTATTTAAATTGTATAATATTGCATTCCGTACTTATATAAAGTTATTCTGTACTTAGACAAGTTTTGTAATATCATGCTTTATACAAATGCGATAATATGATGACATGTTAATGGTTGTAGCTTAGTTAGAGTTGAAGTATGGTTGGATTGAGAGTTGTAGGCTAATGCTTTTAATGGAATAGGCTTTCTAACTTTATTTGTTGTAGTTTTAAATTAGAATAAACTTTGATTTTTAAGTGTGTGAGAACAAGAATTTGAAGTTTTTAGTTTCCTTTGAGTGTTTGAGAGTTGAATGTTAGGAAAGATAAAAGACTAGTTTGAATTATTATTGGCTTTCATCCCGGGACTTAGACTTAGTGACTAGATTTGGTTTTGTTGGATTGTTTATTTTCCTTAAGTTTAGAATCACTTGAATTATAATTAGTTTTGTTTAATATTGAAATTAGAAAAATATTGATATTCAATGATAATTAATTTTGTTTGATTTCAGATTTCTAAAGTTTATTGCTTGAGTTGTAGTTAAGTTTTACTTGCATTGAGATTAAGCTTGATTGATTAACTTTACTTAGATTGAGATTAAAATTGTTTATTTGCATTCTGTACTTAATTCAAAAATAGGAATTTGATGTTAATTTAGGTTAGATGCTCTGATCCTATGTTATATATGCTTGTGCGTCTAAGTCTTATGACCCCAGATTGATAATTTAATGTTGGAATTATAACACATATAACTTGCCCAACAGGAAGATGGATTTCACTTTAGTAGATTGAACTTTGGAGATTCATAGTTCTCAGGTGCTCCTGAGAAGATCACTTGTCCCAAGTTAGAGCCAAATGTTACCCACTAGTTTTTATTACACAAAATAGTGGGTTCCCTAAAAATAAGCCCTTTTATTGCAGTGAGAGGTGCTTACAACATAGTATGGAGGGGATATTGTAGAGTTTGTAAATGAGTGTAAACATTTAAATCGACTCAATATAGGAAAGATGTTATAATGTTTATAAAATGAAACATTAGTTCAAATAATAATAATAACAACAACAATGATGATGATGATGATGTTGACTGAATTAAGAAAATAAAAATAATAAAGTGATTCGATCTAATTTGTTATATTGTATTTTTTTCATTAAATAATAATGATTCATGTTCGGTCAAGTGGGTGTAGCTCGAGTGGTAGGGAGGAGTTTCTCTTATCATCCCCACATTGATTCGAGGCCCACCGAGATTGACATGTTCGCTCCTTGGGAGTAATTTCTATATGAAAGATAACCAACTCACCTAGACACTAGTGGGTTTTCCATGGATGTAGCTTGTATCAATCACTAGTATAATGAACCACAAAAAAAAAGTGATTCATGTTCATAGCCATAATATCTCAGAACATATAATTAATCAATATATAAAACTTAATAAATTTAATTAATTAATAAACATATATATATATATATATATCTATATATATATATATATATATATATATATATATATATATATATATATATATATATATATATATATATATAGATATATATATATATATATATATATATATATATGATTCGTATTTGTAGCTAGGCTATTTCATAATTTCAAATTTAAATTTAATTAATAACCTTAAAAAAATTCAATTTTTTCCTAAATTATTTATATTTACTTATTGATGTGGTCTGGTTGAGGGTAATAAATACATTCCTATGAATGAAGAAGCTCCTATTTTTCTCCTTGGAGATATCAAATTCTATCGTCATAATAGCAATTCCATGCAATATTCTGAAGACAACGAACATATTCTAGTTTTTGGGAAAAATGAGACATATCTTAATAATCATTTCGCTACTGACACCAATGAAGAAACTATTGCGGTTGTGGAACAATCTGTTAAAATCCTTCACAACTACACCACCAAGGAACATTTTGATTAGTTTGAATATGGAAAATTTCTTGCGATTGATGATGAGACCATACATTTTATATTTTATGATGTCCATGATGATGAGGGATGAAATCCAAGTATGAATGGTTATGAAGGAAATCCATAGGTTGTTGTCGACATGACCAACGGAAAATATTTTTTCACATTTGATGAGCCATCTCATAACTATTTAGAAAGGGTATAAAATGGATATGGTAATATTCAAGATGCAATGCAGATAGATGAAGACTGAGAGGGTGATGAGGTGGTTGTTTATAGGACATATGTTCATTGTTTTGAGTCTAATTTTATTTGGTGTTTTGTTACAATGCTATACTTGGATGAAATGAAGTATGAGGAGCTTGTTGATAATGAAACATTTTATTTTGGATAGTGCCCAATTCTTTCTATGGATGATATAAAGAGAACACTCCTTGGGTACGCTAGGCATGAATGTGATGATACAAATTATTGCAATAGATCAAAACTATAGTATATCATAAACTTTGATGAGGGCAAAACTTATGTCATAGATGGTGGGAAGGGAGAAAATGGGGATAAAGAAAGGATACTTGAAGATGAAGAGCTATAGGGTGAGTTTGGAAAAACCATTTGGTCAAATCCTTATAATATTTGTCACTATAAAAAAGAGAACAATAATCATAACATGTCTATAACCAAAATATTTTGTGTTAATAAAGGGATAACCTAGTCTTTGGGTGGTTTTATTAAATGGCCCAAAATGCATGATGCTAAATATAAAATTATTAGAGGAGAGGAAGGTGTCATATGGCATTACGGTGGTTGCAACGATATTTTTCAATAGTGGATAACCCTAACCTACAGTATCTATTTCTCACTCATATTAACATATGGTGAGAGGTAAGCTCAATTTGTTGATACCTAGTCTCAATTATATTTTCAAGTCATTTACAGTGATGGAGATGCCAACATACATGCATTCTACTTTTGATATTTCATTGTTCTACATAATTACTAAGCACAAAGGAAGAGGACACTACTCCTGGGAGGTTTCGAGGTGATTGCATTGGAAGATGGATTTCACTTCGGAGATTTTGAGTTCTCAATTGATCCCGAGAAGAGAAGTTGTTCACAAGTTGGTTCCATATGTTACCCACTATTTTTTCTTACAAAAAATGTGGGTTCCTTAAAGAATAGACCCTTCATTGCAATGGGAAGAGTTCTATAGCGTAGAATGGGGGAGATGTTGTAGTGTTCATAAAATGAAACATTAGATCAAATAATAATAATAATAATAATAATAATAATAATGTCAACTCAATTAAAGAATTAAAATTAATAAAGTGATTCAATCCAATTTTTTATATGGTAATTTTGTTTTCATTAAATAATAATGATTCACATCTATAGCCATAATATCTCAAAACATATAATTAGTCAATATATAAAACTTAATAAATTTAATTAATTAATAAACATATAATTAAAAATAAAAATATTTCTAAATACACACACACAAAAAGATGCATTTGACCATATAAATCAAAATAATGATACATATTCACAATCATTATATTTCATAACTTCATATTTAAATTTAATTAGTAAGCATATATATGTATATGTATATCACATTAAAAAATTAATTAATAAAATATTAAAACATGTCAAAGAAAAATGCCACATATGTAATTATATTATGAAGATTTTAATAAAGCAAAAAATCATAATATTTCTATGTATAAAGACGTCACATTTATATAATATAGATAATTACACTCAAATGTCCATTCTACAACCCAATATGAGGGAGATGTGTAATCCCTTGCATGTTAAACCTCAAGTTGACACATATCTCTTTTAAAATAAAAATAAAATATTCTCTAAATTAAAAAACAATGTTGGCTATAATATACATATTTGGTTAGTTTTAATTATAAGCATTATAGAACATTAATAATCTCACTATTACTATGCTCGCTTTGTTTGTTATTGATATTACAACTAGTATGAAGGAGATATAGACTTTGAACCATAAATAAGATATTTTGATGTCTAGGTAAAATAACATAATTATATATTTTCACATTTTAAGTGTGAGGAAAATATATAATTCTTATACTTTTAAAATATTTCAATACTTACACTGCGACTATTCACCTCAGTATCAAGCCAATCAAATTTTCTAGGCCCTTCGGGCTTATAGGAATTACTTGTCATTATTTTCAATGTGTCCAAATTTGTAGAGAGGGAATTAAACCCCCTAGCTACCACTCGAGCTATTGTCCCTTGACAAAATTAATATGTGACATTTAAAATATATTAATAACAAAAAACATGGAATTGCAAGTTTAAGTTGTGTAGTCCACACAATTCAAACTCCCAAGGGGATTTTCAAGGAATTAAATCCATTTATGCATTCAATATGTATACATATATATCTTAACCATGGATCTAGGAAGCATCGAGAGGGATCATATTTCTCCAATTACAAACTTTTTGTTTTTCACTCTCAAAGAAGTTTGCACCTTAATAGATTTGATCCCTCTCAGGGCTCGCTAGATCCGTGGTTAAGATGGATCTATGTTGGTTGATAACACTCAATCGTGCAGAACACATCATCTTTATACTTTCTAAGATATTTATTCTTAGCATTAAAAGTCATTTTTATTTATGAGATAATTAGATCCAAGTCTCTTATAACTTTCAAATGTATTATTCCCATACTAAGCTCTATATTTAGTCATAAAGTGAGGCCTTCATATTCAACGATGTTATTAGTGCATTAGAAAACAATCCTACAAGAAAATATAATATATTTGTTAAAAGGTGAGATTAAAGTGATCCCACCTCAAAATTGGATTTGGAAAAAGCCCCATCAAAGTACATAGTCCAAGTTTTATCCACATCTTCCTCAATGGAAGCTACTTTTGTAGAAATCCTCTAGTCTTCACATCCATAATATTCCCCTTCCCCGTCATTAAAAATGACATGTTGCTTTTCCACTAGAGGCCAAGAAGGATATTGTCTAAATATCAAGTCATATGATCCTTCTCCTACAGGATCTTGGATGCAAGACATATCTTTCTGGATTGTCTCACCTATGTTGGCACCCATTATTTAGAAAATACCCCATGAATAAGGAATATATATGATAATAACATCCATGAGGATTTTTCCTTTGGGATGCCAATGTAGGAAGGTAGGAAGGCCTTCAATGATCCCACACACTCAATATCCCTAGAATCAATCCCACTTACATTTCTATATGGTATAGTGATTTCCAATCCCATCTAGTTCATGATTCTCAATGGAATCACATTGGTTGAGGCTCCTAAATTAAGCATGCAATTATTGAATAGGAAACCATTTATTTCAATGGTTATGAGGAATGGAGGATGTTCTTCATTAGTTTTTGGGTATACATGACAAATGAGGAATCAATTTCATCACTCCAATCTAAATCTTGAATCCATACATTCTTCGGAGAGTGATTCTAGTCACCTTTCTTGTTTTCTTCAATTTTGTTGATATGGGTAGAATAAAATTATAGTTTTTGACTAATTTAGGCATCCATTCACCAAATATATGTGTATAATTTCTTGTAAAATCTCTTGAAAAGACACAAATCATGTTAATACTAGGAGGTTTAGGTCTCATATTGTCATATATTTTAATAACACTTCTCGGGCTTTCTTAACCTTTAGGGAACCTTTATCCCAAAGGCGATATGAAAATTTTCCTTCAAATGCTTGGAGATATGTGGAGAGGACCAATTCATCAAGCGGTTTGAGTTTCTCAAGGATGATTGTTATCAAATGTTTGAACTCCCTAATACCCTAAAACCTTTCTTTCTTTACTAGGAAGATGTCCTTATATAAATCTACAATGTCATCATTCAACATGCTTCTCTTCTTTAATAAGTGTGCACTATCTCATTTGATCATTACAAGGCATTTATAACATTCATTTAACCCCCTTACTTCAACATTATAGAGTTAATTCATAGTCTTAATGGGTCCTTAGGAATTTGATTTCCCTTTGCTTATTATGTGTCTAATATTATTTATTTTGTAGAATATTAAAGATAATATTGAGTAAATTTTGAAGATCTGCAGAATGAGAGAATTTATGGACTTACTCCCTACCATAGGATGCTACAGGATAGACCAATAAATGAATAGGATATTATGAAATTATTGAAAAGATTATGGAGCTCCACTAATTGAGAAAATATAGGGATGTGTTCCCTGCTATAGGGGAATCCATAACATAGTATTTAATGAAGCTTCATACTGTTGGGGACCAGATCCACTTTTTGAGGGATTTTGGAGGGGAAAGCCATCTATTTTCAAGGAGTATGATTCCCCATCAATTTGTATAAATACCAATTTAAATGAGTCTCTAGGTGCATGGAATTTTTGGTCTTCATGCAAAGATAAATTGTTATTTAGTAGTTATACTTCCATTTCCAGCATGGATGTACTTGACTTGATTCCAGTAATGAAGTTTCGTTTCATTTTTAGCTTCTAAGGCTTGGTTTGTTGGAAATAATACTGAGAGGGGGGGTGAATCAGTATTATCAGATCAATAATTTAATTTTCAAAACAAATTTGTATACACTACTTCAACTAAGTGTACTAGCATGCATATGCGACTGTACTTAAGGCAACCAACATATATGCAGAGAACTTTTGATTTACCCAATTTATCATGCATTGAACTTTAACCAGTATATCAGGAATTCATTAGACAGTGCAATAAAAGCAGAATAAAGCATCACACATAAGAAACACACATGCACACGAAGATATAAGGTGGAAACCCAATGTGGGTGAAAACCACCTGCTGCTGTTGTCTTTGTCTTATTTTAATAATAAGAAAATCTATTTACAATTTTTGTACTGGTGCAGACTTATACCAGCATGCAGGCTTCTACCTGCAGAAGGTTACAACCTTCTCTCATTCTCCAGCTTCTCCTGGAAGGGAGCTACAACCCCCTAGCTCTTATACTGGTCGATATGTTTGCTAGTATGTAGGTGCCGACCTATAGAAGGCTATGACCTTCTCTCTTCCTCCAGGGACCATGTTTCATAAATTTTTAGACTGGATCCATCAACAACATCATTCAATCATCAAATACATCTGCATCAACCAATCACCTTTTGAACCAACCATAGCCAAATCAATCATTCACTTAGACAACCCATCAATCTGATCATTCAGAATACTATCACCAGAATATAGTAACCAAAACCCTGAACTCTGCAACAGTAAAGAGAAACAACTGAAACATATTTTTTAAGGTATACACTACTTCCATGTGTTGAACCTGTGTGTACACGTGCTTTTCTCAAAGCCAACCAGCATATATATTTGCAAATATAAATTCAGAGTTTTGTAGCTATTCTAGACTTTAGTTATACCCAGATTATATCATGTACAGAATAATATATGCGTCAGTATTCAGATCTAGAATATACATGAGAAAAAACACATAATGATAGTTGAGCAAAAACACATAATGATAGTTCATTTTACACCTTAACATCTCGATCCATCATTAGATCTGATCCCTCATCATCCACTAAGGTTCATCCTTGGTTCAGATCCAGCAATGCACCATAACCCAAGAACCTACATACTAGATCTCACACTTCATCAGATATTCGATACTTGCACACCTTGGCTTAATGATCTTCTCCTCCTTTTATAGTTTTAGGCCTTTCTCAATACCATGGACCAAAACCACTTAGGACCAATACCTTAGACCAAATACCTAGAGTCAATACCTTGGACCAAATATCTTGGACCAATACCATGGATCAAAATACCATGCACCAAATACTTCGGACCAAAAACTTAGTTTTCCAAGGTATACACACTTTTCCTTCTGTGAAAGTGCATGTGTATGTATATACGACTTGTATACAATGAACCAGCATGTATAAGTAGCTTGATCAATGGTGAACCTGCGTATACCTCTCTTTCTTCATTCTGTGAAGACTGATCTGTAATTCTTTGTTGTTTACCTGCTATAATTTGATCTTTCATCTGAGTGAGTTACCATCAAGGACAATACCTGTATCATAATGCCAACAATCTCCCCCTTTGGACTTGATGGCAACAACCACACCAAGTCACTCTCCCCCTTTGACATCAAGGGCAAAGGGTCATGCTCCCCCTGAGTACATGTTGAATTCTCTGATATGCTGAAGTGTGTTGATTGAGCTCCCATGATCGAGTCCATGCTCCCCCTGAGCACAAGCAAAGTCTGCAAAAAGATGTTCTAAAAGAATAACATGACTCTATACATACATCACCAATGACCTTCCTATCACCAATGACTCATACATACATCCATCTCCCAACCAAGTGGGGATATACCAAATTTGACTCATCCACCCAACCAAGTGGGGATATACCAATTGTTTATACATGACAAAAACAAGAAACATTACATCATCCATCCCATGCATAGTGGGGTTACAAATTAGGTCTTTTCATGACCTTTACATTAAATGATATACATGACCTTTACATTAAAATATATACATGACATATATAACAATAATCTCTCATTCTTATTCTTTCTAATTTGTCCTGATGATGGACCCCCTTTGGGGTTTGAAACGTTGGCAGAATGAACTGAAGACTGTGGTTAATCCGGATCATGAATCAAAAAACTCCCACAAAAGCCTAAAATCTAACAAGAGACCAAATATCTTAAACAAGACCATGATAGTCATCAGTGACCATCATATGATCTGCACCATCAGCAACATCTGTCAACAACATCCAAACCAACAACCTATATATGTCCATCATTAGTTCCCAAAATATCATCAACCTGTGTCAAAGTATGTCGGCATATATCAACTCATCCTCTTGATCTGATCAAGATCAACTTGCTTCGTTCCCTTATCTTCAATGAATCAACTAAGCATATGTCATATCTCCAAGTGGTAACACAAAATCATATCATATGTATGTGAAAACACCATAGACATCTTTATCAAGAACTACATGATCTTTCCACAAGATCCTTCATTATATCATCACTAGGGAACATCCCATATCACCAACCATGATAATCAACATATGTGAGTATCAACCTATCATCATAAAGTAAGAACTCATTAGGTACCAAAGACCTCTAGACATAATGCCAACTGTGCTTTATTAGAAGCATACCATATTCTCCCCTTGAACCTGTTCCACCTGTTCACTGTTAGATCTAATCATTGCATATGTCAGTAAGAGATGTCAAAGCATCATCATCAATTAGATATACATCAAGTTATCAACAACTTTATGAGGACCAATAAATTTCCACATGTTATCAGCAGATTGAAACCATCATCAAACAGAGCAGATAATTGACAGAACCATAGCAGACCCCTTTTTCCTGAGTCTGGCCCACTACTTTTCTTCAAACCAACATATATGTGACTGTGCCCACAGAAACCTGCGTATGTATGCGACTACGCTTCATGAAACTCACGTATATCCACCTTTCTCTAAAGAAAGTAGGATTTAGTAGCAGGATGATGCAACAACTACTCCCAACTTTTGTCTCAGATATTCAAATGTCTCTCTGAGTAGTGATTTAGTGAATATATCAGCAACCTGTTCTTTGGAGGGAACATACTCCAATTTGACCTTTTGTTCAAGCACTTGTTCATGTAGAAAATGATATTTGATGGGTATGTGCTTGGTCTTGGAGTGCATGACTAGATTATTTGAAATATTGATGGCACTTGTATTATCACATAGAATGGAGATGGGTGGAGTACATGTGATCTGAATGTCTTGCAAGGTTTGCATCACCCAAAGTAGTTGTGTGCAGCAAGATGCAGCAACCACGTTCAGCTGTAGATAATGCAATTGAACTTTGTTTCTTGCTGAACCAAGACACTAACCTAGAACCCATATACAATGCACCACCACTAGTGCTTTTTCTGTCATCAACACTTCTTGCCCAATCTGCATCTGTATATGCATGAAGTGTAAGATCTGTATCTCTAGGATACCATAAACCAAAGTTCTGTGTTCCTTGAAGATATTTGAAAATCCTTTTGACTACCTGAAGTTGTGATTCCTTTGGATTTGCTTGGAATCTTCCAACTATTCCTACTGCATGCATGATGTCAGGTCGGGTACCTGTTAAATAAAGCAGAATGTCAATCATAGATCTGTAAGTTGGTTGATGTATTGTTGTTGATTCATCATTTGAGTTGAGACTGCATCTTGTTACTGTTATCACCCCAAGAAACTCTCCTAGGTTGTAGCTCGGAGATGCTCAGGAACATTACAAGTTCAACTCATTGTTGCAAATGGATGAATGGAAGAGATGATTCTTGTTCAAGCCAGATAACCACTTCTACTATGCTTAACTCCAGACATGTGTGAACACCCCCAGACTACAAGGCTTTAGACCACCAATTACTCACAGTTCAGAGATTGGGTGAATATGGAGAATACTGACCACACTAGTAGATGCACAAGACCTTGTGATGGCCGGCTGCAACCAGTAAAGAGGTCTGCAAATGTAATTCCCTAGTGTACAGACAGGATGATAGCTCTCTGCCACTAAGTGAAAAGAAACCTAAATAACACATTCACTAGTACATGCAAGATTTAAACACAGAGGTAGGATGACAGCTCCTCTAATGCTAAACATCAAGAGTTTAGGAAAACTGCATATTAGGCATAGCCTAGAATAGAATAGAAATGGAAAGTGAGAAATTAACAGCAAAAGAAGCTTGTATTAGCTGAAAATGAAGACGAGACGCTGCAAGTATCAAAGTAGTTATAGTCTCCAGAAGTTGAACCTTACATCAAAACAACAACCATCAACCCTGATTACATCTTGTTTCTGGGTATATATAGAGTTTCATTACAAAGGCACTCGGCCATTCTAAGTATGGAGGGGTCATAATTGACCACCAACTGCTTTAACTGCCTGAGGGAGTCTGAGTGCGATTTCTTGCTGTAGTGGATAAATTTGATCTTCTTGGGTGCTCTGCTGTCCTCTCAGGCGGCTGTAGCATCCTTATCCATTAAGTCCCATAACTGCTAAATGCAGCTACTTACTCATACTCGGTCCTTTTCCTCCTTGGCCATACTGCCTGTTGAATGCGGTTGTTGAGGAGGAAATGCACCTGGTACTGAAAACTGGTCACCTTCGTCCTTCGGGTGCACGGAGCGGGCAGGGACGTGGACTGCATGGCGAACAGACAGGTTGGATAAAGGATGAGGATCAGCCATCGGATTGAGTGGATGAACGGCGGATATGGCTTGGCGGGGATCATCGGGAAAAGCGGGGCAGAATGAACGTGGGCCGTTGGATCTCGGGCGGACGGATCCAACGGCTATCAGACAGAGGAGACGCGCGGGAGTTAATGGGCAGGAACGTGGGACGGGCGGTAAGTGGTATTGCCCGCACCACCGTTGATCATTTGGTGGTAAACGTACGTTGGCGTGTGATCCCACTCGGAGTGTGATGCGTGGCAGCGGGGAAAGGATGAAACCACTTTTCAACGCGCGTTATCACGCCGTCACTTTGCAGGCGCGGGGGAAGCAATCGCCGTCCGATCGTGGCAGGGATGATCGGATGGTGGGGATTAAATCACGTGGATTTTTGTTGGATGTGACAGGGAAACATTGGGTCGGGGTGGCAGAGATTGATGGCTGAGGTCACAACAGTGAGATTTTGTGAAGGCACACAGTTATATGGGGTATAGGTTTTAGCGATCGGGGCTTAAGAGTGAGGGTCTTTTATATGATTTTTAACCAAAAAGCATGAGAAAAGGAGATGAAAGGAGGGTGAGAGAAATAAAGGAGAAGTTGAGGGCAACCATTATAGGCCTTCTTTGAGCATGACCAGGGGCCAAGTTTGCCTCCAACCTTTTGAACATCGATGTTATATAGCAGAGCTAACATTGGCTCCTTCTGGGGATGAGATCCTCCTTGTGAGGTCTCAAGAACTTGTAGACCAATGCCTTTCCTATGAAAACCAAATTAGCAAAATTTCCTAGTGTTCCATTGGGCATGGAGTCTAACTAAGCCTACACTAAAACTGATAAGATAACATATTTACAAATTTAAGGCCAAAGACCCTAAATAACATAAATTTTCAAAAATCGGCCATTAACTGGGCCATCAAAAACTGTCTTCCCTTCCACACTTTGCAGTATGAAAGTATTGTTTCCTTGGGTCTGAGAAATGATAAAAGGCCCTGTCCAAAAAGCATCAAACTTCCCATGGTTTCCTTTCTTCTCTTTCAGTGCATCCCACTTCAGAACCAAATCTCCAACCTGAAAATTATCTGTCTTCACCCTTCTGTCAAAAGCTTCCTTGATCTTCTTCTGATGTGCTGCAGACTTTTCAACTAGTTGTTCTCTGATTTGATGTACCTCTGCTAAATCAGAGATCCTTTTTGCCATGTCTTCTTCTTCACTCTGCTCTTCTTGCAAGAACTTTGCCACAGGGAGGGTTAACTGAATTGGGAATATAACCTCAATGCCATATACCAGCTTGAATGGGGAATTCCCTGTGGATTTCTTGGTGGTTACTCTGTCAGCCCACAGTGCATATTTGAGCTTAGAATCCCAATTCTTCTTGTTTTCCTCCAACAGCTTCTTCATTATCCTTATCAAGATCTTTTTGGAAGATTCTGCTAGACCATTACCTTGAGGATAATATGAGGTGGAGTGAACTAGCTTAATGCCCATTGAGTCACACATGCCCACCAATTCTTTTGCCCTAAAGGTTGCTGCATTGTCTGTGATCAATTTATGTGGACAACCAAATCTGGTGAAGATATTCTCTATCAAGAACCTCATGACCACATGGTGATCAACCTTTCTGGCAGGGATTGCTTCAATCCATTTAGTGAAGTAATCAGTGGCTACTAAGATCCATCTATACTAGCCACTAGAATGTGGATTGATTTCTCCAATGAAATCCAAGCCCCATTACTGGAAAGGGCCACTAGCATGTATAGGTTTTAAGGGCAGGGATTTCAATTGCTGCTTCCCTTCAAATATTTGGCACCTGTCACATGATTTAACAAATGAAAAGACATCAGAAAACAAGGTGGGCCAAAAGTACCCAGCTCTAAGGATTTTGTGGGCTGTAGTTTTCCAATAATGATGCCCTCCACACATGCTGGAATGAAACTGCTGCATGACTTCAATGGATTGTTCTTTGTCCAGACACCTTAGTAGAATTCTAGAGGGATCTCTCCAGTAGAGCAGATTTTCATGAATGCAATATTTGGCTGCCCTGAGTTTAACAGTTCTGGCTTGGCTTGAACTAAGGCCTAGAGGAATTTCTAGCTTCAGCAAAAATTGAGCTATTGCAGAGTACCAATCACAAGAAGCTAAATTTTCTGCCAATGACTGATTTTTCCCTGGTTCAGCTGTTTCTTCTTCTGTCTAACCATTCTCTAAAATTGTGCTCATGAGATTTATGTCCAACATTCTACAATTTTCTTCTACCATTAGTCTGGCAAGGCCCTGACCTCTGACCAGTTTGGTGGGCTTCAATTCTATGTTAAATTCAATAAGTTTTGCAATCCATTTAGCTCTTCTTCCATCAACATCAGGCTGCGTTAGAACATCTTTTATTGAAGTGGAGGGTACATATGCAATTATCTTGGAATGCAGAATGTAAATTCTGAGAGCTTTCAAAGATTTGATAAGAGCATATGCCTGTTTTTGAATGATATCATACTTCAGCTCAGCATCCCTTAATGTTTTGTTGAAAAATGCCACTGGATGCTCTAAACCTTCTTCTTCTGCTTGCAGTAAAACTGCTGCAAGGGTGTCTTCAGAGGCAAATGAAAATATATGGAACTCCTTGCTGTAATCTGGACTTCTTAAAGTGGGAGCTTCCATAATAGCTTTCTTAATGGACTCAAAGGATCTTCTTGCTGCATCAGTCCATTTGATCTCTGACCCCTTTCTCAACATGGAGGTAATATGCTTTACAAGTTCTGCAAAATTTGGGATAAACCTCCTTACAAAATTTATCTTGCCCAGAAAGGACTAGATGTCTTTCTTTGATCTTGGGATAGATAAGGTCTGTATTGCTCTTACTCTTTCTGGGTCAATTTTGACACCTGCAGCAGAAACAACATGTCCTAACAACTTGCCCTCTTCTAAAGCAAACTGTGACTTTTTAGGATTGACTGAAATTCCAAACCTTCTGCACTTTAGGAACACTTTCTTCAAATGTTGTAAATGGTCTTGATGGCTACTAGAATACATTGTTATATCATCAAGGTAAACAAGGAAAAATTTGTCCTTCTCTCCCACAAATGCTATATCCATGACTCTCTGAAAGGTGGCTCCAACATTCATCAACCCAAATGGCATCTTGGAATACATAAAAGTGCCCCAAGGAGTGGTGAATGCAGTCTTTTCTTGGTCACCTGGATGTATGGCAACCTGATTATACCCTGAAAATCAATCCAGGAAAGACATTACTTTGGCCCTTGAGACCTTCTGTAGCAAATGCTCCATCTTGGGTAGAGGATAATTTTCTTTCTTAAAACATTTGTTTAAGTTTCTGAAATCAATGCAAAGCCTGATTTCTCCACTTTTCTTCCTCACCACTACCAAATTGGCTACCCATTTTGAATATCTGAGAGGGACTATGATTTTTGTAGCCAGTAGCTTCTTGATTTCTTTTTCAATTAGAGTAAGGAGTAAAGGATTTATTGGTCTCAGCTTCTACTTGAAAGGAATGGTGTCTTTCTCTAAAGGGATTTTATGCTGGATGATTTTTTTGTCATATGTTTTCAGGTCACTATACTCCCAGGCAAAAACATCAGCAAATTGTTTCATTAAACTACAGTACTCAGAACTCTGGGCAGCAAACAAATGGGTGGATAGATTTATATATCTTGGTTGTCTTGGACTCCCTATATTATGCTTACAGACTGCAGATTGATCTTCTTTTTGGGCAGCCTTATAAGGCACATCATTTTGGTCAAACAACCTTTCTAATGGAACCAAACCCTTAGGTATATGATTGTTGGGTAGTTGGACAATGCTATCTTTACCAATTCTGTTTCTAAGCTGGGATTGGGGATTTTCTTCCAAGGCTTCATTCTCTTGATCAATTTGCATTTTGGAAAATTCATCAATGACTTGCAGAAACCTATTCACTTCATCGTCATCTTCAAAAACTTTCCAATGCTAGACATTATCAGGCAAGGATGGTCTGTATTTCATCTAAACTTCATAAACTAGTCTGGGAGGCATGGGAGGAATAAACATGCTAGCAGACACAGCAAGGGAATCAGAAAGCTGATTTTTTACTCTAGGGATATATGAGATACAAAAATTATCAAAAGAATATTTAAGTCTCCATACCTCATCTCTGTATGCTTTCAGCCTTGGGTGCTTTGCTTGGAATGTTTTATTCACTTGCTGAATGATAAGATCAGCATCTCCAAACACCTTTATGTTCCTGATTCCTCTGTCTTTAGCTGCATTGAGACCCAATATCAGAGCTTCATACTCTGCTATATTGTTCATGACTTGGAAAGCCAGCTTAAAAGACAGATGTGTGCTTTCTTGTTCTGGAGATATCAGCACCACCCCTGCTCCTGCAGTCTCCCTCGAACATGCTCCATCAAAGAACATCTCCCAAACCAGACTTCCTTGCTCTCCCTCGGCCTGGACTACTGGTTTCTTGATCTACATTGAGGCCTTCTGGGATTCTTCAATTTGGAGAATACAAGCTCCAAAATCAGTGTCCACAACATAAATGGGATGATTAGAAGGGTTCTTCTCATCACTGATGATGTAGGCTAGTTGTGCTTCTCTGTACAGTCTCTTGCTTTCCCCTCCAAAGACTAGGACAGTGGCATAAGATAAATCATTCTATAGTGTCCCACCTAGTCTCTTGATCCACCCTTTGGACAACAACATGCCAAACTTGGGAGGGACATCTGCTACCACAATATCCATAATCATGCTCTTCATGGGCAACTGAGATAGGGTAATGGCCAGGTCTTTGATTAATCCTAGGCATTTTACCTTTCTTGAATCAAATGAGAATAAGTCATGATATGGTCTAGTGATATCAAGGCCTAACTCTTCCATGACAGCTTTAGGCATCAAATTGTGGCTGGCCCCTGTGTTTAGCAGGCAGTTATGGAGGATTTTGTCATGAATGGTCAAGGAGACATAAAATGATGGATAATTATCATCAGTAGGTTCAGTCATTGGGATAAGCACAACTGCAAGCTTATCATCTTGCAAATTTACGTAGTCAGTGGGGTTTGTGAGGCTTTCAGATCAAGAGCATCAAGGATAGGTTTTCTAAAAACTTCACCCTTTACAAGCTCTATCAGAGGCACAGATATTTTTAACTTCTAGACTTCTGATTCAAAACTGAAAGGGGAAGGGGACTTGTCAAGAGATCTTGCCTCCTGAGCTGGTGCTTTGAGGATGACAGGATCAGTTGCTGGTCTTTTTTGTCTGATATTCTATTGCTCTGTTGGGACAGCAACTCTTTGGGCATGGTTCTCCTTAACGTTGTTTGCTTTTGACCTCAGATTATATCTTTGCTACTCACCAGTCTGCAAAACAGCCTCTCTATCCCACTCTTGACTGGTTTGGTCTTGGAGTAATGATTCTTCATAGGCATCCAATGTCAAGAAAGCAGTGTTGCCCTTATCTTCCATGCAATGAATTTCATCCTCTTCTTCAAACTGCTCCTCTTCCATGATTATGTTCTAGAAGGGAGCCTTCACTCTTTGTTATTCATTTGCTTCTTTACCCTTCTGAATGATTTGCAACTGCTCATTTGCTCTTCTGAATGGATTTGGGTTTCTTGGAGCAAATGTGTTTTGAAGCCTTGTCTTTCTAAAGCTCTGCTCAACCTTCAGCTTAGATATCTCAACAGCCAATGACTCTATCATTTTAGTCATTTTGTCTAGTTTAGGCTCTGAAGATGAAGCAGAGGAAGAAGAAGCCTCACCTCTCTGCCTCCTTCTATCGGCATGACCTTTAAGCTTTTCTACAGCCATGATATTAGATTCTACCTCTAGGGCTGCATCCTGCATTTCAGCCAGAGTGGCACATCTTCTTTCTCTCAAGAGTAGGTAGAAATCAGAGTCAAAAGCATTGGCATAAGTGAGTTTGGCAGAGGTGGGAGTAGGCTTTACTTCAGCTCGTATCTTGCTATAAATACGGTTAAATATTTTATTAAAATCAGGCAATGATTCCCCATTCTCCCTCTTGATGTTTCCAAACTCTGTATGTAATAGAGCAGGTCTTTTTTATTCCCCCCATTGCTTCAAGAATGCATCATCCAATGCTTCAATGTCTGCTATGGACCTATGGGGCAATTCTCTGAACCACTTTCTAGCCTCACCATCAAGGCTCTGGACAAACACTCTCATCCACACATCATCTTCACTGATATCTAGGTTATCAGCATAACTATAAAAAGACTCAAGGTGTTCTTCAGCTGTTACTCCCTCTGTACCAATGAACTTGGGCATATATTTCTGATATTATCCTGCAGGCATGGCATTCAAAGGAATAGGCAAGACCAGGGGCCCATACCTAGCAACTATGATTCTTTCCATCTTTGTGGGTGCTTGTTGGCCTGCCATGACTAGGGTAGGTGGAAGGACACTGGTAGTTTGAATAGTAGGAAGCAGTGAAATGGATGACAGAAACAAAGGAGTATGAGGGACTGTATGGGAGACTTTCTTTGGACTGAGATCCGAAGGGGAACTAGATGAACAAGGAGCTTTATGAATCTCTGAAGGTATTTCTTCACTAACAATGCTAGGCTCTAAATCTTCAAACTGTATATCCTCAGCTATAATATTCTCTTGCAGAGATACATAAGATTTCTTAGGCTTACCTGATCCTGATGCTCCTTTCTGTGATGTTTTCCTTTGCTTAGCAATCTTCTCAGGGTCAGGCACTGGGTTAGCTGGTGATTTCTGAGGATTTCTCCAGGTATGCCTCACAAACTGAGCCAGAACTGTAATGTGGCATCGCCACTAGGTTGGTTCTCCAGTGGAGCTGCCAGATAGATGATTACAACAAAAAATGTGTCCAGACTTTGTCTATCATCAAAGCTGGAACTGTGTCGTTCTCCCAAGGAAGCTGAGCTTCAATCTCCTCTCCCCGGCAACGGTGCCAATTAATGTTATCACCCCAAGAAACTCTCCTAGGTTGTAGCTCGGAGATGCTCGGGAACATTACAAGTTCAACTTATTGTTGCAAATGGATGAATGGAAGAGATGATGCTTGTTCAAGCCAGATAACCACTTCTACTATGCTTAACTCCAGACATGCGTGAACACCCCCAGACTACAAGGCTTTAGACCACCAATTACTCACAGTTCAGAGATTGGGTGAATATGGAGAATACTGACCACACCAGCAGATGCACAAGACCTTGTGATGGCTGGCTGCAACCAGTAAAGAGGTCTGCAAATCTAATTCCCTAGTGTACAGACAGGATGACAGCTCTCTGTCACTAAGTGAAAAGAAACCTGAATAACACATTCACTGATACATGCAAGATTTAAACACAGAGGTAGGATGACAGCTCCTCTAATGCTAAACATCAAGAGTTCAGGAAAACTGCATATCAGGCACAGCCTAGAACAAAATAGAAATGGAAAGTGAGCAATTAACAGCAAAAGAAGCTTGTATTAGCTGAAAATGAAGACGAGACGCTGCAAGTATCAAAGTAGTTACAGTCTCCAGAAGTTGAACCTTACATCAAAACATCAACCATCAACCCTGATTACATCTTGTTTCTGGGTATATATAGAGTTTCATTACAAAGGCACTCGACCATTCTAAGTATGGAGGGGTCATAATTGACCACCAACCGCTTTAACTACCTGATGGAGTCTGAGTGCGATTGCTTGCTGTAGTGGATAAATTTGATCTTCTCGGGTGCTCTACTGTCCTCTTAGGCAGCTGTAGCATCCTTATCCATTAAGTCCCATAACTGCTAAATGCAGCTACTTTCTCATACTGGGTCCTTTTCCTCCTTGGCCATACTGCCTGTTAAATGCGGTTGTTGAGGAGGAAATGCACCTGGTACTGAAAACTGGTCAACTTCGTCCTTCGGGTGCATGGAGTGGGCAGGGACGTGGACTGCATGGCGAACAGAAGGGTTGGATAAAGGATGAGGATCAGTCGTCAGATTGAGAGAATGAACAACGGATATGGCTTGGCGGGGATCATTGAGAAAAGCAGGGGGTGGATGGAACCAACGGCTATCAGACGGAGGAGATGCGCAGGAGTTAACGGGTAGGAATGTGGGATGGGCGGTAAGTGGTATTGCCCGCACCACCGTTGATCTTTTGGCAGTAAACGTACATTGGCATGCGATCCCACTCTGAGTGCGATGCATGGCGGCAGGGAAAGGACGAAACCACTTTTCATCACGCGTTATCACGTCGTCACTTTGCGGGCGTGGGGGAAACGATCGCCGTCCAATCATGGCGGGGATGATCAGATGGTGGGGATTAAATCACGTGGATTTTTGTCGGATGTGACAAGGAAACATTGGATCGGGGGTGGCGGAGATCAACGACTGAGGTCATGGCAGTGAGAGTTTGTGAAGGCACGCAGTTATATGGGGTATAGGTTTTAGCGCTCAAGGCTTAAGAGCGAGGGTCTTTTATATGATTTTTAACCAAAAAGCGCGAGAAATGGAGATGAAAGGAGGGTGAGAGAAATAAAGGAGAAGGTGAGGGAAACCGTTATAGGCCTTCTTCGAGCATGACCAGGGGCCAAGTTTGCATCCAACCTTTAAAACATCGATGTTATATAGCAGAGCTAATAGTTACCATTGGGGTACATACTGGTTTAGAATCTTCCATGTGGTACTTTTTCAAGATCTGTTTGAGATATTTGGTTTGTGAGAGAAAAATACCATCTTTATTTTGTTGAACTTGTAGACCAAGAAAATAGGTAAGCTCACCAAGCAAGGACATTTCAAATTCTTGCTACATTACTGAAGCAAAATTCTGACTCATGTATTCTTCATTGTTACCAAAAATGATATCATCGACATAAACAACAATTATTAGCAATTTATCAGTGTCAATCTTTGCATATAGATTACTATTTGTTGACCCCTTTGAAAAACCCTGTTGGTGGAGATATTTGTCAAGACAGTAATACCAAGCCCTTGGAGCCTGTTTTAGACCATAGAGAGCCTTTCTGAGTCTGCATACAAGTTTTGCATCATTTCCAAGAATTAATCCTTCTGGTTGTTCAATATAGACTGCTTCTTCTAAGTCTCCATTAAGAAAGGCAGATTTTACATCCATTTGGTATACTTTGAATTTCTAAAAACTAGAAAAAGCAAGAAACATCCTTATGGCTTCAAATCTAGCAACAAGTGCAAAAGTTTCTTCAAAATCTATACCTTCTTATTGAGCATATCCTTTTCAAACAAGTCTGGCCTTGTTTCTAATAACTTTTCCATTTTCGTTCAGCTTGTTTTTGAATATCCATTTAGTTCCTATGATATTCTTATCATGAGGTCTCGAAACTAATTCCCAAGTATTATTCTTTTCAATTTGCTCAAGTTCTTCATTCATGGCCTTGACCCATCATTCATCTTTGCATGCTTCATTTACATTTTTAGGTTCGGTGGAAGATAATAATGCTAGATAGCTTAAGGCTTCTGTAATAGTTCTTCTTGTCTACACACCTACCCCTTTTTCCCCTAAAATTTGAGTTTCTAGAAGATTTTTCTAAACATACCTGGACAGAGTCTTTTCTTCTACTGTTATCTCTTCTTCTGGTGCTTCATTAGTTTCTTCTTCAGAATCAATGTGATTTGATGTGGGAAAATGATCCTCATCATCTTCATTGTCATAATCTTCGGTTTTTATCTGTTTTGTATTTTTGCATGCTTCATCAACCACAACATCAATACTTTCAATAATTTTACCAAGTCTTTTATTATAACATTTATATCCTTTACTTTGGGAAGAGTAGCCAAGAAGAATACCTTCATCTGCTTTGGGTTCAAACTTACCAAGTTTTTCATCAGTCCTTTTGATGTAACATTTGCTTCCAAAAACTTTGAAGTATTTTATAGTAGGAGTCTTACCATATCAAAGTTCATGTGGAGTTTGAGTGTTGTTTACCCGAACATTCTCTTGGTTGAGAATAGTGACCGCGACGAATGCAGCTTCACCCCAGAAGGTTTCAGGAGTTCCATATTCATCTAGCATAGCTCGAGCCATTTGTTGAACAATTCTGTTCATCCTTTCTACCACTCCATTTTGCTAAGGAGTCCTTGCGGTGGAGAACTGCCTTTTTATTTCATGTTGTTCACAAAAGTCAAAGAATTCATCCAAGGTATATTCCCCTCCTCGATCATATCTGAGGCATTTGATTTTGCGACCTGATTCATTTTCAACCAAAGCTTTGAAGGCTTTGAACTTTTCAAATGCTTCATCTTCATTCTTTAGAAGACCTATCCAGCACATTCTGGAAAAATCATCAATGAACAATATAAAGTATTCTTCTCCACGAGGTGACTTTTTCCTTGATAGTCCACATAAATCAGTATGAACAAGTTCAAGAGGCTTACTAGCCGACCCTTCCTTTTCGATGAAGTGAGATCTGGTTTGCTTACCGAATTGACATGATTTTCATATTGTATTTTCAGGAATGTTGATATCAGGAAGATCACGAACAACCTGGAATCTGCATGCTTTTATTATTTGAGAAAAGCTTAGATGCCCCAATCTTCTGTGCCATAGCCATTTTTCATCATTTTTTCTTAGATAGCACTGTTGTTGTCCTCCCTTGAGTATGTATAAGTTGTTTGGAGTTCTTGTACCTTTGATCACGGTTTCTCCCATATCAAGCTCACAAACAACACATCCATTTGATCGAAATACCACTTCATTTCCGTGATCACACATTTGACTGACACTCAATAGGTTATGCTTTAGACCATCAACATACATAATGTTCCCAGCTTTAGCCTTTTCTTTCAAGAAAATAGAGCCTTTACCTTTTATGACAGCAAGAGTGTCATTTCCAAATGAGACATTATTTTCCTTTTCTAAGGCATTATATGAGTGAAGTTTTTCTTTGTCACTTGTCATGTGTTTTGAGCATCCACTGTTGATGTACAACTAATTTTCTTGTCCTTCTACATACAAGGCTATACCACATCTTTCTGTTTATGGTTCTTTCTTTCTCCATATTTTGGGATTTAATGGAGTTTGCTCCTTTTGAGATATTTGCCGAAATTTACTCCTGTATTCAGATTCTTCATGGCCGAAGTTGTTACAGATTGAGCATTCTATTTCATTTTCAAGAAGAGAAAAGTTATTGTAGGAAATTTTCTTGATCCCTGTCACATTCCTTTGATTTCATGCTTCTCTAGTCATGATGGTCTTGTAAGCAACACATTGAGCAGCTTTGTGTCCAAAGTTATGACATGAAAAACATTGACCATTAAAGAAGTTCCTGCGATTATTGAATCTATTGACCCGGTGATTGTAGTTTCTATTAATATTCATCTTTGAAGCAAATTGAGTATGATTTACCTGAGGTTGGTTGTGGCTTCTATTCATCCTTGAAGTAAATTGAGCCTGATTTACCTGGTGATCTGCTTTATGCCTTTGCTGACGATTATCATACTGTTCACTATTCTTTGCTGCATCAAGATAGCTTTTAGTGGAGGTTGACGGCTTCTGTGATTGAGATGCTTCTTCAATATATCCAAGACCTGTCTTATCAGAGGAGAACACTGCACTTTGATAATTTCATTTAAGGTTTCTGATCCTTTAGAAAATCTAAGATTGAGAGCTTTTGTTTTCTCAAGATCCTTTCTTAGACCCACAATTTCACATTCTAGTTTTTCATTGTGTTTTTCTCTTTCAGCAAGTTGGTATGTCAAGGTATCTATAATCATATTCTTTTCTTCTAAACAAATTTTGAGTTTAGAGATTTCTTCATAAAGGTCATCTTCATCTAAAGCATCCCAAAAATTATCATCATCATAAGCCATCAGAAGTCTATAGTCATTACTATTTTCATCTTCATCACTATTTGATAAACCATCGCTATCTTCATGAGTATAGTAGCTCTTTTTACTTACACTTTGTTTTCTATTCCATTTTGCAGATTCCTTCCCTTTATCATATTTATCTTTATGAGGACATTTCACAGCATAATGACCAACTCTACCACAGGTAAAACATTTGAAAGGTAGTTTACCTCTAAATATTCTGGAACCCCGTTGAAGCTTCTTGACAAAGTTTACTTCATCTTCTTCTTCTAAAATATGTCCTGATTCATTGAGTTCTTCTTTTCCTTTTTCTGAAGCTTTAAATGTGACTTCTCTCGTATCTAATGGGCCTCCTTTTCTCATCTCAAAGGCAGTTAAGATTCCGTGAAGTTGTGTCATAGTAATAGCCTGTAGATCCTGCTTTTCTTCTATGGCAGATACTTTTGATTCAAATTTAACAGACAAGGATATTAAAACTTTCTCAACTAAGGTAACTTCCTTTATCTCTTCACCCAGATTCTTCATGCAATTAACAACCTCATCTATACGTAAGAAGTAACTAGCTATACTTTCATCATTGTGCATCTTAAGAGTTTCATATTGAATTCTGAGAGTTTGCAGTTTAGCACATTTTACCTGAGAGTCTCCTTCGTAGCTTAGAACGATTTTGTCCCATATTTATTTGGCTGATTTGAGCTGCATAACTTTGACAAACTCTAATTGTGACAGACTTCCCAATAATGTATTGACAGCCTTGGCATTGGTTTCATATTTCTTTTTACCTGTCGTATCTGTAGGAATTGCTGATGGAAATGTATATCCTCCTTCCACGATTTCCCAGACATCTGTTCCAAGTGATTGAAGATAGGTTGTGGTTCTTATCTTCCAATAAACAAAGTTTCTCCCATCAAAGATTGGCGGTCTGATGGATCCCCCGCTTTCTTGATTACTCATGATGATGGATCTTCCTTCAAGCGATCAAGCTTCTTCTGAAGGACCTGCTCTGATACCAATTGTTGGAAATAATACTAAGAGGGGGGTGAATCAGTATTATCAGATCAATAATTTAATTTTCAAAATAGATTTGTATATGCTACTTCAGCTAAGTGAACTAGCATGTATACGCGACTGTACTTAAGGCAACCAGCATATATGCAGAGAACTTTTGATTTACCCAATTTATCATGCATTGAACTTTAACCAGTATATCAGGAATTCATTAGATAGTGCAATAAAATCATAATAAAGCATCACACATAAGCAACACACATGAACACCAAGATATAAGGTGGAAACCCAATGTGGGTGAAAACCACCTGCTGCTGTCGTCTCTGTCTTCTTTTAATAATAAGAAAATTTGTTTACAATTTTTGTACTGGTGCAAACTTATACCAGCACGCAGGCTTCTACCTGCAGAAGGTTACAACCTTCTCTCATTCTACAGCTTCTCCTACAAGGGAGCTACAACCCCCTAGCTCTTGTACTAGCTGATATGTTTGCTAGTACGTAGGTGCCAACCTATAGAAGGTTATGACCTTCTCTCCTCCTCCAAGGACCATGTTTCATAAATTTTCAAACTGGATCCATCAACAACATCATTAAATCATCAACTACATCTGCATCAACCAATCACCTTTTGAACCAACCACAAACGAATCAATCATTCACTTAGACAACGCATCAATCTGATCATTAAGAATACTGTCACCAGAATATAGTAACCATAACCCAGAACTCTGCAACAGTAAAGAGAAACAACTGAAACATATTTTATAAGGTATACGCTACTTCCATGTGTTGAACCTGTGTGTACACGTGCTTTTCTCAAAGCCAACCAGCGTATACATCTGCAAATATAAATTCAGAGTTCTGCAACTATTCCAGACTTTAGTTATACCCATATCATATCATTTACAGAATAATATATGCGTCAGTATTCAGATCTAGAATATACATGAGAAAAAACACATAATGATAGTTCATTTTACACCTTAAGATCCTGATCCCATCATTACATTTGATCCCTCGTCATCCATTAAGTTTCATCCTTGGTTCAAATCCATCAATGCACCATAACCCAAGAACCTGCATACTAGATCTCACATTTCATCAGATATTTGATACTTGCACACCTTGGCCTAATGATCTTCTCCTCCTTTTATAGTTTTAGGCCTTTCTCAATACCATGGACCAAAACCACTTAGGACCAATACCTTGGACCAAATACCTAGGGTCAATACCTTGGACCAGATACCTTGGACCAATACCATGGATCAAAATACCATGGACCAAATACTTCGGACCAAAAACTTAGTTTTCCAAGGTATACGCGCTTTTCCTTCTGTGAAAGTGCGTGTGTACGTATACATGACTTGTATACAGTGAACCTGCATGTATACGCAGCTTGGTCAATGGTGAACCTGCGTATACCTCTCTTTCTTCATTCTGTGAAGACTGATCTGTAATTCTTTGTTGTTTACCTGCTATAATTTGATCTTTCATCTGAGTGAGTTTCCATCAAGGACAATACCTATATCATAATGCCAACATGGTTTCCTTCAGAGGACTTTGAATATCCTTGGGCTTGGCCATCCCATGAGCCTTATATCTTTGCTATACAATTTCTTTATCTTCTTTGCATTTCTCATTCACTTATATCTGTTATTCTTGCATTTCATATTTTTGCACTTAGTATTCACCTTTCATTTGTTGTAGTTTAAATTGGTTAAATGATTGAAGTAATTTGTTTTGCAGGTCATTTATACAGTTACAAAAATAATGCATCCTTAGAGAAGCTCTGCAAAGTCATCTTCATCATTGAGCTACTTGGATTGCATTACAATTTTACAATTATAAAATTTTTGGTTTTAGTAATAATTTTCTGCAAAATTTTAGCAAGTGTTAATGAATATATTTTGATTTGATTCCACTTAGATTGAAGTATGAAAACATTCAACTTAATTAAAAAATTTACCCATAGAATTTTCATTTGATTAGCTTAGGTATTTGGCATGTTAACTTGGTGGACATGCTTGTTGGAAGTTTCATGTAGCAAAACAATAATAAATTTCTGCAAAATTTTAGCACATGATAATAAAGTCATTTCGAGTTGATTCCACTTAGATTGAATCCCAAAAACATTGAAATTAATAACAAAATTTACCCCACATCATTTTCAATTTATTATCTTAGGCATTTAGCAGATTAACTTGACAAAGAGGCTTGCTGGAAGTTTCATACAGCAAAAGAGAGTTTCCTATAGCAGTATGTTTTTGAGATCTTCGCTTGCTCAAATTTACTCTAAATTCAAGGTAGAAGTAGATTTATGTCTTATAATAACCTATGAATGCTCTGAGACCACTTTTCTTGAGCTGAGGCTTGGTTAGGTCATTATTTGGCTTCTGCATTGCTTACTTCTTGAATGTTGATTTCAGCAACTAGTCTAAATTTCCTTTCCTACAGTTTACTTTAAGCAAAGTGTGATTTCTTTCCTATAAGAGTAGTATAAGAATTTACTTTCCTACAATTTACTTTAAGCAAAGTGTGATTTCTTTCCTACAACAGTAGTATAAGAATTTCCTTTCCTAGAAAGTAGAATAAATTTCTTTTACTAACATTTCCTTTCCAACAATATAGATTATGCTTTGTTGTCATTTTCTTATGTGTGCTTTACATTTTTGCAAGTATAATAGATTTATTTTTATCATTTACTTTCCAACAAAAGTAGAATAGGTTTTCTTATTTCTATTTAACTTCTGCAACTTAGGACTGGAAAATTACTTGGATCTTTGCTCATTTGAGGTTGTTTTATTTCCTTCTTTCACCTCCATCAAAGGGAGTTAGACTAGGAAGAGGAAGGTGTCTGCTGCACATTTAGTGCCAACCCCTCTTAAGTTTGTACAAACCCCAAGTTGATAATTAAAGTTGAGAACTCAAGAGTAATATTGACAGTCATCACTCTTTTCTTTCTTCGTGGATATAATGTGATCTTTTGTGGAGTGAGTTTTCTTGGGAGGGAGTTGTTTGCATGGGGAGACTTATGGGATTGATTGAAGTGATTCTTGTTGGAATTGTGTAATTTTATTGTCATATTATTCTATTTTTCAAGTTATATTTATGACATTATGATTTCTATGTGTGACATATTAAAATTCCAATACATTTTCCTAAAATCTTGATTCTTTATGGTGTGTAAAATTTTCCTTGTAAGAATACATAAGAGGAACTTGGTTCATGCATCCTTTGACCTTAAGATCTCCCATAAAAATAAGTTGATAAGGTTTCTAAGAGAACATATTAATCTTCAACCCTCTTCATCCATGGCCCTCTATCATTGATCTCGCCCTAATTGACTTCATTTCCCAATTAGGGAAACGAATTAATCTAGTTGGTGTCAAACATTTTAAAATTCATTTTTACATTTTATGGTAACTAGGGCTAGGGTTAGCTTAAAATCTGAATTTTATAGCAATTTTATGTTCATATGTTATTTTCCTATTAGAAGGTATTACATTTAATAAATAACAAAAAGAAAAATTTAACATTAATTGCATATTTCAACCCTAAAAATAGGACTAGCATCTTAGTATTTATTGCCGTCATATTCATTTTAAACCATTTAAAACCATTGTTTACTTAACCCTAGTTTACATCCATTATAGCCTACTTGACCTTTGTTGATCCCCTACACCATTCAAGGTCTTCAATTATTGACTCGCTTTTTGTTTGAATATGTATGTCAATAAATTTAGTTTGAGCCAAGGCACTATTCCTCCATTCTCCATCACTTTATATTCTTTTGAAAATCATTAAATTGAAAGTGAAATTTTTTAGGGAATCACTTTTGAGCATCTCCAAGGATTATCTTGAGCCATCGGTTCTTTGACCTAGTTACTTCCTTTCACCTAGAGCCATGATTTATTGAAGACTATTTCGGGGTGTAAAATTTGCAAGCTCCTTAGAGAGCCATTTGGCTGGGATCGATTTAGTCATCTAACCTCTAAGTATTTATGGGGAAGCCTCCCTTACGGAGATGAAATTTCCCCACAAAACAACAAGGGATTTTATTTCTAAGGTCATAGTGGTGTTCAACCTCGTTTATCGGGATCTAGTGTAGCCTAGCACTAGGGTGCTAGATTTGTTGATCCAAATGGGATTTGTTTCGAAGGCTTTTATAGTGGCTAATTAGAGTAGGATTGTGTCCCTTTCATTATTGTTTGTGCATCCTTCCGATTGTCTACATGTTCATTTGATTGCGTAATAGTTAGATTATTATGTCTGATTTTAGTTAATATTTAAGTTTAGAATTATTATTATTATTATTATCCTATATCACAAGGGTGATGATAAACACCCTACTCAGTTGCCTTAAGAAAATTGTTGACAATTTTAAAAGTATAAAGGATTGTTGGGATTCTCATGCACTCCTCATTTGAGAACATGGTTCATGCACTCTATAGTGAGAAAATGTCCTCGAGTTGGAGCTAGATGTTACCCACAAAAAGTGAGTAAGCCATAGGACACATTCTTTCTCCTCATTTGATAGCCAACAAACCAAAAGCCTTATGATGGTCTTTAGATAAAATTATGTCAAAGTTTTCCACCTATTTCTTTGGTCACTGCTCTCACTTATCTACCATTCTTCTCAAAAGAAGGAAGATCATCTATTAATGGGTACTCTAACCATTTTATCAATCATGTGTTTTCATTTAATGTTATGGGAATATTAACATGGATCACAGGAAAACTAGATGATTAACTGGTCTTGATTCTATCCTTGTTACTAAACTTCACTTAGAAAGTTAGCCTTTTACTTTAGTATAGTTGGAACTCGTCTGAGGCCTTTTGGTTTAGGAACGATACTACTTGGGGGCACTAAATGATATAATGTATCTAGGGTAATCCATAAATATCACTTTCCATCCTTCCCTATTATTCATCTCCACTCCTTGGGTTGTGTTGATGGTGTTGGATACTAATAACATACAGGGGGTCTCCCTGATGTGAAGTTCTAATTAGACCCCACACTATTTGGAGTAGGAGCCCCATCTGGAGTATCGGCCCGACCACCATAACACAAATTTTCTCCTTGGTTTCAATGGATAACATAATATATTATATAAATAAACCTTGAACTAGCAAGTAAGTTGACATTGTGAAACACTAATTGCAATGTATAAAAGGAAAATTTCATGAGGGGGAGACAAAAAGTGAGCCTCTATAATGAAGTAATACTACTAACCTAAGAGACACACACAAGCAAATAAAGATTCTTTAGTTATCTAGTGAAATAGTTCACGTAGACATGACAGTCATTAAACCACATACAACACATCTTCAACCAGATAAGTATCAAGTCCAAAAAATAGTTCAATTTCCTTAGTACATATGAACAAAATATATATAGAAAACATCTAAAGAATATTCCTAAGACATTCACAATACATGCATAAAAATGTGTTGGCTCATCGAGCTTCATTTATAAGGTGAAAGATCCAAGTATACAGTTACGATGATGAGGCACTAGTTCAAGTAGTGGAACATTAAGTCACTTCTTGCTTCTCCAAAGAATAATTTTCTCTCCTATTCCAAGTAGAGAATCCAAGACTAGCTCTCCCAAGCTTAAGCCTCCAAAAATCCATTTGCTTGAGTTATGAGGTTGATTTTATAACAAGAGGAATGACCTCTCATCTTCCCTTGACCCTTGGTTTACCTTCATAACCCTTGGACTTCTAATATGTCCTTCAAACTTATTTATGTAACTTTTGGACTTCTTATAAAGAAATTTTGTCCATGTATGACTAAGTGACTTTTCATATTCCACTTATGACTCTTGGGCTTACACACATTAAATTTTTTCCTTTTCTTTGAATATACATCATTACATTCCACATGATGTTGTGGCATAACACATGGACACACATTTACCATTATGATGACACTTGTACAAGACACAACTTGAAAATGATGACAAGGACTTCACGATGAGATGGAGATGCCAAGATGTCTTCCTTGTTGCTTCATATTGCATTCTTGATGGTAGATACAAACTATGCTTCATCTTCATGGATGATCCTATTTGTTTCTCATTTTCACCCTCCAAAGGTCTTTGATCAATATCGGAATCCTCTTAGTCATCATGCAATGTCATCCTTTTGTCTCAGTCTGTGATCTACTCCATGTCTCCATGATAGCTCTATTTTGTTCTTCCTCTTCATAGGTATTTATTTATGCTTTCTCCTTGTTGTCTACTCTTGAGAATCACCTTGTGATGCTAGGAAGGTATTTCTCCCAATGAAAATCATTCATGACAAGGCAAGGTCAGTCTTAAAAACATCTATTCTATCACTACCTAGCTCATGGAATGATTTTCTCATGATAGGCATGTGAGAGGGTTGAAAGAAGAAGGCTTGATTAAGAGGGTCTAGTCAAACTAATCAATGGCTTAGGAAGGATCCACTGTTCATTTTTATCATTCCATGCACTATGAAGATGAGCTCGCCTTGCTCCAACGTAGTGGGAGAAGCTGAAGGGAAACGATGGAAGGCTTCATTCTTTAAGGTTGTGTCATGCACTCTTAAAGAAAAGAGAGGGGGGATTAAAATCATAGTTTGACCAGTCAAAAGTGAGGGGAAACATCCTTAAAGATTCCCTACTGTGCCATGTGCTCAAAGGAAGGGTCTAAGGAAGTCTAGGGTGCATGAGTGCATTGGGAAAGAGGGAAGGTGAACACTTCAGCGTTTAGGACTGCACCATGCGCTCAAAGGGAAAGGAGACTTCTAGGAGAGCACAATTTGACTAGTCAAAGACAAAGAGGAGGCTTCCTTCAACCTTCCCTATTGCACCATGTACTCTAGAGGAAGAGGCTAGGAAAGGATTGGGTGCAGATCACATTGGGGAAGGGGTAAGGGTGAGGCTTCAACCTTTGGTAGTGTGCCATGCAGCCAAAGGAAGAAAGGCTTGAAAGAAAACACAATTTTCTTCAACAAGGGGTCAATATTGCTTTGTAATGTACTTTTCATCCTAAACTAGCACACTTTGACCCAAAAGTAGGTTCCTGGCCATTTGGAGCGCGCTTTTCATTGAGGGAGGCCACAGGAAGGAGCCACTTGGCCTAGGAGGGTTTTCATTGCACTGGGAGGATAAGCAAGGCTTTGAATTGCATGTTTTTCCTCTCAAAAAGGGTGGAATAAGTCCATGCTATTATCTAGGAGTGCTCTATGTGTGATATAAGGCAGAGGTGACCAACAAATAGTGTAGTGAGTTAGTATAAGAAATAAGGATCAAGTGAATGCCCTTTGGAGGATCATAACGTGCAACAGATTTAGGGTGATATTGAGAGGGAATTATTGCACCAATATTTGGCAATAAGATTTCATCATTGAGGCCCATTGATAGGTTGATTTCGACACTCATTAAGAGGTCTAATGGATTCACAAATTGCATTGGGATGAAGGACCAAGAAGGGCTCCAAAATGGCTAAGTGTGGAATCGACAAAGTAAAAGAGGAAAATGCATCCAAACATGACTCAATCTTCGATCACAATCATACAACCATCATTAAAATCCAGAAGAATACACATGACTCATGAAGAACAATCACACCTTGAAATAATAGCAAAGTGACACTTATTTCTAAGTGTGATAGTTGAAACAACATATTACGACACTTGGAACCCAAATTACGAAAACTATGACGACTATGACCAAGAAGGTGTGATAAGTTGTAGGAATGTGTTTGGAACATATTATAGTGATATATAACACTATCTAATGCAGACAAGTGCGCCAGAACTAGCTTTGGTGATGCACAAAGGTGTGACACATGCACGAGTAAAAACACACAAAATAACACTTGTGACATGAGGAAAACATAATATGACACTTGCAAAATGCGAACGGACTTGAAAGCAACACATTCCAAAAGAAAGATAACATAAAAATGAAACATATTCAAGTGAAAACAAGGAAAAGTGGCAACCGTGAATGTGAAATTGACACTTGTGAAAGCGAAAGTGCGCTAAAGTGATAATTGAGAAAACCCACCGTAATAAAAGTACAAACATAATCAAAGTGAGGGAGACTATCAATGAAAGTGCGCACTGATTGTTGACATGCATTGATCATTGAAAAATAACTGTATAGATGAGCGATGCTATCCCTGTTCAAGCTTGCATAAAACAAGTACATTCATGAGCCCATCGGAGACTACAAATGTGTGTGCAAATGACTTGAAATTTTGAAACTAGGAATAAGACTTAATGCTTTACAGAACATCAAATGAACATGGAGTAACCATAAAATGATAGACCGTAAGATCCTCAGTAGGCTCTAAAATTTAAGTGTCAGCAAAATTTTGGAGGGTGTTGATTGCAGCGACAACGGGTTGATTATCATTGGTAATTGGCATTAACACCGTATAGCCACATCATTGAGTCAGGGCTTGAAAACTTGGCCTCAAAAGTTGTTTTAGTTGAAAGAACAATAAAATCATATAAATCCACAATAGAAAGAAAATGTAAAATGAAAAATATGGTTGGGAATTATTTAGGATTCGGGGAAAATCCTAGCATGAGATCTACACCCCTTATTAGCCATCACCGAGTTCCTCAATAATTTAATGCTTCATCTAAAATAAATCAACACTTGCATGTACCAACCTCAATGAGTGTCAAATGAACATGGAGTAACCATAAAATGATAGACCGTAAGATCCTCAGTAGGCTCTAAAATTTAAGTGTCAACAAAATTTTGGAGGGTGTTGATTGCAGCGACAACGGGTTGATTATCATTGGTAATTGGCATTAACACCGTATAGCCACATCATTGAGTCAGGGCTTGAAAACTTGGCCTCAAAAGTTGTTTTAGTTGAAAGAACAATAAAATCATATAAATCCACAATAGAAAGAAAATGTAAAATGAAAAATATGGTTGGGAATTATTTAGGATTCGGGGAAAATCCTAGCATGAGATCTACACCCCTTATTAGCCATCACCGAGTTCCTCAATAATTTAATTCTTCATCTAAAATAAATCAACACTTGCATGTACCAACCTCAATGAGTGAGATACTATTAAATATTTAAGGGGTATTGAAAAAACTCAAAGAAAGTTTGGTCTCCTAAGCCATGCCCCAAAGAAAGAAAAATAATTAAAGAAAAACGACACACCATAAGGGTGGAAATGGTGGGTTGGTGAAAGGAATAACTCATGCCTCCACAATTTCTCCCTCATTACATCATTATGCTTGGGATGTTAGACCTCCATTAGCTAGTCTCATGGATGTGGCATCTTCCTTCAAGTATTTCCCACTCCATAACCACCTTATTATAGACACCTACACATTGAAGGTTCTACCTAGGAAATGTAACTTCCCTTGGGGGCTGGAAACACCTAATAGGGTTGTTGACATAATCATCCCTAACATAAGTGAGGTAACTTGTTTACAAATCACGAACTAGTTATATATTTGAAGGTAACTTTTGTGTGAAGTAATTATGTGCCCCTAATGCTTAAATATGGTACATTATGATGCTTTAATGGTTTTATGTCCCTAATGATCTTGATCTCACTTGATATTGAGAGGTTTGTGAAAGTGGTATCACACATGCAGTAGAGATTCATTGAGGGATATCTTGACTCCTTTCCAATACAATCTAGAGCGTACTTTTCCCCGTTATGAGAATATTAGACATGACCTTGTGGCCCCAATGTTTTCATGTCCATAGATGAGCATTGGGCCTCGAGAAACTTATACATGATTCTACACTTCTTGATGTACCTCCAAATGATGAAATGATGAGCTTCATAGCTTCAGCGTTGGACTACTTGATGATGTGCCCAAATGGACCTAGGACACCCCTAAGCTGTCCTTGAGCCTAGATGACGATATATGTCATTAGGATGACTTGGAGGGCTAACACATTTTTCTTTGGTGCCAACACTTGCCCTAGATAGTGCCACGCCATTCCTAAATGCCTTATAAAGGTGAGGCATGCCTCTTTATGGATGACATCATGGTGGAGGGGGTTCCTTTTGTAGATGTACACAAGAATTTTGAGGATTTATTGGAGTGAGGAGCACTCTTGGACAATTTCATCACTTTCTTGATGGATTCTTGATCATTCTTGGAGTGTAATGTCACAGAGGAGGGAATTTCTTCCCATGTGTGTGGGTAGTTGTTAGCATTTTGTTATGTTTTAGAGATATCTAAAGGTCTGCTTTTAACATTTGACCTAGTTCAATGCTCAAGTAAATGTTTTAGGGCTTTTGCTTGTAAATTAAAGAGAAGTGACCTGGTTAGACTCATATACATATAGGGAGTTAGTTTCATTTATTCATTATCATCATTCATCAAAATTCTCTCTCTTAAGAAGTACGCACTTTTTATTAGTCTCTTTCTACTTAGTTGTAATGTGATTTTTGTGGAGTGAATTGTCTTGTGAAGGGAAATTTATGTGAATTAGGGTTTCTAAGTGTGGCATATTAAATATTGCAATATTTTTCCTTTAAATATTATTTTTTCATCGAGTGTAAAATTTTCTCCTTGAATCCTTCAAGCGAATTTTGATATATGCATCCCTTAAATTTAAAATCTTCCCTTTAAGGAAGTCTCTAGGGTTTCTATATAGAGACACTCAGTCTCTCACCATTTAAGGAAGTCGCTAGAGCTTCCAGGTGGAGATAGTCATTCTCTCACCCTCTTCATCAAGGCCCTCTTCATAGATTTTACACTAAATGACTCCATTGCCCAATTATATCAAGGAATTAGTCTAGTAGGTGTTGATCAATCCTTAATTTCTTTATATTTCTCTTTTCATTTGTAACTTTAAATTTTCATTTTCAACATGTAATATTTATGTGTTATTTCCCTATGAAATGGATTGCATTTAACAAACTTGAAAAAGACAAAACATATCATTTTTTGCATGTAACAACCCTAAAATAAGTTTGATATCATCATATTTATTGTTGTTCAGTGCATGTTTCAGCCATAAAACTATATTGTTTTCCCTCAACCTAATTTACTCCTTTGATAACATTGTTCCATTATTGATCTATCATTGATAGGATATCTTTAGGAGTTTCTATATGCCATCGTGTGCTCTAAATCTACATACTTACAAACCCTAACTGATAACATCGCTCTTCTAAATTACATAAGTCTTAAGGAAGTGTACTTGAACTGTGGAACCTTATATCTTAGACTTTTCACGTTGCGTCAGTACCTCTCCTCTAAACATTAGACCTTGGATCACCATTAAACCTTTCTTTATTAAATATCCTTAGGTGATATTTATAGGGAAGCCTCCCTTCTGGGATTCAATTCACCACTAAAAATCTGGAGAGAAACCACTGAGGTGAGTGGGTGATCTCTTGTTGCCATATGACCTAGGTTGCTCAATGGCACTTTGCACTAGGCTTGGTAGATTTTACATAACATTTTTGGCATCGTTGCTAGGGATCTAGTGCAGCCTACCACTAGGGTGTTAGATTTTGTGGTAATAGGGACAAAGAATAATAGATCTATTATTTAGAGCCGGTTTTCATGTTAGGGTTTCCAGGATAATTTATAGTGTCCATGCGTTGTTATTTTTATTTGTTGCTATTAATTTTTTTATTTATTTCTGTGTTTATTATAGTGGTATCAGAATTGAGAGAAAAGCACCCTATGTAGCTGAGATTATTTGGTTGTACATGGGTAGAGAGGAATGATGTATATTGAATGGATGCGACCTAGAATTTTTGAAAAATAACTATATGTCGTTAATCATTACACTATTCAAACGGTATAATTTATCCCAAAAATTCTTTTTACCCATCATTATATTATTACTTATTATAACTTTACCATTTAAAAAATTTTAAAATGTCACAAACAAATTCTTTGAACATAATTCCTTTTTATGTATTATTATTTACTATAACTTTGACGTTTACAAATTTGTATTTAATTATGTGACAATTTATATAAAAAGTATAAATAAATGCATATAACTACCAATCTTCCGTTTAAACTTTCTATCAAGAGCTTGAACATATCTTTTTGCAACTCTGTTATAAAACATCAATACAAGGTTTCCACGACACACATATTGTTAGAGATCAGATGCACAGCAGAATTAAATCAAATACAAAGCAGATAAATCAAGCACATAAAACACAGGAATTAACGTGGTTCGCCCAACCAATCTGGGCTACGTCCACACAACATAGGCATCGGCAATCTTATTAATCAAACAAGAGATTACATAAACTCTCACACACACAAACCATCCGTATGAATACCTGTTATATAGCAAGGAGAATCTAACTGCCTCATAAATCCTCTCAACTCAAATTTAGGATCCATTAACTCCCTCCCAACAAACTGGAGCTAAACTAGGAACTAATTCCTATTGTTGTCATCTATTGAGATTTTTCCTATTTTATTCAAAACAGAAAATCTCAACAATCTCCACCTTGACAACAATTCGCCTGATGCCCTGTTATTATTATTTTATCTTTTCTGCAAGCCAAGAGAAGCCAAACACCAGCGTAGCTTCTCCAACAAAACTGGTTTCGTGAACATGTCTGCACAGTTTTCCTTTTTATGCACCTTTTCAAGAGAGACTCCCCTTTCAGTGATAGCCTGTCTTACAAAATGGTACTTAATTGGAATATGCTTTGATTTACTATGATAGGCTGGATTCTTAGCCAAATGTATTGCACTTTGACTATCACAAAGTAACCTGATGTTGTCCTGTAACCTACCAAACTCACCAAGCAAACCTTTCAACCAAACCGCCTCTTTGCAAGCATGCAAAGCAGCAATGTATTCTGCTTCAGTAGTGGATAACGCGACAATGTTGTGTAGCTTTGACATCCAACTTATAGCTCCACCTGCAAGAGTAAAGACATACCCTGAAGTTGACCTTCTCTTATCCAAATCACCTGCAAAATTGGAATCAACATATCCGCAAACAAACTCACTACTCTTATTGTAAGTGATACAATAACTACTTGTGCCTCTCAGATACCGAAGCACCCATTTCACTGCTGACCAGTGTTCTTTACCCGGATTTGCCATGTACCTGCTGACAACCCCAACTGCATGTGAAATATCTGGTCGAGTACAAACCATCGCATACATTAAACACCCTACTACATTGGCATATGGAATTCGAGACATATAATCCTTTTCTTCATCTGTATTAGGACATAAACTCAAAGAAAGCTTAAAATGGGAAGCTAAAGGGACTGAAACAGGCTTCACATTATTCATACCAAACCTCAAAAGTATTTTCTCAATATACTTTTGTTGTGATAGCCATAGCTTACGATTGCTCCTGTCTATGAAAATCTCCATGCCCAAAATCTGTCTTGCTGCTCCTAGATCTTTCATATCAAATGTCCTTGCCATCTGAGCCTTCAACCTGTTGATTTCTTCTATGCTTTTTCTTGCTAAAAGCATATGTCATACCAAGATAATGAATATGCCATTATTCAACTATTTAAAATAAACACAATGATCATATTCACTTCTGACATATTTCTGACTCAACATGAAAGAATCAAACTTCTTATACCACTGCCGAGGCGACTGCTTCAGGCCATATAATGACTTCTTGAGCCTGCAGACAAATTTCTCATTGCGATGGTGAACAAACCCTTCCAGTTGTTCCATATATATTTCCTCATCTAAGTCACCATGTAGAAATGCAGTCTTAACATCTAACTGCTGCAACTCTAAATCAAGCAAAGCCACTAATGCTAACACAATTCTAATTGAAACAATTTTAACCACTGGTGAAAAAATCTCATGAAAGTCAATACCGGCTTTCTGAGAAAACCCTTTTGCAACCAGCCGTGCTTTGTACCTGTCTTCCGTATCATTCACACCCCGTTTCAGCTTGAAAACCCATTTACACCCCACAGTTTTCCTGCCTTTCGGAAGCTCAACCAGATCCCATGTGCCGTTCTTACTTAAGGCCATCATTTCGTCCTTCATGGCTGCTTTCCACTTGTCACTTTTCGAACCTTCTATTGCTTCCTGATAGCACAGAGGTTCATCGTCATTAGCAGTAAATGCAACAGAAGTGACATAATCATCATACCTTCTCGGTGGCCGTTTGATTCTTGTCGACCTCCTTAAGGATGTTTCTGGCGCTTCCTCGATTGGCTGACTACCCTCTGTAGGAACTTCTTGCCGATCAGTATCTGAGACCTGTTCATGATCTAAACCTGAACCCTGTTCATGTTCTGATTCTGAAACCTGTTCATGACTAGTATCTGAACTATGATCATCATGACTATCGTTAGAAATGCTATCAAACTGAATGTGCTAAAAGTCAGATACATCATCCTGTTTCAATCTACTATCTACATCTAACTGTACAAGAGAGGATTCATTAAACTTTACATCTCTGTTGATGATGATTTTGCGAGTAGTAGGATCCCACAATCTATATCCCTTTGTTCCAACACCATACCCAACAAAGATATACCTTTTAGACTTTGGATCTAACTTAGTTCGCTGATGTTTAGGCACTAGAGCATATGCATCACAACCAAACACTCTAAGTTTAGAATAGTCACAAGGGTGTCCTTTCCATACCTCTTGTGGAATCTTGCAGTCTATCACCGTCGATGGAGATCGGTTTATCACATAACAAGTTGTTGCCACCGCTTCCGTCCACAACTCCTTCGGCAACCCGACGTTACTCAGCATACTCCTTGCTCTCTCTAGAAGAGTCCTGTTCATGCGTTCAGCAACTCCATTTTGCTGAGGAGTATAAACCGTGGTCTTATGCCTCTCGATCCCTGCATCCTTGCAATAGTTGTCAAACTCCTCGGAAGTAAACTCACCACCATTGTCAGTTCTTAAACATTTTATTGTTCTACCAGTGTTGTTTTCTACCAATGCTCTAAACTGCTTGAAAACTGAAAAAACATCAGACTTTCTTTTCAACATGTAGACCCAGACCTTCCTAGAAAAGTCATCAATGAATGATACAAAATAAGATGAACCACCATATGAGGTTGTAGGGGCTGGTCCCCAAACATCTGAATGGATATAATCAAGTATGCCTTTACTAGTATGTTTGCATGTTTTAAACTTTTGTTTACTTTGTTTTCCAAACAGACAATGCTTACAGAAATCTAACTTTCCAGACTTTAGATTTGGAAGTAACTTGCGATCAGCCAAAATTTTTAATCCTCTTTCACTCATATGCCCCAATCTTTGATGCCATAAGTGAATGGAACTACTGTCATGTTTAGACACAGTAGACACAAAATCTGACCTTATACCTCCTTCTAACTGAAATAGATTTCCTACTTTCTTAGCTTTCATAACTAGTAAAATACCTTTGTAAATTTTCATTACTCCACCTTGAATTACAGTTTTATATCCATTTGAATCAAGTGCTCCTAATGAAATCAAATTTTTTCTTAAATCTGGTACATGCCTCACATCAGTTAATATTTTTGTTGTCCCATCAAACATTTGCAGTTGTATGCTCCCAATTCCCACAATATTACATGTTACATCATTACCCATGTACACAACACCATCATCAATTGATTTATATGTTCTAAACCATTCTTTATGGATACACATGTGGTTTGATGCACCGGAATCTAACAACCAACGTTGACCATGATTTGACACATTAACTGATAATACTTCATCACTCATACCTGAACCAGATGTTGAACCTGTATCTGTCGTATTTGCCTCCTTCTTCTCTATCGAAGAATCTGCTTTTGAAGTTTGCTGCTGTCGCTTCCAACAATCCTTCTTTAAATGCCCTGATTTGCCACAAAACCAACACTTTAGCTTACTCTTCTTCCCTTTCGACTTTGAACGTGAGTCGCTCGGCCTCCTGGAGTGTCTTTCTTTCGAACGACCTCTAACCATCCTAGCTTCTGATGTAGAGGTTTCATAATGCGACCTTCTCCTTGTTTCTTCCGATAATAAGGATGCAACTACATCATCAAACTCAATAGTTTCTGATGAACTAAGACTTATAGAAGTAACAAAATGATCCCATGATTTGGGCAACGAGCACAATAAAGTAATAGCTTTATCCTCGGATTGAATTTTTACTTCTATACTTTGTAATTGCACAAGAAGAGTATTAAAAGCATTTAAATGATTGGCAATCGATGTACCTTCCTTCATTCGCAAACTGTACAACTGTTGCTTCAGGAGAATCCTATTAGTTAAGGATTTGGTCATGTACAGTTTTTCCAGTTTCATCCACAAACCAGCAGCTGTTGTCTCTGACACGATATTAAACAGGACATCATCAGCTAGACACAATCGAATAGCACTTATCGCTCTTTCATCCGTCTCGGCCCACTCATTATCTGTGATGTTGTAAGGCTGTTTGGACTTGCCCAACAACGCCTTTGCCACACCATGTTGGACAAGCAAATCGTACATTTTCACCTTCCATATCTCGAAATTATTCTTGCCATTAAACTTCTCAATTTCAAAACGGGCACTTTGAGTTTTCGCCATTTGTATCAATCAAAAAACAATAATCTCCAAAAATAACAACTTTCAATAAATGAAGTTTGTGTTTAAATACTAGCAATTAACAAAACAAACTGCCTATGCCTTTAAAAAACAAGCAACTATCTGCCCTTTGTACGTCACATACATATATCTGCCATATGCCTATGCTTTAAAAAACAAAATTTTTCTTTTACTGCCACTGCGCAGCATAAATCCAGATTGCATAATTATCACCTTAGTAAATAAAAATTGGTGCGCCGATGGTAATAGTATCGATATTACAAACTGTATACAAGTTTTGTTTTGTTTTCAATACCAAGTCGAATCTCCAAAAAACAAACACGATTTAAATATCACCACCCATGACACAGTTATAATAGCACCAGCAATACGCACCAACCATAGCAATAAGCACCAACCATGACATAACAATACGCACTAACCCATGACATAGTTATAACAGCAATACACACCAACCAATGTCACAGTTATAACAGCAATACGCACCAACCAATGTCACGGCTCCAACAATTAGGTAATACGCAGACTCTCCACGCACCAGCAGTCAAAAAACATACAGCATGTAAACGCTCCAGCACGTCATACACAGGTTACTTTACCTCCAGCGCAGGTATATCAGCGCTCCAACAACAAATGTTATATCAGCGCTCCAGCACAGCACCAAATGTTATGTGGCACTTCTACGCTGGAGTATTCAAGCCGATTCACGCACAAGCTATTCAGCACCGGTTCACTGCACCAACAATACGCAGGTCTAGCGTGCTCCACGAGCCAGCAAATGCAGGTTCACTTCAGATTCAACGCACAGTCATATTTAAAGCTCGTTACCAGGTTTGATCATAATTGTCTTGAACCGGCGCTGCGTTATCAAACTCGGCAATCCAGACTCGGCAATCCACCAGCAGACTCGGCAATCCACACGCAGTTGGACAGCAGTCCACCACGCACAGCAATCCACACGCAGGTAATCTCAGCACGTCCAGCACGCAGACTCCAGGACGCCACGCACAGCAGTCAACAGCACCTCCAACATGCTCTGATACCAATTGTTGGAGATCAGATGCACAGCAGAATTAAATCAAATACACAGCAGATAAATCAAGCACATAAAACACAGGAATTAATGTGGTTCACCCAACCAATCTGGGCTACGTCCACACAACATAGGCATCGGCAATCTTATTAATCAAACAGGAGATTACATAAACTCTCACACACACAAACCATCCGTATGAATACCTGTTATATAGCAACGAGAATCTAACTGCCTCATAAATCCTCTCAACTCAAATTTAGGATGCATTAACTCCCTCCCAACAAACTGGAGCTAAACTAGGAACTAATTCCTATTGTTGTCATCTACTGAGATTTTGCCTATTTTATTCAAAACAGAAAATCTCAACACATATGTGAAATCACTTTTCAGATAATCAAATTTAGTTGCACCTCAAAATTTAGATAAGTTAAGTGTTTTATATAAATATGTCATTTTTTTGATATTATTTTTTTTAAATGTTTATAGTAATATTTATGGTTTTTCCTAAAAAGCTAATAACATGATTTTTTTCTAAATTCTTATTCAATTCGTTTAGTTAACGTATTACATTTCCATATGAATAAAACTAGTACAACCGCATATAACCAAAAAAATTATTGCAATAGGTAGAATGCTTTACTAATGCACACATTTACTTGATTAAGCATGTATAAAAAGGTTATGGGTCAATTTTAATTTAAGAAAAAAAAAATTACACATGTTATTGTAAAATGGACCATTGCTAAATAAATTTTGCTTATATCTAAATGAATGTTTTAAATAATAATGAGGAACTTATTAGAATTTGAATAATGTCAAATCCCTAGGAAATTGGTGGGTGGGGCCAAGTGGCACGAATCTAATTTTTTTAATTTATTAAAAATAATGGACCATTTTGCTAAATAAAATTTGTTTATATATAAATGAATGTTATAAATAATAATGAGGAACTTATCGTGGATGAACTTATTTGAATTGGAATAATCTCAAATCCCTAGGAAATTGGTGGGCTTGGAGTCGTGTGGCACCAATCTAATTTTTTTAATTTATTAAAAGTTAATGCAACCTAACAAACTCCGTGATACTCTACAACCATTGATAAGCATTAAGACTAGGCATAAACTGAGCATATTCCTTTGAGAATAAATATAGGCTCTCAATAAAAAAAAATAACAAATCCTCATCCACCTTAAGTTGAAAGGTCCTCAATTAAAAAAAAAACCGATCCTCATCCACCTTAAGTTGAAATAAGAAGCCTTAATTAGATTTTGATTAATTTCCTTCCTTTTTTTTTTCACAAAGTCAATATGGAAGGCATTGGTATAACAACTCTTTCAATGACATGTCTCCTTGAGAGCCATCTAACTTTATGGATTTGAAGAACTTAAAGAGTTTAAGTTGATGATTTATTTGAATAGATTTTGCATCCAAGAATATGCCTTATTTGTCAAATTCTCAACAAATAATAATTTATGGATTCTTTTTAAACAACAAATAATAATTTATAGATTCTTTTTGAATAAACATTTGATGTTCTAAATTTTATGACTAACTATATAATGAATACCTAGAAGATTATTTCCAACCAATAATGAAGCACCATCTATGGAATTTGTTATCGATCCTTTTTGGAAAGATCCCTTGCTTCCTTTAAATTATTAATTGCATTATATGCCATATTCTTTCTTCCATCATAAACATGTATGCCCCAACCTTTGTGAGCCTAGAAATATGGTATAAACAAAAAGATGTTTCACTAAATTATGATATGTACTTTCATATAGCATCAATGGAAAAAAGACACGTGATTTGCATATGATCTGTAATCCTTATTTTTTGGTATTTTTGGTGTTCATAAGGACATTGGAAAAAATAAAAGAGATTTGGGTAAATCTTCTTGCATAATCCAATAAACTATTTTCAGTGTTTAAAATTTTCATGGTGTGTAAAATCTGTTCTTTGAATCTTTCAAGAGAATTTTGATATATGCATCTCTTAAATTTAAAATTTTCCATTTAAGGAAGTCTCTAGGATTTCTACATAGGGACGCTCATTCTTTCACCATTTAAGGAAGTCACTAAGGCTTCTAGGTTGAGATAATCATTCTTTCACCATCTTCATCAAGTCCCTCTTCATAAACTTTACCCTAAATGAATCCATTTCGAAATTAGATCAAGGCATTAGTCTAGTAGGTGTTGATCAAATCTTAATTTATTTATGTTTCTCTTTTTCTTAGTAACTTTAAGTTTTCATTTCAACAATGTAATATTTATGTGTTATTGCCCTATGAAAGGGATTGCATTTGATAAGCTTGAAAAAGATAAAATATAACATTATTTGCATGTAATAATGATTTGAAATGGAGCAGATTAGTAATGTTGTGCTAATTCCCCATTCAGAATAAAACCCAATATGCTTATCATCTGCTTATCAAGTGCTTAAGGATTAACCAATTTTGCTTAATTAACTGGTTCCCATGAGAGTTTCTTATTTAAATGTTATAAACAATTTAACATAAAACATATTTCTTAACAAAAACAAAATAACATCAAAGAACATCAAAATACAACACACAACACAGAGATTTGATGAGGATTTCACCCCTCCTGGGCTACGTCTCCTTGGTCCAGCTTCCAATGCTTGGGTCTTTCTATTATTCTTAAAATTACAACAAAGGTGTGTTTACAATGCTCAAATGTCTCTGAAACCTATCTCAATGAGTTCAAAATACTCAAAAATGGCTATCTAGCCTCTTTTTGCAACCAATTTGGTGGAAAACTGAAGAAGTTATGACTTCTCCTAGTTCTCCCACTATTTGTTCCACAAATTGCTCCAAAACCGACAAGAACCCACATTTTCGCTCCAAAATCCGTTAACCAAGCAAGAATTTTGCTGCGCGGTGGGTCATAACCTATCAGCTAATCTTATCGCAAATCACAATCGACAAGTGCTGCGGGCTTATGGTCTGTGAATAAAATGGGCGATTTGCGATTGTGATATCGGTGGACCCGACGACACTATAAAATGGAACCGATAAATATATTGCATCTGGGAACTTATCGCAATCGGCAGAGAACCGGTAGGTAGTCATAAAATGGGACTTTATTTTCTACGAAGTGCGATTGCGATATGTGTTCCATCACATCATAACTCGAGTACGCTGGGGGTCGATTTCCGTAGTACTTCCCTTCGCCGATCTGCAATTTGTGATTTATTGCATCACAACCCTTCTCTACTCGGGGGCTGATTCTATAACACCTTTTCGCCTGCGACTATGATTTGTGATATGTGGGGGCCAATGGCAACCTTCCCCTTGGTTTCTCCTCATTCGCTGAAGACCTTGCCATATCATCTAATCCTGCCATGTAAGCAAGTCAAACTTGAACTTTTACTTGCTCTAACTTATGCATATGAGCTTGGATTTGAGTGTCATTCGCACCGTTGGATTCAGAATGATGAGATCTCCGATCTAAAGCTATGTTTAACAAAATTTTAACACTTTGATTTTTTAGCATAATTTTGAGCACCTGATCACTCCTCCCCACTAGAATGTTTTGGACCCCAAAATATTATATTGAGTTATTCAACAGATGAGGGTATTATTCCCTCACCTTCCCCTCTTCAATCTATTTGGACTATGATGGATTTGTACCTTTGAGACCCACTCGAAGATAAACAATATTTCCCCTCTTTGATGACCTCGTTATTCTGTCAAGTATGGTGTCTTGCTGAAGCTTATAAAGAAATTCTAGAGAAAAATCTTCAATTGATGGAATCTGTACACTTTCTCCTTGATATTCAATCAAATGAGCCTCATAAAATCTCAAATTTTCAACATTAACAATGGAATAAATTTGCATATATGAAGGCAAATCAAGCTTCAAGGCATTATTACCAATCTTTTCTAGAATTTTAAAGGGACCATAACGGATTGATTTCAACTTTTTACCTTCACCTTGACGCCTTTCCTTGCTAATGTAAAGCCAAACTTCATCCCCTACTTGAAACCGATGATCCACACGATGCTTATCATGCCTTGCCTTATACTCGCCTTAACTCTTTTCTAGTTGTTCTTGAACTGTTTGGTGAATCAACTAAATTTTCTCAATGAATTTCTTTGCTCTGTCTATGTTCTTGTGTCCATCTACAACTACATCTTTCTCAAATATGAAATTCAAAGGCGATTTAGGAAAATAACCAAGACATGCGTCAAAAGGCGAAGTTAGAGTAGAAGAGTGTTTTGCTCTGTTGTAAGGATGGTGAATATAATGCAACTGTTCATCCCACAACTTATTATGTTTGCTGCAATATCCTCTTATAAAATGAATAACTGTCATGTTAACCACTTCAGTTTGACCATCTGTTTGTGGATGGAAGGTTGTACTTTTCTTCAACTTGGTGTCCATCAAGTTCCATAAATTTGACCAAAAATTCCCAACAAATCGGGAATCACAATCACTTACAATAGAAGTAGGTAATCTAAAATGAACCCATACATTTTGAAAGAAAAGTTGAGTTGTTTGTTCAGTTGTAATTTGTTTTTTACAAGACATTAATATGCACATTTTGTTGAAACTATCCACAACTACGTACAAATAATCATGACCTTTTCTTGATAAAGGAAGACCTCCTACAAAATCCATAGAAACACCCTCCCATGGATGTGAAGGCACTGGAAGTGGTGTGTATAGTCCTAGTTTCCTATTACTAGGCTTACTGACTGTACACAATGAAAAAACTCTGATAAAACATGACACACTTTCAAGCATACAAGGCCAGTAAAAATACCTCTGAAGATTTGCCACTATTTTACTTACACCAAAATGTCCAGCAATAAGAGAAGTGTGCGCTTCCCTTGTGACATTTACCCTCTCTCCCTGTGGAACACAAAGTTTTCGCAAATGATAAAGAAGATTATCATGTACATGGTAGTCTAATTCCTCAACTTGGTGGCCTTGACTCAAGTTTGAATATACCTCTTGAAAGTCAGCATCATGTGCGTATTGTTCAATATAACTTTGAATCTACAAAAACAAAATGATTCTTGAGTAAAATGGATACATTAACAACCAGTCTAGAAAGCATATCAACAACTATATTATAAATACCTTTCTTGTACCTGATTACCAAGTGGAATTGCTGTAAGAATCCCATCCAATGAAAGTGCCTTGATTGCTGCAATTTTGTTTGAGATTGCAGATATTGCAAAGGTTGATGATCGGTGTGAATAATGGTTTATTTTCCCATTAAATAATGCTTCCATTTCTTCACACTTTACACCAATGCATAAAGCTCTTTATCATATGTAGAATAGTTAATAACAACACCATTAAAAATCTTAGAATGAAATGAAATGGGTTTACCATGCTGTAAAAGAACTGCACCCATGGCGTAGTCACTTGCATCTGTTTGTATTTCAAATGGTTGTTTCAAATCCGACAATGCTAAAATTGGGGCTGAACTAATCTTTTGTTTTAAAGCATCGAATGCTTTTTTCTGTTTGCCTCCCCACTGGAGGACAACCTTCACGCCGGTCAAAGCATGTAGTGGAGCTGCTATGGAAGAGAAATTGGCAATGAACTTCCTCCAGTATTTCGTTGCTCCAGAAAACTCCTTACTTTTGTGACTGATTTGGGTATTGGCCAATTCATAATGACCAAAACTTTAGAGGGGCCAATCTTCAGCTTAGCTCCTCCAATTATGTTGCCCAAATACAGTAAGGAAGTTTTCCTGAATTCACATTTAGACATCTTCATAAATAATTGTTCTTTTTTCAAGACACCCAACACTTTCCTCACATGCTTGACATGCTCTTCTCGTGATTTGTTGAATATCAAAATATCATCTAAATAGAAAATTACAAACTCATCAAGAAAGGATCTTAAAACATCATTCATAACTCTCATGAATGTAGATGGAGAATTGCAAAGACTGAAAGACATAACCAATCACTCAAACATTCCCTATTTGGTTTTAAAAGAAATCTTCCAAATATCCTCCTCAGCTATTCTAACTTGATGATATCCACTTCTCAAGTTTAATTTAGTGAAATATTTTTCATTCTTCAACTGATCTAGCAAATCATCTATTCTGGGCAGTGGGCATCGATTCTTTATGGTAATTTTATTCAAGGATCGATAATCCACACACATGTGCCAGATTACATATTTCTTAGGCACCAAAACAATTGGTGAACCACATGGCGAAGTAGAGAGATGAATTACACCTTTATCTAACAATTCCTGGACTTGTTTCTTAATTTCTAAACTTTCCAGAATCGACATTCAATACATACCGATATTTGGGAGTGGACAATCTTATTGTAACTAAATTTCGTGTTGAATTCCTCTTTTTGGTGGAAATCCCTTTGGTTATTGAAACACATCTCCATATTGATTGACCACATCAACCAATTCGGCTTTAAGCTTCACGTCATAACTTGCAAAGGATTCACGCTCCATGTCATTCTTCTCCTTGATCATAAGGAGCACAAGATTCTTGCTGGAATTGACAAGTCGCTTCATTTTCCTTGCACTTGCTAAAGACATATTAATCTTTCTACGATGTGCTCTCACAATATGCTCCACTCCATCTTTGAACAAATGATATTTGTTCTCAAATATATGGAAAATGGCTTTCGAGTCATACAAATACGGGCTTCCCAGCACAATTCCAGAAATATCCAGCAACACTACATCTAATTCGACTTCATCAACGAAATTGGCAGTATTAGCAAACCTGAAAACACATTTCGTTGTGACTTGAATATTTGCCTCCTTGGTTATCCAACCAAACGGATACGATTTATGATGAGGCATGGTTTCTAGATTCAACTTCTTGACCAATTCTGTAGAAATTAAATTTGTTTGGGATCCACTATCAAACAACGTATCAATCTTGGTGTGTTTGGAAATAAATTTGATATGGAACAACTCAATTCTATTTTCTTCATTGAAGTATTGTTGGATTTATTTGCTGCGCTGGTGCTTGCCACGACTTCCTCTTTGCTTGTTTTTGCACAGTTTTTCCTTTAGTGAATGTGGCTGCAATCTTTGTTTCATCACCTAAGTCAAAACCCAAGTCTTGTTGTACAACAATGTTTGTCTTCTATTTCCCTTTATTGTTAAATTTTTTTTGTCTTAATTCAAGATGAAGCTTCCAGCAATGCGCTTCATCATGACCCTCTTTGGAACAATTCTTGCACATGGGTTTCTCCCCTTCTTTCTTAACAAAAGAATTTTTCTTCTACTTTCCTTTAGATTTCTTTCCTTTTTCACCACTCTGAAATGACTTCTTCTTACCTTATTCTTATACATTTTTCCCTCTTGCTTCGAGGTGTGTATCTTGAATATATACCTCATCAAGATTCGTGGGATTAAAAATAAGAATGGTGTGTTGAAGATAGCTATGAAGACCTCCTATGTATTTCAACCAAGGATAATTTTAGGGGCGAATGTTCGCCCTTTGGCGAAATTAAGGGGTTTTAAATTTTTAGTGGGCGAATATTTTGTATCATAGTACATTTTTACAAATCACCTCAAATAGCCCACCTTGTTTTAAGGGAGAGGGTAAAAAAGGTAAATTTAGCCCTTGAAATTAGGACTTACAACTTTCCATTCGCCCATTTTCAAGAATAGGTTTTATTTAAGTGAATCCTATGGGCCAAATACCATATTTATAAAAGAGGTATGGTAAATTAATAAAAACATAAATAAATGAGAGGTATGGTAAATAAATAAAATATTTTTTATATTTACTCCATAAGTCACCTTATATACATGTAAGGGTGTAAACAAATAAAAATATAAGTAAAGTGGAGGTATGGTAAATAAATAAAACGTCTTTTTATACTTACTCAAAAGGTATGGTAAATAAATAAAAATATAAATAAACTAGACGTATCTTAAAATGGTAAACAAATAAAACATTTTTTATATTTACTCCATAAGTCACCTTATATTTACAAACACTCAAAAAATGGGTTATATTTAGGTGAAACCTATGGCCAAAATACTATGGGACAAATACCATGGACTAGATTGTTATTAATACTATGCAAAAAACCATTATTAACCCTAATATTAGAATTAATAAAAATAAAAATGGCACATGGTATTCACCCATGGTATTCACCAAAATGGCACATGGTATTGACCCATGGTATTCACCTGGAATGTAGCCTATTTAATGGGGGAATTAAACCATCATGTAGCCTATGCTAAGATTCACTAGGACTTTACAAAATTTTATTATTTAGTGAAAGACTCGCCAAGATCTTACAAGATTTTATAATTGAGTAAAATATTCGCCTATGCCTGGTGACAGATTCGCCAAAAAATTATATATACATATTATATTATTGATAAAATCGCCTTCCATTTTTCCTATATACCATGGAGATTCGCCCATTTATTATATTTATAAATTTAGGGGGGGCTCTTAAAATTTTCCCTGATTTCAACAAAGTATGTTGTGACTGCAAGTCTACTCCTAGCATAAGAGCTTTTCTCCTAAACTCTTGAGTATACTCTTGCACATTTTGACCTCTTAACTGTCTAAAAATTTTCCAATTCATGATAGCTTTTTGCATATGAGCTAAAGGGTAGAATTGTCTTTTTATAACAACAATGAAATCAGACCAAGTAATAGAGGTCTTACCATGTTTTTTGAATCGTCTTGAGTCCTTGATTCCCACCAAATGAGTGTTGCATGCTCCATTCTCAATGAAGCCAACTGAATTTTGATATCATCCTCTTGAAGGTTCTGAATCCTGCAATAGACCTCCAACCGACGAATCCAATTATCAAGCTTCTCTGCATTCACTTGACCATTATACATGGGTAACTCAAATTTAACATCTAGTTTAAGTAGAGGTGATTTTCCAGCTCCTTTTGAAGAATGATGATGAGTATGAGTAAGGGTTGTATTAGTGGAAGAGTGTGAAGACACTTGTGAAGAAGAAGATGAAGAAGATAGTGGAGAGGGTGGAGGTTTGTCTCCATTCTCATTACCTCTTTTTCCATTACCTTCTCCTGAAGAACCTTCTCCATTGGTAGGTTTGGAACTTTCTTCTTGCAATCTACTATTCCTCTCTTCATAGAGGACATTAACCATCTCATTCATATCAAAAAAATCCTTTCTGAATGCTCTTTCATCATCGGTCATGGTAGGTTTTCCTTCATGAGACATGGTATCTGAAGAATCAACTGCAACTTCTACAACTTGAGGATGTACTAGTGTAGAATACTTTGGAAACCTTACTCTTCTTCCACTTGAACCAACTACAAGGCTTTCAACCAGCTTCCCTTCTCCTCTTTTGATTTTTAACCTTGTTAGCATGATACAAAACTAGCAAACAATACTCCTTATTTGCACAAGCAAATCTAGTAAAAAAAAACCAATGCTCTGATACCAACTTGATCTGAAATTGAGCAGATTAGTAATGTTGTGCTAATTCTCCTTTTAGAATAAAACCCAAGATGCTTATTATTTTCTTATTAAGTGCTTAAGGATTAACCATTTTAGCTTAATTAATTGATTCCCATGAAAGTTTATTATGTAAATGTTATAAATAATTGAACATAAAACATATGCTGAACAACAACAAAATAACAACAAAGAACATCAAAATACAACACACAACATAGATATTTAATGAGGACTTTGCCCTTCCTAGGCTATGTCTCCTTGGCCCAACTTCCAATGCTTGGGTCTCTCTATTATGCTCAAAATTACAAAAAAAAAGTGTATTTACAATGCTCAAATGCCTCTAAAACCTATCACAATGAGTTCAAAATACTAAAAAAATGGCTATCTAGTTTCTTTTTGCAACCAATTTGGTGGAAAACTAAAGAAGTTATGAATTCTCCTAGTTCTCCCACTATTCGTTCCACAAATTGCTCCAACACCGACAAGAACCCACAATTTCGCTCCAATATCCGCTAACTGAGCGAGAATTTTTCCGCTCGGCAAGCCATAACATGTCATCTGATCCTATCGCAAATTGCAGTCGGCAAGTGCTACGGGCTTATGGTGTGTGAATAAAATGGGTGATTTTTGATTGCGATATCGACGAACCCGATGACACTATAAAATGGAACCGATAAATATATCGCATCTGGGAACTTATCACAATCGGTGAAGAACTCGTGGGTAGTGATATGCGGGGGCAAATGGCGACCTGCCACTTAGAACCTCCTCATTCCCTGAAGACCTTGCCACATCATCCAATCCTATCATGTAAACAAGTCAAACTTGAACTTTGACTTGCTCTAACTTCTACATACGAGCTCAGATTTGAGTGTCATTTGCACTATTGGATTCAGAATGACGAGCTCTTTGATTTGAAGTTAAGTTTAACAAAATTCTAACACTTTGATTATTGATCATAATTTTGAGCATCTAATTAAATAACCTTAAAATAGGGTTGACAACATCATATTTATTGTTGTTTTATGCATGTTTCAACCATAAACCTACATTGTTTTCCTTCAAACAAATTTTCCCCTTTGATAGAATTGTTCCACTATTGATCTATCATTAATTTGATATCTTTAAGTCCTACTATATGCCATCGTGTGCTCTAAATCTACATACTTTACAAACACTAACTTATAACATCACTCCTCTAAATTACATTAGTCTTAAGGAAGTTTATTTGAGCTTTGAGAACCTTATATCTTAGTCTTTTTAGGCTTCGTTGGTACCTCTCCTCCAATCATTAGACCTTGCATCACCATAAAACCTTTCTTCATTAAATATCCTTAGGTGATATGTATAAGGAAGCCTCCCATTTGGGATTCAATTCACCACTAAATAGCTGGAGAGAAACCACTGAGGTGATTGTGGCGGCCAATCTCTTGTTGCTATAAGACCTAGGTTGCCAAGTGGGGCTTTGCACTAGGCTTAGTAGATTTTTGTGAAATTTTTGGCATCATTGCTAGCAATCTAGTGCAACCTATGACTAGCATGCTAGATTTATTATAATAGATCTATTATTTGGAGTTGGTTTTCTTGTTAGGGCTTCTAGATTAATTTATGGTGTCCATGTGTTGTTATTTTTATTTGTTGTTATTATACTTTTTATTTATTTCTTTGTTTATAATAGTGGTGTAAGAGCTAAGGGAAGAGCACCCTATGTAGCAGAGGTTATACATGGGTAGAGAAGAGTGGTGTCTATTGAATGGATGCGACCTAGGTTGATGAGAGACTGTGAGTGAAAATGAGGCTTGAAAGCTAAGTCAAGGTTATATGAGCATAATATTGTTTCTTGAGTGGAGGTTAAGAGATAAATGCAAATTATAGATTAGCACATGCTTGAGACATAGTGAGAGAAAGGTCATGTACTTGCATGGATGAGATAATATAAATAGGATGATGGTGTTGAACCTTCATGAAGGGGCCAACATGTTATGCACACCCTAGAATTTTTCGTCCAAGTTGTAAATCTTAGTCATAAGAAAGATGTATTCATAAATATTGTTGTAAGACTTATTATTCATTCATACATGTTGTAGCACGACAACACATGATGTTATTCTTCTCATGCATAGAAAGAATGGAGGATCAAGTTGTGGAATGAACCGTTTGAATAGGTTCAAGGGTGACAAGTATATTTACATGCTAGTTTGTCATAAGACCTATTATTCATGCATATATGTTGTAGTGAAGTGCCACATAGATTTATATATGATCAAATTGTTGAATGGACCACTTGAATAGGTACTAAGGTGGTCCTTATTCTTGCATGTTAACTTGAGAAGGAATGTGAGATAGTTGATAAACCATGTATGAAAAAATATGTCCTCGTTAATTGAATGATACAATAATTGGTCACCCATATGTTTAGTTGGTGCTGAATTTTCTATTCAGACATTAACAAAAATATGAAGACTAAGTTAATCTTCTCAAGTCAAACTTAATACAAAAATTATTAAAGTACTTACCTTAAACTTGACTCTCTTATAAAATTGATTTGATATAATCATTAACAAATTTAAGCATATCATATTTTCATTACAATTTACCTTTCCATCTAAAATAAAATAATAAATCTATTATTATAAACTATTTTTTCCACAAAAAAAATCCATAACAATTTATAAAAGACGTGTTATTTTCTTTATATATTACCGTTTTTTTTTGGTATTATCTCTGATTTATTTCGCAAAAAAGTCACTCAAAATTACCAGTGTATACATGCAAACAGGTCAAATGTGTCTGGCTACTTCTATCTATATCTGAAAAAGAAAAACAACTATACTGTGAACAACAGAGAGGCAGATCCATTTACCAATTTCAAAATACTCTTCGACAATGATCAACAAACCAATCATCAATCATCAAACATAAACCCCAAACAGCTGAAAGTACATATATCGTTCAACACAATCTCCATTAGTTGCTGCTGTTTCCCTGGTTCAACACACTGAAGCAACTGATATTTCCAGATTTTATACACAGTGTAACGCTTTTTAGAATGGAATCTAACATCTCTTAAAAGGAAAAATACGTTCTTAGTTATTAAGCTACTCAAGCTCTATAATTTATCTTGAATTTTTTTTTACATATCATTATATTATTACTTACATGTTTAAAAATTTGTATTTAATGTTGTGGTTTTTACAAATTATTATATTTTGAAATGTTTAAAAAAATGTATTTTGACATGTTTAAAAATTGTATTTTTATGGCACAAAATTTTTTCCTAAACATTTTTGAAAATGATTCATTATAATTTATATAAAACTATAAATAAATGCCCGTAACTAATTTTCTTTTCTCTTCTATACTGCAAACCTCTTATTTGTAGTGAGTGGTATACCTCTTATTGGTAGTAACTTGGATTAAATAATTTTGGAGAATGGAAATAAGAAAGATTAAGGAATATTCTATTTAAATTCACTATAAGAAGTTGAACATATTTTTTTTAACTCATTATAAAACATCAATACAAAGTTTTTATGTTTACTTTCCTGTATCACTAAAATCACTATATACATGTGGAATTGTTACCGATCACAATTCATGACTATGGACAAGTTTATTTTTTCAATAATTTCTAAATAACCAAATTTAACTGCAACTAAAAATTTAGGTAAGTCACATGTCCTCTACAAATATGTCATTTATAGTAATATTTATGATTTCTCCTAAAAAGCTACCAACAATATACTCTTTTCCTAAATTCTTGTTCATTTTGTTTAGTTCACAGATTACATTGGTATATAAATAAACTAAATTAAATATTCTTATCATAGATTTTTGAGTAATTTCTTTCCTTTTTTCCACAAAGTCAATAGAAGGCATTGGTAAAACAACTATTTCAATGACACATCCTTTATGATTTATTTAAGTAAATTTTGCATCCAAAAGTATGCCTTATTTGTCAAATTCTCAGTAAATAATAATTTTTTTTTTAAAGTATCTGATGTTCTCAATTTTATGACTAACTATATAATGAATACCTGCAAGATTATGCATATCATTTTTCAAAATTATTTCTAACCAATGATGAAGCACCATCTCGGAATTTGTTGTCAATCCTTTTTGGAAATATCCCTTGTTTTCTTTAAATTATTAATTTCATTATATGCTATCTTCTTTCTTCCCTCACAATATTTTATATCCACCATCTTGGAATTTATTGTCAATCCTTATTGGAAAGATAGCTTGATTCCTTTAAATTACTAATTTCATTATATGCTATTTTTTTCTTCCGTCACAATCATTTATGCCCCAATCTTTGTGAGCATAGAAATATGGCGTAAACCACAAGATGTTTCTCTAAATTAAGATATGTACTTTCATCTAGCATTAATGAAAAAAAGACATTTGCATATGATCTGTAATCTTTATTCTTTGGTATTTTATTTAGTGTTCATAAGGGCATTACAAATAAGAAAGAAGATTAATATTTTGAGAGGGATAAATCTTTTGCATAATTTAATGAATTATATTCATACTCAATAAAATTCTTTGCTAGTTGCCGTCATCAATGCATACGTTGTATTTAATAATTCATTTCATTTGTACATATATTCGTTTTGCTTGTGAAAATTTTATGGTTTTTTGAATTGGTATAACCATTAGCGAATCAACATGCAATTCCAATCCCTTATTTTCCAGCTAACTTATTTTATTTCACATTATATGCAATTCATGATTGTTTTTCTTCATATTTAGTGACTTTCAACTACTTATATTTAGTTTTCGCCATAAAACTCTCATTTTACTGCCACTTTTCTTCTTCTTTAGTTGTTATGTTCTTCTTAAAATTCTTCCACACATTTTTTATTGCACCTAAATAAATAAGTTTTTATTGAAACCAAAATGATGCTCCTCTTTATTTGTTGATTTCAAACTTATGATGTAATACACCATTTTTTTTTTTTTTAAGACTGGAACTTTTTACCCAAAAACAATTTTTTCTATGTAATTGGTATATAATAAAAAATCAAAATTAATTAGGTATAGGATAAGAATGACCATAAAATTTATTAATTTATAATTAAAAGATTAAGTACTCTCTTTCAAAATTTTATTATATATTTACACACAACTCTGACTAAAAGTTCACTGGGCATAAAGTAAACAATGACAGAGTGTTGAATTAAGGCATTCCATGGTGTAAATGTCACTAGTTCCAAACTTTGTGAGAAAATTTTTAGCCATGCTAAGAGCTGGTTGACCCAAGCCCTGTGCTATTTGATGGCTTAGATGCCCCTTAGTAACAACTACTCAAATTTGATGGTTTAGATGCCCCTAAGTAGCAGCTACTGAAACCACAAGTTAATCTAGCAAACAAACCATATAAATAAGTTAAATGACCTATGAACATTGATAGGCTTAGGATACTCATGCAACTAAGAAAAACAAATGTGACTGAAAACCTTTCAATAATGCAAATAATCACAAATCCTTATTTATAAAATGAAAGTAATTTAATATATTTAATCACAACCTTTTATTAAAGAGTGATGACAAAATACTCATTTTTATTAAATCTTAGACATACATGTAATATTTTTAATAAAAAAACTCTAAAATCTAGCATTCTCTTTTTTATATTGAAATGCTCTTCATAATTATATGTAAAAATAAAGTTTTAACCCTTTTAATTTGTTAATGTTAAAACCTTACCTATTTCATGTAGTTTGAGATACTATCATAGTAAATACTCTAAAATACATTGTGTGTATATCATATCCTACACCATTTAAATTTTGAAACAAGCCAAATGGATAGTTCCAACTTTTACACCACCAATTCACCAATAATGAACAAGGTGCCTGCAGTGATACTAAGATAACTACGACCTATTGACCAAACAATACCTCAATGATGAAATAAACCAATGAGTTGTTATTTGGATATTCATCATTTCACTCTGTATTTATAGGTTATAGAGTCATCCTCAATTAAAATTTATAGGGAGAGGAAAATATCTTAAAGATGTAGTTTAAATTCAAATTGGGTTCACCATTCAAGAATCATCATGTTATAGCCTACATGCATGTCATTAAAGTATATTTTATTGGGTTAAGATGTAATTTAAATTCAAATTGGATTCACCATTCAAGCATCATCATGCTATAGCCTACATGCATGTCATTAAAGTATATTTTACTATGTTGTTTTCTTTCCACTTACCTCGTTTGTTTTGAGTCAAAGCTGAAATTTATTGAAATTTGATATAGCAGGCAATGACCTACTTTCTCTAGTGAAGAGATTATCCTTCTCGGTCATCCTTTGTGCAAACCAACTTGTGAACAACAGGGAGTCAGACCCATTTTCTAATTTCAAATGTTAAGTGTGAAGCCAAACCGACGCACACTGTGCTAATTTTAGCATTGACTCCCTGACACTTCGTTGTCTTCTTCAGCTTCAGCCGTCACCGCCATATCCACTCCAAACCTACCACACCGCCATTAATTTTTAGATCTTCATCTAAATCACATGTAGAATTTTATATCCTTCTTCAGCCTCTATAAATTTATATTTTCTCAGCCTGAGCAAGGCAAGTCAAAGACAAGGTCTATTGTGTAATCAAAAGTGATTTATGTTCTCCAGTTATTCATTTTATCTCTTCTGTTGTCAATTTATCTCTTCTGTTGTCTGAAAAATTTTGTTGTTGCCCTTTGTGTCTATCAACTGGTATCAGATGCAGTAAGTAGAGATCTCTTTGGTTGTTTTCTGTGGTTATTTGTGCCCTAGACTCTGCTTCTGTTGTCTGAAAAATTTTGTTGTTGCCCTTTGTGTCTATCAACTGGTATCAGATGCAGTAAGTAGAGATCTCTTTGGTTGTTTTCTGTGGTTATTTGTGCCCTAGACTCTGCTTCTGAACTTCCACGTGAAGAAATTCGCGGTCCTGTAACTCTGTGGAGAAACGTTGTTGTATGAGGCCTGCGTGTTGTAAGCTCTCTGGAAAAAACGTTGTTGTATGAAGCCTATGCATTGTAAATTCTATGGAGAAAGAGTAGCAGAGCGATGGAAGGTCCTGATGCAGGAGACCACGACATCGAATACTACAAAAACCATCAGAAAGATTGATCACTGAAAAGAAGAGAGCGGAGATCCACGTCTAGGAATGTGGAAACTAAAACACAATTGTTGCCAGAAAAAAAGGACGTGGACATATGGTGAAACACGCTAAGAGCGAGTGCCGAAAGGTGGAGTTCCATGTTATGTTGTAAGCTTTTCAAATAAGCATGTATGGGTGAAGTGATATGTCATAAGTTTTCAAAAGAGCATGTATGTGTGAAGTGAGCATGTATGTGTGAACGTGAGTGGAAAGTTTTTTTTAATTTATTATTATGGCCTCACACATTTTCAAGGTTGGATTTTATGTTTTTTTTTTTAACATAGAAGTATAGTTTATTAAAGGAACTAGGTTAATTGTTTGTTTTGAAGGAGTAATCAAGTGTGTTTTTTAAGTGGCAAGAGAATTAAGGTTTAAAAAAAGAAAAAGAGAGAGATGGGGTTAATAATTAAAGTTTTGTTTTTAAGTGGAGATTTTTCTTTTGGGGCGTGTATTCTATTGACAATGGAGACAAAAGTTACAAATATGGAGAGGTTGAGCAGGGTTAATTTTGCCTTATGGAAATCACAGATGGAGGATATACTGATTTTGAAGTATCAATATTTGTCGATTGAGGGCACAACAAAGAAACCTTCATCGATGACGGATGAAGAATGGAATAAGCTAGATAGAAAGGCGATTGCAACAATCCACCAATATCTAGCAAAGAATGTGTATTTCAATGTGTCGAGAGAAAAGACGGCAGAAGGATTATGGAAAAATATCCATAATATATATGAGAAGAACAGAACATCAAAAAAAGTGTTCTTGATGAAGAAGCTTTATAATCTCAAGATGAAGGAGGGTGCTTCAGTTGTTGAGCACTTCAATGCATTTAATATTATTACTAATTACTTGCCTCTGTTAAAATCATTCTAGATGATGAAATTAGAGTCATTTTCTTAATGTGTTCTATGCCAGATAGTTAGGAAAATTTAATTGTAGCTATATCACTTCAACAACTGCAGGGACCCTGAAATTTGATGATGTTGGCAATAGTTTAATGAATGAGGAGTTGTGATGCAAGTCAATTGCGGAAAACTAGGGAGGAGAAGCTCTAGCTCTAGCTAATTGTGGTAGGAGAATTGATCGAGGCCAACAAGGGCGATCAAGATCAGGAGGCCGATAAAAATCAAGGAGGGGAAGGATCATCTGCTTTCATTATGGCAAAACCAAGCACATGAAGAAAGAATGTCGATTTTGGAAGAAAGGACAAAAGGATCAAAGACCAGCCAGTACAGATCACAAGTCATCTAACACAAATGAAGGTGACACTACTACTGTAGCCACAGATGGTGATGTGTTGTTTACTATTTCAGTAGAGGATGCATGTATATATACATCTAGCAGTAGCTTTGATTGGATCCTTGGCTCTGGGGCATCTCACCATGTAACCCCATGCAAAGATAGTTTTGTTGCATATAATCCTGGTGATTATGGTAGAGTCCATTTGGGGAAATCATTTTTGCAGTACTGTAGGAGTGGGAGATGTCCATATCAAGATGAATGATGGACAAGATATATTGTTGAAATAGGCCAGACATGTACTAGAAATGCGCATGAGTTTGATCTCTATGGGACGAATGGATGATGAAGCCTATTCCACAAGCTTTGGAAAAGGAGGCTGGAAAATTAGCAAAGGAGAATTGGTCGTGGCCAAAGGACCCAAGACATGAACATTATACGCATTGGAATCACTGATAGGAAAAGTAGATTTGGTTGTTTTCATAAAAGAAGGAAATTCAACAGATCTGCGGCATAAGCTCTTGGATCACATGAGTGAGAAGGGCTTAAAAATCCTTGTTGGTAAAAATTTATCGCCAAGTTTGAAATCCTACAATCTTGATCTTTGTGAGAACCGTATATATGGTAGACAAAGAAGGGTTTCATTCCTTAGAGGTGGCCATGAAAAAAAGAAAAATGTGTTAGAATTGATCAACTCAGATGTGTTTGGACCTGTTAACATCAAGTTATTAGGAGGAGCATCATATTTTGTAACATTTATAGATGATGCATCTAGGAAGGTTTGGGCCTATCCTATGAAAAGTAAAAGTGAAGTGTTTGGAATATTTCAAAAATTCCATGTTGTTGTTGAAAGAGAAACTAACAAATTGCTCAAGTGCTTGAGAACAAATAATGGTGGAAATATTTCTCAAATGCATTCAAGGAATATTGTAATAGGTTTGACGCAAAGCATGAGAAGACTGTGCCTGGTACCCCTCAACAGAATGGTGTCGCAGAAAGGATGAATCGCACCATTATGGAAAAGGCATGAAGTATGTTGTCCAATTCTAGTTTGGAGAAGAATTTTTAGGCTGAAGCAGTTAGGACCGCTTGCTACATTATAAATAGATCTCCAACTACAGCCTTGGATGGTAGTATCCCTGAAGAAGTTTGGACTGGTAAGAAGCTGAATTATTCTCACTTGAAAATCTTTGGATGTGAAGAATTTGTACATATTCCCAAAGAAAATAGAACTAAGCTAGATGATAAATCTATGAAATGCATTTTTCTAAGATATGTAGATGAAGAATTTGGTTATCTTCTATGGGATACAGTCAAACATAAAATTATTAGAAGCATGGATGTTATATTTAATGAGTCAGAAATGTTTAGGAGAATTGTAGGTGAGCTGGAGGTCAAGAAAGTTATTGACAGGTTTGAAGAGCAGCATGAAGACATCCCACCAATGCAAGAGCATCTAAGATAATTGTTTTGGGGGTTTTGTTTTAATTTGGAGGACCAACGTATGAAAAAGATGTAACACTGTAATGCCTAACCTTGTGAATAATATTAATATCAAAGCAGAGGGCTGCTATAAAATTTCACACAGTGATATAGCTTGTATGGTGGCGAGCAGAAACAGAGAAATAATATGATTATCACAGTTTTCAAATTGAAAATTAAATAATCATAAGTATGAAAACCTTTAAACTATGTTCAGAAGGTTTAAGAGAATATGCTTAAGCTTACAAAAGATGCTGATGATTTATTGATTCAGAGGGAATTAATTAAACAAACAGTCCATTAATTCATTCTCTTTATAGATTATCACTTCAGAAGCTTATAGGAATAGATTGAAACCCAATTATTCCTACCTAATTATCTCTGTAAGACATAAGAATATGAAGAAAAACATAATGAATAATACTGGAAAAACTTATAGGAAACACAAACTGTGTAAAACAGAATTCAGAATCCTTTTCTTTGTATTAATGATCCAGAAAAGTCAAGTACATCAGATGTTTAGAAATGCTTCTTCAAAGGTGCAACCCTTAATAACTAGTGAAGAGAGTTATTTATACAACAATAGAACTAAGAAGATATCCTAAATTGTTTTTACAAAAATAGATTATTATAAAATCAAAATAAGACTGCTAGTTGATTTAACACTATTTTGATGTTGCACTATTGGTGACAATCGTTGAAAAAACTGAAAATTGTTGAAGTTGGCTGACTGATCCTCCAAAAGTTGAATGTTGTTCAATTTTCACGTTGGATGTCATATTTACTTATGAACTTTCATCTGATACACTTTGACTTGTATTTCTTTATATGTATCCTTTGTTTAGTCTTTTACCATGAATGCTCTGCCATCTGCTTTTACTTTTACCAGTCACACTAATTCACATCATCTAGTATCTTTTACTCTTAACCTACATTTATGTCTTTAGTAAAAGTTAATTTCACTAAAGACCTGTTTGACTTCATGTGAAAATGTGATATGTTGTTGCTGATTTATCTTTATTTTAACAGTTACTGCCTCTGTGTAAATGATTTCTTCTGCTCTATGTTTAATTGTCTTTTCCTTCTGAATAAAGCCTTTTGAGTAGATTTCTTTGTGAATCTTGGGGTAAACAGGTTTTGGAACTTGTATCAAAACTGTTTATCTAGGCTTCTGGCCTTCTAATCACCTGCAAAATAAAACAATTTATTAATAAAAACGTAGGTTGGTAGCGAGGTGATAATGGTTTTAGGGAACATGAAAGTCTGTGGATGGAGTCCGGAACCTGTTCGAGAGGTAAACAAAGGTGAAATTGGGTTGCAGATGCTCAGGGCGGCGCAAGAAGGCTTAGGCGGGTTTCAGTGAAAAAACGAGTGAAAAGAGTGAAAACGAGGGTCTTCGGTGTTTTAACGGGTAACGGCTAGAATTGGCGTAGAATTTTATAATGAAGAGTGGATGGTTTCAGCCCATGCGAGGAGGAAGTATTAAGGTTCACCGCACCACTTTTGGCAGGCGGGCGGTTTTTCCATGGGAGCACGCGAGTTCACGTAAAGCTGCCACGTAACTGAAAGGGGCCCAAGCAAAACCGTGAATCTCGCGTGCTCTTAGGCTGGTAAAGCTCATAAAAGAAATCAACGCGATATGGATGTGCGCCGTCATATTTGGGGGTGCAAGATCTAACGCCTGTCGCGCGGTGGAAATGCACGGAGGGAAATCGGACGAAGATTAGCGGGGCCCAAGGGGATAATTACAATGGATTTGTAATTAATTAATGAATAAAGCGGCTTAAAAATATAATGAACAAGTTTATGGAGTAGGACCAAGGTTAAATGCGGCAGGGTTTGTTAACCGCACCAAGGGAGTGGGTTAAAAGGTTTTGTATATCAGGAAAATGTGAATATTGCAGAGGTTTGTTAAGTAATGCGGGGGGCACACAAAACTTAGAATATAGGGGCTTTATGGGTTTTTTAAGCGTATCGCGGAGTTAATTAAGTAATGCAGGGGATGATTTTCAAAGGGAAATGTCTAGGGAAAAGGGTTAAAATTAAGGGGAAAAGGTTAAAATGAGGGGAAATGGTATTTTTCAAGGGGAAAGGGTTTCACACTAGGGAAAAGGAGTTTTTTGGTAGGGGAATGAGTTTGGAGGGTAATTTGCTAGGAAAATGTCTGAAACCAAAGGGCAAGGGTGAAAATGAAGGGAAAAGGGTATTTTCATAAGAAATAATGGGATAATGGAAAATTAGTAAATATGTAGTGGGGGGGGTGAAATGAAATGAGGGGAAGTTAATCAAATCAACTAGTGAACATCTTTTCACTTTCATAACTGCTCCTATACACTGAAACATTGAATCAAGCATGATAAATGTGCTTATGCTTTAACAACCTTGTATTTCTGCAACCTTTCTTCTACCTACCCTTTACTCCTAACATGTTTTACTTATTTTTCAGAGTGCATTTAAGCTAGCAACTCAATATTTCTTTTCATGAATAATCTACCTCTATACCTTATTCTCTCCATTGGCTCAAATTAAACTGTTGAGCCAATTTTATTTTCTACCTATGACAATCAATTTAAAACAAATCCAATTATGATTAAACTGCATAATTGGATTAAATAAACTAGTGTGGCATCTAAACAAACTACACACAACTATTATTTTCAAAAGTGAATTAGAGTAAAAGTAGTGGCATTTAGATTTGCAACACTTTCAAAGTTTATTTCTTTTTGCTTTTCTCTCTAACCTAACATTTTATTTTTGTCTTCATTTTCTAGGGCATCTATTATAACATTTTCTTTGATATGGACATATTTATCAAAATATTTCCTAACATTTCAATTCAGCATTATTTTTGTCCATATCCTAAATTAACATGTTTTTGAAAAAAAATTTCATTTTTTGGACTAATTTATTTTAACTTACCAAAACCAAAAAATGCTACAACATCAGCTCCATCTTAGGACTTCTTTCTCCTGTAGAATGCTAAGAACTTGCAGATCCATGTGCCTTCTCCTCAGGCTATGGAGTCTTTTGCTGTAAAAAATCACACTAACAACTTGAAAACTAAAAGAAACCGGACTTTTTACAATGGTAGTAATAAAATCTATTTCAACTTCTCAATACTGAATGTAATGTTTGGGAAACCTTCCATTTACAAGATAAGTGGAATATAGCCCCTCAAGATTTTGTAGTACAAAAGTGTTGTTTCCCTTCACTTCAGCAATTGCTAAAGGTCCAAACCACAGGTTCTCAAACTTTCCATGTTTTCCCTTTTCTTCTCTCCTGGAATCCCATCTTAGAACTAGATCACTTTCCTTGAAGTCCCTTTCCCTGGCTTTTCTGTCAAACAGACTCTTCATCTTATTCTGATACTTTTTTAATTTGTATTGAACTTCTTCTCTGTTTTCATTTAGTTCAATAATCTAATTTATTCTCCTTGAAAAATCATCAGGTTCATCTGTTGAATCCTGCAAGAATTTTAAAACAAGGAAGGCGAAATTGGTAGGGAAGATTGCATATTTCCGATAAACTAACTTGAAAGGAGATTTTCTAGTAGATCTCTTTGGAGTAATTATGTTTGCCCATACTGCATAAATTAAATGAGAGTCCTAGCTCTTTTTATGATATTCTAGAGTTTTTATTACCTTTATGAGACTTTTATTTGAGGATTCTGCAAGGCCACTACCTTGTGGGTAATATGGAGTTGAATGATGTAACAGAATATGATATTTTTAGAAAAACTCAATCATTTTAACACTAGAAAAATTTGTTGCATTATCAATGACAATTTGAGTTGGGAAACCAAATCTAGATAAGATGTTCTCTTCAATAAATTTGATTACTACTGAAACAGTAGCATTTCTCACTGGAATTGCTTCCACCCATTTAGTGAAGTAGTTTGTTGCAGTGAGGATCCATCTATGCTGATTATTTGAAGTGGGATGAATCTCTCCAACAAAATCTAATCCCCATTGAAGAAAAGGTTCTGAGACTATTGACGGAACCAGTGGAAGAGCTGTTAATTTTTTCTTACCAGCAAACATCTGACAAGGAACACAACCTCTGACCTTTGCTCCTACATGTAAGAATAATGTTGGCCAATCAAATCCTCCCCTTAATATCTTATATGATGTTGCTCTCCAAGCATATTGTCCTCCATAAAATCTTGTATGAAACTGGTTAATGATTCCTTCAGTTTCTGATTTGTTAAACATAATAACAAAATTTTTTGTGGGTATTTCCAGTACAAATTTGCATTTATGATACATTACCTGACTGCTTTCAGTTTGAGAGTTTTACATTGGCTTTTAGAGAATGACATTGGACATTCAAAATGGATCAAGAAATTTACAATGTCATGGTACCTATCTGACAACAGAAATTTGTCATCACTATACAAAGGGTGGATTTAATCTGAAGGTAAAGGTTCTTGTGGATTATTTTCTTCAGGATGAAGGGAAGGTTCTTATGGATTCTCCCCTTCAACAAGGACAAAAGGTTCTTGTGTATTCCTCTTATGTGAATTTTGAGAAGGTTCTTGTGGATTCTTTTCTTCAAGATGAAGGGAAGGTTCTTGTGGATTCTCCCCTTCTGCAAGGACATAAGGTTTTTGTGTATTCTTCTTATGTGAATGAGAAGGCTCTTGTGGATTCATCCCTTGTATCTCTAAAACATAAGTGATTCCGAGCAATTTATAGTTGGATTCAACTAGAAGCTTAGCTAATCCTTGGCCTTTTACTAGCTTTGTAGTTTTGATAGTTAGATCAAACTCCAGTATTTGAGTGATCCATATACCTCTCTTTCCATCAGTGTATGGTTGAGTTAAAGCGATTTTCACAGCACTGTTAGGAACATAAGCAGTAATAGGAGAATGTAGGACATACATCCTGAATGATTTTAGGGCTTGAATGAGGGAATAGGCTTGCTTCTCAATTATGTCATACTTAAGATCGACATCTCTCATAACCTTACTAAAAAAGGCTATGGGTTGGTCATGGGAATCTTCATTCTTTTGTAGTAGAACAATAGCAAGGGTTGTTTCTGAGGCAAAGGAAAAGATACTGAATGGTTTAGTGTAATCAGGGCTGGCCAAGGTGGGAGCTTCAGAGATAGCTTTCTTGATCTGATCAAATGCATGCCTAGAAGAGACAGTCCATTTAACTTCATGATCTTTTCGGAGCATGTCAGTTATATATTTTACAATCTTAGCATAATTTGGGATGAATCTCCTTAAAAAATTAATCTTGCCTAGAAAAGCTTGAATCTCCTTCTTGTTTCTAGGTAAGGTCAATGTTTTAATGGCAGACACACGCTTGGGATCAATCACCACTCCTTTTTTTGAAATTATATGGCCCAACAGTTTTCCTTCTTTGATAGCAAACAAAGACTTTTTAGGATTCAATGATATTCCGAATTTTCTACACTTGTCAAAAACCTTCATTAAGTGCTTTAGATGTTTCTGATCAGATTTAGAAAAAACAGTTATGTCATCAAGATAAATGACCACAAATTTATTTACCTGACCCACAAAAGCTACGTCCATATCTCTCTGAAATGTTTCTCCAGCATTGGATAAGCCAAATGGAATTCTAGCATACATGAATGTACCCCAGGGTGTAGTAAAGGTTGTCTTCTCTCTGTCTGTTGGATCAACATTTACTTTTATAGCCTGAAAAACCATCAAGCATAGAAAGTCTTTGTGCTCTTGAAACCATTTGAATTAAATGATCCATTTTGGGCAAATGATAGTTATCCTTTAATGATTCTTTGTTCAAATTTCTAAAGTCCACACAGAGTCCGATTTCTCCATTCTTCTTTCTAACATGAACTAAATTTTCAACCCAATTAGAATATCTAAGAGGTTGAATGATCTGGGCATCTAGAATTTTTTTAATTTTCTTTTCTACAGTTGGTAGAAGAGTTGGATTGATCCTCTTAAGTTTCTGTTGATAAGGAACTGCTTCTGGTTTTAAAGGAATCTTATATTGTATTAATGAAGTATCATAGGTTTTTAGATCAGCATAGGTCCATGAGAAAACATCCTTATAATTTTGAAGTAACTTAAGATACTGAGCTTTGATCTTAGGATCTAAAGATGCACAGATTTTTATGTTTTTAATATCATCATTTGTTCCAATATTAATTTCCTCTATGTCATCTTGTGAAGAAATGGACTGAGTGTTTTGGAGGACATCATTTTGATCAAACAATTTTTCTAAAGGAATGAGGCCTTTGGGAATAAAATTGTTAGACAATTGAATAATGTCATGATCAACAATTTTTGAATTGAAATTCGAAGTATCATTTCCATTTGTATTTTGATTTATTTCTGTTCTATCTTCATCAATTTGTAGAGCTGAAAATTTATATATAACCTGCAGAAAAGATTTCAAATGTTCATCATTTTCAAATATTTGCCAGTGTTTTAGATTTTTTGGGATGGATGGTTTGTACTTGACTTGTATTTGATAGAGTATATTGGTTTGATCAAGAATTTTAAATGAACTAGTAGAAACAAGGCATCTACATGAATATTCTGATTTCTTGGAATATAAGTCAAATTAAAAGCATCAAAGAAGTTTTTGACTAAATCCCAAACTTCATTTCAATAAGACCTAAGTCTAGGATGCTTAGTCTGGCAAATATTTCTCACTTGTTTGACAATAAGTTCTAAACCAGTAAAAACACTTAAGTTTTAAACCTTTAAGCTTTTGGTTAATTGCAGTGCCAAAAGGAAAACTTCATATTCATCCACATTATTTGTAACTTCGAAATCAAGTTTGCATGATTGGGTGATATTTTCTTTTTCTGGTGAAATTAAAACTACCCCAACTCTTGCTCCATCTTTTGTACAAGAACCATCAAAAAATAGTTTCCATACATCAGTTTGATTTGGTATAGGACTTTCAATTACATCTTCTATTTTAAATTGAGTTTCATGTATTTGGTTTGAAGAGAGTTGAAAGCAACCAAAATCCTGATCAATTGCATAAATGGGATGGTTCCTTGGCTGGTTTGTTTTGAAAACAGTGTGCACAAATCTTACCTCTCTATATAACCTTAGTTGTTCTCCCCCATAAACTGAAATAGTGGCATAAGACATATCCATCTGAAGAGTTCCTTCTAATTTGGCACAGCAAGACCTAGAAAGGAGCATTCCAAATTTGGAAGGAATATCTGTGACAACTATATCAAACACTACACTTTTCACTGGAATTTGGGCAAGGGTGACTACTAAATCCTTAATCAATCCTAAGTAGGGCAACCGTTTAGAATCAAAGGTGTACAAGTCATGATAGGATCTAGTTATGTCAAGTTTCAAATGGTCTATGATAGTTTTTGGCATAAGGTTATGTGATGCTCCAGAATCAAGCATACAATTATACAACATGGAATCATTTGTCTTAAGAGTAACATAGAAAGGAGGCACTATTTCATCTATCATATCTAAGCTAGGACTAAAAACAACTGCTGGTTTTTCATCTTGCAGACTAATGATATCACTTTCAGCATCAATCGAGGTGTTTTGTATCCATTTGGAGACTTGATTTTATATCTAGGGTTTTTGGAAAGTTCTGAAAGTGGAATTGGGATTTTAACTCTTTTTCAAGATTAAATGTAGTCAAAGCATTTTTATCATTTTGAGTAGTATCAGTTGACTGATTTAATGGTCGAATAACAGTTGTTTGAGTTTCAACAGTTTTGGTACAAGGTTCAATTATTGGAGTCTCCTTAGGAGGTCTTCCAGGGCCGGGTCTAAGCCTAAGATCATATCTCTTGTTCAACTCTGCAATTAAAAATTTAGAGAAGGCATGGTATTTAGAAACCTGTGAGAATTATTGATCTTCTTGAACCTGAATTTGTTGTGAGAGAGGAATAATAATTGTTTGATTAGAAGAAGTATCCATGTCATTGATATCTTTAGTGATAGTCATAGTATTTTCATCAAGTTGTTGGTCATCTATCAGTAAAGGAGTGGGAACCTGTTGATCATTACTAGGTATCTGAAAAATTTGTAATTGTGAATTCCTTTTATACTGACCTTGATTTTGATTTTGGGGTCTAGTAACTGTTTGTTGAACTGTCCTAGGTTGAGTCTCAATCTTGAAAATTCTATTAGATAGATTTCTAAGAAGAGAAGTTATTTCATCTATTTTAGAATCTTTTGTTTTAGTCTTAGAAGAACTAGAGGAACTAGAGGCCTCTTGAATAGATTTGAGTTTTCTTTGGACTTTTTCCTCTTTAGCTTTCAAGGAAGTCAAAGAAGCCCTATTTGCTTCCACCTCTATAGCATTTGTTTGCATATCTTCAAGAGTTCTTGAAATTCTCTCTCTTAGCATTACAACAAAATCATCGTCAAAGGCTTTAGAAAACCTAGACTTAGTTGCTGCTACAAGGGGTTTACAATCAGGGGGCATCTTATGATAAAGTTTATTGAACCTTTTGATAAAATGTGATACAGGTTCACCAAAGTTTCTTTTAAGTTCTTCAAATTCAGTCAAAAAGTAAAGAGAATCTTTCTTTACACCAATTGATTTTTAAATATGTTTTACATAAGATCTTCCCAATTTCTAATGGAATTTACAGGTAACTGCCTAAACCAAATTCTTACATTTCCTTCGAGTGACTGTACAAACAATATCATGTAAACATTTTCTTGTTCGATATTCATGTTGTCTGCAAAGTCTAGAAAAGCTTGAAGATGGTCCTTAGCTGAGGGACCAGTTTCTCCATTATACCTGGGAAGGTATTTTAAGTACCCCGCTGGGAATGCATCAAGGTTAGCAGGTAAGACTAAAGCTGCATATCTAGCCTGTACAATAGGTCGAAATGCCATAGTAGAAGGTGGTGTATGAGTTGTTTGTGTGGATGAAGAAGAAGAATATGAAGAAGAGGTAGAAGAAGGTAATTGAGGGGGTGTGTGACTATGTGAAGGTGAAGAAGAAGGGGATCTCCTGAATAACTTTGAAGGAGTCTTAAAAACTAAATTTTGGACCTGTGAATGGATACCCTCTTTTGTTTCAAAGAATGGATTTGAATATATAGAGACAGTCTCTTCAGGTCGTTCAGAAGTGGAAGCTTCAGGTCGTTCAGAAGTGGAAGGAAATGAATAAGTGGTAGGGGATATGAAATCTGTGGGTTTGTATTCAGGTAAATGAACACCCAGTCAAGCTCAGTTTTAGGTGATCCTGGTGGTAGTGGGGGTTCTTGATGTGTTTCAAAGGAATGAATGAGGAAAACTAAATCTAAATCAACTCTCCTATCTAATAGTTCAGAAACCCTAGGAGGTGTTTGTGTCCAATCAAGATCAGATGGAATATTACTAAAAGGATCAAATGATACTAAATCTTCAAACTGCAAGGCTAAAGAGGAAAAAGAAGATGGTTGATGTCTCCTTTTAAAACTGGATTTTCTCATAATTTTTTCAAGATCTGACAGAGGATTAACTAAGTCAGATTCTGAATGAGATCTCTTCTGCTTAAAAGGTGCCAGTTTCGGCTAGTGGAGTTGCCAGGTGAAGGATTTTAACCTTTCTAGACCTTTAATCACCTTAAAGGAATAGAATGAATATCGTTGCCCCAAGAAAACTTAATGAAACTCAAATCCTCGGCAACGACACTAGATTGATGTTATATCTCTGAGATGATAATGGTCAACTATCATGTCAGAGCATCTAAGATAATTATTTTGGGGGGTTTTGTTTTAATTTGGAGGAACAATGTATGAAATAGATGTAGCACTGTAATGCCTAACCTTGTGAATAATATTAATATCAAAGCAGAGGGCTACTATAAAATTTCACACAATGATATAGCTTGTATGGTGGCGAGCAGAAACAAAGAAATAATATAATTATCACAGTGTTCAAATTGAAAATTAAATAATCATAAGTATGAAAACCTTTAAACTATGTTCAGAAGGTTTAAGAGAATATGCTTAAGCTTGCAAAAGATGTTGATGATTTATTGATTCAGAGGGAATTAATTAAACAAATAGTCTATTAATTCATTCTCTTTATAGATTATCACTTCAGAAGCTTATAGGAATAGATTGAAACCCAATTATTCCTACCTAGTTATCTCTGTAAGACATAAGAATATGAAGAAAAACATAATGAGTAATACTGGAAAAACTCATAGGAAACAAAAATTGTGTAAAATAGAATTCAGAATCCTTTACTTTGTATTAATGATCCAGAAAAGTCAAGTACATCAAATGTTTATAAATTCTTCTTCAAGGGTGCAACCCTTAATAACTCGTGAAGAGATTTATTTATACAATAATAGAACTAAGAAAATATCCTAAACTGTTTTTACAAAAATAGATTATTATAAAATCAAAATCAAGACTGCTAGTAGATCTGGGACTATTTTGATGATGCATTGTTGGTGACTATCACTGAAAAAACTGAAAATTGTTGAAGTTGGTTGACTGTTCCTCCAAAAGTTGAATGTTGTTTGATTTTCACGCTAGATGTCATATTTACTTATGACCTTTCATCGGATACACTTTCATCTGATACACTTTGACTTGTATTTCTTTATCTGTCTCATCTGTTTAGTCTTTTACCATGAATTCTTTGTCACCTGCTTTTACTTTTACCAGTCACAGTAGTTCACATCATCTGGTATCTTTTACTCTTATCCTACATTTATGTCTTTAGTAAAAGTGAATTTCACTAAAGACCTGTTTGACTTCATGTAAAAATGTGATATGTTGTTGCTAATTTATTTATGTTTTAACAGTTACTGCCTCTGTGTAAATGATTTCTTATGCTCTATGTATAATTGTAATTTCCTTCTGAATAAAGCCTTTTGAGTAGATTTCTTTGCGAATCTTGGAGTAAATAGGTTTTGGAACTTGTATCAAAATTGTTTATCCAAGCTTCTGGCCTTCTAATTACCTGCAAAATAAAACAATTTATTAATAAAAACACAAGTTGGCAGGGAGGTGATAATGGTTTCAGGGAACAGGAAAGTCTGTGGACGGAGTCTGGAGCATGTTCGGGAGGTAAAAAATGGTGAAATTGGGTTGCAGATGCCCAGGGCAGCGCAGGAAGGCTTAGGCAGATTTCAGTGAAAAAACAAGCGAAAAGAGTGAAAATGAGGGTCTTCGGTGTTTTAACAGGTAACGGCTAGAATTGGTGCCGAATTTCATAATGAAAAGTGGATGGTTTCGGCCCACGCAGGGAGGCAGTATTAAGGTTCATCGCACCGCTTTTGGTAGTCGGGCTGTTTTTCCATGAGAGCACATGAATTCACGTAAAGTTGCCACGTAACCAAAAGGGGCCCAAGCAAAACCACGAATGGTGCATGCTCTCAGGCGGGTAAAGCTCGAAAAAGAAATCAACGCGATATGGATGCATGCCATCAGATCTAGGGGTGCAAGATCTAACGGCTATCGCGCGGTGGAAATGCACGGAGAGAAATTGGGCAGAGATTAGCGGGGCCCAGGGGGATAATTACAATGGATTTGTAATTATTTAATGAACAAAGCGGGTTAAAAATATAATGAATGGTTTTATGGAGTGGGACGAGGGTTAAATGCAGTAGGGTTTGTTAACCGCACCAAGGGGGTGGGTTAAAAGGTTTTATATATCGAGAAAATGTGAATATCGAGGAAGCTTGTTAAGTAATGCGGGGGGGTACACAAAACTTAGAATATAGGGGTTTTATGGGTTTTTTAGGCGTATGGCGGAATTAATTAAATAATGTGAGGGATGATGTTCAAAGGGAAAAGAGTTAAAATTAAGAAAAAAAGGTTAAAATGAGGGGAAAAGGTATTTTTTCAAGGGGAAAGGGTTTCACACTAGGGCAAAGGGGTTTTTGAGTAGGAGAATGAGTTTGGAGGGTAATTTGCTAGGAAAATGTGTGAAACCAAAGGGCAAGGGTGAAAATGAAGGGAAAATGGTATTTTCATAAGAAAAGATGGGATAACGAGAAATTAGTAAGTATGTAGTGGGGGGTTGAAATGAAATGAGGGGAAATTAATTAAATCAACTAGTGAACATCTTTTCACTTTCATAACTGCTCCTGTACACTGAAACATTGGATTAAGCATGGTAAATGTGCTTATGTTTTAACAACCTTGTATTTCTGCAACTTTTCTTCTACTTACACTTTACTTATCCTAACATTTTTTAGTTATTTTTAAGAGTGCATTTAAGCTAGCAACCCAATATTTATTTTCATGAATAATCTACCTCTATACTTTATTCTCTCCATTGGCTCAAATTAAACATTTTTTAGTTATTTTTAAGAGTGTATTTAAGCTAGCAAGCCAATATTTATTTTCATGAATAATCTACTTCTATACCTTATTCTTTCCATTGGCTCAAATTAAACTGCTGAGCCAATTTTAGTTTCTACCTATGACAATCAATTTAAAACAAATCCAATTATGGTTAAACAACATAATTGGATTAAATAAACTAGTGTGACATCTAAACAAACTGCACACAACTATTATTTTCAAAAGTGAATTAGAGTAAAAGTAGTGGCATTTAGATTTGCAACACTTTTAGAGTTTATTGCTTTTTGCTTTTCTCTCTAACCTAACATTTTATTTTTGCCTTCATTTTTTAAGGCATCTATTCTAACTTTTTCTTTGATATGGACATATTTACCAAAATATTTCCTTAGTAACATTTTTATTCAGTATTCTTTTTGTCCATATCCTAGCTTAACATGTTTTTGAAAAATATTTTTATTTTTTGGACTAATTTATTTTAACTTACCAAAACCAAAAAACGCTACAACAGGTTGAAACAAGCACCTTGACAATGGTACAAGAAATTTGATTCATTCATGTTGGAACATGATTTTCACAGGTTGGACGCTGACCATTGTGTTTATATCAAGAGGTATGATCCAGGAAAGCATATCATATTATTGTTATATGTGGATAACATGATAATTGTTGGGCATGATAAGAATAAGATCAATAGGTTGAAGAAAGATTTGGGCAACAAATTTGCAATGAAGAATTTGGGACGAGCACAATAGATATTGGGCATGAGTATTATGTGTGACAGGAAAAACAAAAGGTTATGGCTGTCACAAGAAAAATATATCAAAAAAGTGCTTGACAAGTTTAATATGAAGGATGCCAAGCTAGTGGGTACACCCCTTGCAACACACTTCAAGCTGAGTGCTGAATTATGTCCTAGTGATGACAAGGAGAAGGAAGAGCTGAGCAAGATTCCTTATGCTTCATCATCTCGTGGCTTGATGTATACCATGGTATGTACATGACCATACATTGCATATTTAGTGAGAGTAGTGAGCAGGTCCTTGTTAATCTATGCAAACAACATTGGAAAGCAATAAAATGGATTTTGAGGTATCTCAAAGGCACTAGTCATTATTGTTTATATTTTCGTCATAATGAGATTGTGCTTGAAGGATTTACAGATGCAGATATGGTTGGAGATATTGAGATTAGAAAGTCCACTGCAGGTTATTTGTATACCTTTGCAGGTGCAGTGGTATCTTGGGTGTCAAGGCTACAAAGAGTAGTAATTCTCTCTACAACAGAGGCAGAATGCATAGCTACAACAGATGCTTGTAAAGAGATGTTGTGGATGTAACGATTCTTAGGAAAGATAGGAATAAAGCAAGACAAGTATGTGCTATATTGTGATAGTAAGAATGTCATTCACTAGGCGAAAAACCCATCATTTCACTCAAAAACCAAACACATTGACTTAAGTTACCATTGTATCTGGCATGTGTTGGAGGAAGGACAATTATCTTTGGAAAATACCCATACAAATAGGAACCTTGCCGATATGTTAATATCAAGAAATAAACATGAGTTATGTAGAGGCATGGTAGCGTTCGGTGTGACTTGATTCATGACTCTTATTTGACTTCAAATGGGAGAATGTTAAGTGTGAAGCCAAACCGACGCACACTATGCTAATGTCGGTGCCAACTCCGTTGTTTTCAACCATCACCGCTACACCCCCGCCAAACCTACCACACCGCCATTAATTTTTAGATCTTCATCTGAATCACATGCATAATTCTAGATCCTCCTCCATCCTCTATAAATTTGTATTTTCTCAATCTGAGCAAAGGCAAGTCAAGGCCAAGACCTGTTGTGCAATCAGAAGTGATTTCTGTTCTCCAATTATTCATTTGATCTCTTTTACGGTCTAAAAAAAATGTTGTTGTTGCCTTCTATGTCTATCATTTCAAAGTACTCTTTGCCAATGATCAACGAACCAATTGATGCTAGTGTATCACTCAATAATTCATACAAACGTACAGGCCAACAGCATATATATTATTCACCGATTCACCAGAATCTCCATTAGATGCATGAGCTGTTGGTGCTTCGCATTAACACACTGAAGCAACTGACGGTTGCTGCTCGCTCTCATTTTTCCAGAATTTAAAAGCATGTGTAGTCGCTTGGAGTGTCAGATCATCGGTTCAAAAAATATAACAGCGTGCGATATAATTGGCCCCGAGTTCCGTAAAATTGCTCTCAATTCCATCAAACTGCTATTCAATCGACAATACAATTATGCTTCTCCCATATCAACTGCTATTCAATCGACAATACAATTATGATATTCTTCTCCCATATCAACTGCTATTCAATCGACAATACAATTATGATATTCTTCTCCCATATCAACTGCTATTCAATCGACAATACAATTATGCTTTTCATATGGAGTTATGCAATCCCCTGCCCTGCATCGAATGCACTACTTTGTAAGACGTTATTCATTCAAGTACCATAAAGCTGGTTTGAGTAACTGGTTTGTGTCTTACTCAAGACAATTCATATCATGTCAGAGGCTGCCCTTTAGAGGCTTCGGCTCCATATACCATTTGTTGCAAAATTACAATTGATAGGATCGAGAAAACACCTCTATAAAGAAATACAAAATCAACACCAACAAAAACTCTCTATATTTATTGGGAGAGCACAACTCGAGAGTTTTATTTGGATTTTAATTCTTAGTTTCTTATAAGAAAAAGCATGCTTTTAATTACTAATCCACCCTCAGTGTATTTGTGACACTATAATAGATAATTACTAATTCTTTTATTTTTAAGAATGATGTTGGTGACTTGAGTAAATATATAATTTTTTGCATATATAATTAATGTTAAAATTATTATGGTCCGGAATAAGTGAATTTTTTGGATAACAAAATTAATTTATTACAATAAATTGGATGACAAAATTAAGTTATTGCAATAAATATTTATTATGAATTCAATATATCACGTATAAGATTTGAATGAAATGGAGATGATAAGAATATTTTTCTGGGGCTAAATTTAATTGATTAAAAAAAAAAATTATTTTAAGTTACAATTTAAAAAAATGAGAGTTTAATGAGTTAAGAGACTCATTCTACAACCTAGTGTGAAGGCAATGTTGGAGTTAAGATGTGTCCTCTTAAACTAAAATGAAATATTTTCTAGAAAAATAATGTGGTTCATAATAGAAAGGAAAATGAATATGTTAAAAGAAAATATTTTAATGTTATATATAATAAAATATCTAAGATAAGTTATGAATAAAATATTTTAATATAAATTAATATTGAGGTATACTTAAAAATATATATCATTCAACAATACAATTTAAACAATAAAAAATTACATATTATAAGTTCGCACTTGAAGAAATTTGATAATTTCGGCTGTGCTTAAAATGAATCTATGCTGATTTTGCTTAAATGAATCTATGCTGATTTTAAATCATAATCTTCCGTGACTTGTGAGTTTAGTTATTAATACTTTCAACCCACATGAATTCATTGTTATTGTTAGCCAATTTAATATCTGGATCAATGCTGGTAGCTGCCACTATAACACCAAGAGTACATCCAACAACAATTCTGGTAGCTGCCACTAGTTTAGTTATTAATACTTTCAACCCACATGAATCCATTGTTATTGTTAGCCAATTTAATATCTGGATCAATTTTGGTAGCTGCCACTATAGTACCAAAAGTACATCCAACAATAATTTTAGTAGCTGCCACTATAACACCAAGAGTACATTCAACCTCCAAGTCAATATACTAATTTCACACCATCGAAAAACACTATACTCAACAAGATTTAAACCTCGTTTTCTTAAACTTAACCCAAACAAACTAAACTTTAAACCACATATCATTATCATAAGCATAATATAACGCAACCCTTAAAAACCATAAATTCTCTTAATCTTTAAATTCTGGTACCTGATAAAAGGCTTGATGTTATGGTTGAACATTCTGCGGTTGCGGGATGAAGCAACCTTGGGTATGCTACTGTCATTCAGGATAACATTCGACCTCTAAGGAAATAATATACACGCAAACGTTGTTCTGCATTGCATAACGCATGAACATGTCATTGACATAGTTGCACTTATAATATATCTTCTATGTTCAGCATAATAAATAAATTTCCAAATTTTCGCTGACCATGCAGTTAATCCACTGTTAAACATTTATATATCGGCGATAAGGGATTGCTCCATTACCTGTTAGCGATACCAAAATAATTGTATCTTAAACATTCTCGATGTTTAACTCTTACATTCAAATGTGAATCGATATTGGAGATTATTTTTTCAAGAAAACTAAATTAAATTTCTTTTCACATTAAGTTTGAAAAAAAATTATAATATATACTAATTTCATGTTCAATAATAAATATTTTTTTAAATATTGACTAAGATTTAGAGTAAATATAATGTTGTATTATTATCTAAATTTAATTCACAGTGAAGAATATTCTAAATTTTATTACAATGTAATTTAATTTTATGTTCCCTAATTTCATTTAAATCTAGGCGATGAGAGATTGCCCCATTATGTTTAAGTGATTCCAAAAATAATAAATTGTGTTTTAGGCATTCTCAACATTTAAGTCTTACATTCATACCCAAAATTAATAAATAATAAATTGTGTCTAAATCATTCTCAATATTTAACTCTTGCATTCATTAGTCTAAGTTCGCAGTGTCTTTCTGATTTAAATATTCTCTGCTTAGGAAGTCAGGCAGACAATTCTTTTTGCCTTTGATGTGTTCGACTTCAAAGTCGAAATTTGCAAATAAAGCTTGCCACTTTGTGAACTTAGCTTCTCCTGCTTTCTTTATAGCTTTACTAAGGACTTTCTTTAGTGCAGAGGCATCTGTTCTTAAGAGAAACTTTTTGTGTATTAGGTGGATATCAAATTTATCAATGCAGTTCCATGCTGCTTTGGCCTCTTTTTCTATAGTAGAATAGTTTTTCTCAGGTGGGCTCCAAGTCCCTGAGACACACTGAACTATTTGTTCTTCTCTTTCGTTCTTTTGCTTCAAAATTCCTCCCCACCCTTTATTGTTGGCATCTGTTTCAACAATTTTGAAAGAATCTTCATCATTGATATGAAGAATACGAAGAGTTTTTACCTTTATTTTAATTCTTCTTACAGCTTCAGTGTGTGCCTGAGACCAAGGTTCTAGATATTTTTGCAATATTCTGTTGAGTAATGATCTATCTTTGGCGCAATCTTTGTAAAAGTTGCTTACATAGTTTAAACATCCCAAGAATCTTTGTAATTGAGTTTTGTCAGTGATAATATCTGGAAATTTATCAACAAATTCCAGAGCAGGTCTTTGCAGAGTGATCTGCCTATCTTTAATTGTATGGCCAAGAAACTTGATACTTGTCTGAAATAATTCAATCTTTTTCTTGCTAAGAACCAATCCATTGGTTTCAACAAGTTGTATAAATTTCTAGACATGTTTAAAGTGATCGTGGACATTTTTAGAAAATATAAGTATATCATCAATGTATGCTAGTAACCAATCAAAATATGTCTTGAAAATATTATCCATAACCTTTTGGAATTTGGAGGGGGCATGCTTTAGCCCGAAACGCATGACGTTCCATTCATGGTGTCCTGTCGGGGCACTGAAAGCAGTCTTAAACTTATCATCTTCATTAATTGCCACCTGCCAAAATCCTGATTTCATATCAAATTTAGAAAATACTTTAACCCCTGCTATTCTTGCTAAAAGATTTCCTTTGTGAGGAATGGGGTAAGTATCATCTGAGAGGACAATATTCAAAGGTTTATAGTTTATGACCAGTGTTGGGATACCTCTTAACTGTTCTAAATGTTTATTAACATAAAAACCATAGCAGTTCCAAGGACTGCTAGATTCTCTAATCAATCTTCTTTCCAGGAGGATTTCTATCTCCTCTTGACAGAGATTTCTATATTATTTGTTCATATGGATTTCTCTAATCTTGCAGGGTTTCCCTTCACACTTATCTTTGTGGGGAAATTCTACACAGTGTTGTTTTCTATGCCAAAACACATTTGGTTCTTCAGCACAGCATTCTTTTTCTATCTGTGATCTCAGAGTTGAGATCCTTTGTTTAATTATAGAAGTCTAAAGATAGTCTCCTATCTTTATGGTGGTCTTTAGCTCCTTGAGCTCTTTAATTTTACTTTTTGTTTTTTCAATCTGTTGCATTGCTTGTACCATAGTAGACACTCTAGGAGTAGAGACAAAGGGTAACTTGATTGTTTGTAATTTTCCATCTGAGCTTGGTATAGATATAAAATAACTAGCCTTGCCATTTTTCAATCTCGCTGATCCATGTGGCTCCACAACTGTTAAAAATACATTCCCCAAAATACAGTCAAGAGGAATGTCTGCAACAATGAATTTTAATTTGATGCAATGCTCTTTAAAGCAAATAGAAGCATGGGGGAATTCATACAGTAGATCTTTGTTTCCTAACCCAATCACTTGTCTAAAGGATTTTACCCAGTACTTTGTAGGTACTATTTTTGAGTTCAGAATATTGGCATATGCCCCAGAGTCAATAAGTGTTCTTAGGGAAAACATTTCACCATTTATACAGATATCTAGCATAACATGATGTTGTTGATACTGGATAGCCATTACTCTCATGTCGGTGAATCCTATAGTATCATCCATTTTTCCTTAAAATATTTCAATATTTGGGTTAGTGTGGTATTCATCATATGCATCCTCAGTTTTCTTCCCTTTTTCTAGCTTAGAGACCTGTGCTTTTAGAGAGACAATCTCTTTTTTGAGATGATGAATCTCTTGGCTGATTTCTTCTAATGTGAGGGCTCTGGTCTTAGATTTATGTTGGCTTCTTTGGAAAGATATTGTATTTCTTTCAAATGAGACATCGATGAATAATGCCTTTGGTTCAATTTTAGGGGCAGTCTTGCTACTTCTCCCTTGATTTTTGTGCATTGTGATTACAAAAGTTTCTAGTAACTTTTTCTTCGTCACTCCTCCCAAAGTTCTGATCTGGGCAAGTATCTTTGTTTCTGCATCATCCATGGTTTGTGCCATGAGAACTTTCTCCATTGGTTGAGAAACATGGTCTTCATCAGATGAGATTTCTGATTCAGTGCTTGATTCACATTGATAGTTGTCTCAATTAGTGCAGTCACATTCATTAATGTGCATGTTTAATTCTTCATCAGAGCATTCTGAAGAAGAACTTTCAAAGGATTGAAATGTTGAACAGAGTTGTCGTTGTTGTATCTGTTCTCTAAATGAGATGTTTGGAAAATTTTCAGATTTGTGATTCTTAGAACCACATTTATAACACAGGGTTGGCACCATGCCTTCTGTTTTTACTGTCATTTTCTTCTTTGCAGCTTCAAAGGATTTCTTTCCTATGTTTCTCTTCAATTCTTCTGATAAAGGACAACGATTGGAAGTATGTCCAGGTTGGCCACAGAGCCAACAAATCAATTTATTCCACTAATATTTCTTATGCGTCTGCAGATGAATATCCTTGGGTTCATAGTAATGTGTTTTTGGCACATATCTGTAGTATCCTTTCTTGGTCCCTTTTCTTTTTCTCTGTGGATATTTTTGTATTCTTGTCTTTTCTCTTTCTTGGCCCTCTTTTTAGCTTTTCTTCTTCTTACTATGGGGTCATCTATAGCAAGACCATACTTGTTACAGATGGATTTGTTGTCTGGGAATCTTGACATCTTCTGCAGAGATTTATTAACTTTCATACTAGTGTATAAATTTACCAGAACTTTTGTTATGATGTTGTATATTTCTCCCCAATTAAAGGATTCAAAAGGCAACTGAAAATCATCATGTTGTCTTAGATAATATACAAATTTTGAAGGCAATGCTGCTAAGTAGATTTGTTTCCACAAGATATTTTTGTTATCTTTAACCTCATATATCCTCTAAATCCAGTCTCTATGAAAATCTTCATAATGAGACATTTTATCACATTTAATATTCATGATAATGATCTCATGCTTATTGGCAAGTTCAAGTTCTTCTCCACACCAATGTTCTAAAATGAATGAAGTTAGTGCCTCAATCATATTGCTTTGTGGATCTCCATCAAAATTATGGATGATGTCTCCTTCTTCATCTTTCAAGATCTCATTTTCCATTTTTGCGACTATTGCTAGTGATGACTCTGTTTCCCACCATCTCAACAAAGTTCCAGTAAAGCACTGAACAATATATTTACAAGCTTCTATTTCATTTTTTCCCCTTAGGCACATGAGCTTGTATTCTGTAAACATAAGATCTATCGTTTTTCAAATCTGAGCGACACTTAGATTGTCAATATTCCATTCTCTATGTGATTTAGGATGGAAGTTATGTGTTTCTGGAAGTTTCCATTTTCCACTAAGATCAAGTGCTGGATACCTGGTATATTGACTTTGGAGAGGCTCATAGATAGGGAACAGATGTGGTTATGAGCTTTCAGGTTGCTCTACTTCTTTAAACAATGAGGAGACAGTCATTGGCTTAGATTTTTCTTCGGCCATATCTTTAGGGAAGAGAGAAGGAAATCTATCAATAGGCTTAACATGATGCTAAATATTTACAGATCTCTTGAATAGAGAAAAAAAAGGAATCATTTTGTCTTTGGGAGTTATATGAAGTTTATCAAATTTTTCGAACAGTTCTTCAATAGATTCCTGAGTAGATTGTTTTTCCATATCTAATTTCCTTTCAACATCTTCTATCCTTCTCAAGGATTCTTTAACAAAACCTTTCAATATAGTAGTGGAACAGTTCACATCATTCAAAGTTCTATTAATACTATTTACAGAGACTTGTATACTGTCAAAATCTTTTTTAACTTCAATAGACTTTGCACAATTCTTATGGAAACATACCGACTTCAAAAACCTAAGAATCCAGCCACTTTAGGTTCTCACCAGATCTCTCACTATAATGTGCAGGCTTCTCAGATCCGACTCTAAAGAGATGGAAGCAAGAACTTCCTCCTCGGTCTCAAAAACTCTAAAACATAACCAAAATCAAACTCACACTCTGAATGCCTGGAATGAGCCTTACTCCTTCCTTATGTAGGAAAATGAGGAAACAAACATCTGACATTTAGGCAGACAGATTCAGTACTATCTTTCATCACTCGAAGAGATGTGGCTCAAAGCTCACCAAAAGTCGGAGAAGTGCTCCGAGTTTCGTGACTGAAGAATTTTCGTACTAGGTTAGATTGTGGAAGATTTGAACAAATCCCACGAAAAAAATTGCACTGTAAATAACTTTTACATAGTGGATGCTTTTAAACAGAAAAGCCCACGAGAAAACTGGTCACATTCAGTCTTGTGACTAGACATCATTATTACACTGTGGTAGCTTTAAGGACAAGCCCATGAGAACCATTAGTCCCCCAATGGTGTGGCCCCTAGAAATCTTATCTCAAAATATCTACAAGAATCCCAAGCCTTTGTATAAATTCTTTGTACAATCATAGGCTTTCTTAAGACGATTTGGTGTTTAATCTTAGTCATGACTAACTATTCATGGAGTCTTTTCATAAAATAACCAAGAATTTGATTGTCTTGATAATTATTGACATCTCCAACAGTTTTACATGGAGAATGCCAACATTCAGTTAAAAATACACAAGTGTCACATTCATATTGAAAGTCATGCTGGAAGAAAAGAGGATACATAGCAGTCTTGTTGAGGCCGAAATCATTCCACCATTGTTGAAGCCATTCACCTTGCCGTTGTCTTTGTGTGGTCCTCGTGGCCCCAAATTTTACTCTTGTGTAGTGAGTTTCATTTTTTTCCATCTACATTCATGATGTCCCACCACAACTTTTTGCAAGGGCTTCAGACGCGAAGCTTGCTCTCGTTGAGTCTCTTCTCTGTGATCAATACACGAACCCGTACATGAACCTCTGGACTTTCACACTCTAGCATCCTTCACATGGCCTCCTGCCTTTAACAGACTGGTGTTCCTCAGACCTCGGCAAACCTCCGACGAACCTCAAGTGAACCTTCTATCCAAATCATAGTGATATCTCTAAAATTTAGGCTTAGGGATTCTTTAGCCAAATGTGTGGCCATCATACTCCTCTGATACACCAAGTTGTGTATCCATTTTCTACCTTTGGGATAGAATTTCCTTTCAGGTACTAAGTGCTGAATATCTGAATGAGGTTGCAAATTTGCATCGAGCACTTTTGTGTTTCTTAGTTTCCATGTTGGTTTCTATTTGGAACAGTATTTTTCCCAGTTCTCTCTTTCAAAAATACTTCTCAGAGTCTCTGTATGTTGGGAAGGGTCCCATTCTATTACTATCACCATGGAAGTTTATTTCTGATTTACATATTCTCTTCTTAGGAAGTTAGGCAAACAATTCTTTTTGCCTTTGATGTGTTTGACTTCAAAGTCGAAATTTGAAAATAGAGCTTGCAACCTTATGAACTTAGCTTCTCTTGCTTTCTTTATAGCTTTACTATGGGCTTTCTTTAGTGTAGAGGCATCTGTTCTTAAGAGAAACTTTTTGTGTATCAGGTGGATATCAAATTTATCAATGCAGTTCCATGCTACTTTAACCCCTTTTTTTATAGTAGAATAGTTTTTCTTAGGTGGGCTCCAAGTCCCTGAGACAAACTGAACTATTTGTTCTTCTCCTTCTTTCTTTTGCTTCAAAATTCCTCCCCACCCTTCATTGCTAGCATCTGTTTCAACAATTTTGAAAGAATCTTCATCAACGATATGAAGAATAGGGAGATTTTTTACCTTTATTTTAATTCTTCTTACAGCTTCAGTGTGGGCCTAAGACCAAGGTTTTGGATGTTTTTGCAGTCTTCTGTTGAGTAATGATCTATCTTTGGCACAATCTTTGTAAAAGTTTCTTACATAGTTTAAACATCCCAAGAATCTCTGTAATTGAGTTTTGTCAGTGATAATATCTGGAAATTTATCAACAAATTCCAGAGCATGTTTTTGCAGAGTGATCTACCCATCTTTAATTGTATGGCCAAGAAACTTGATACTTGTCTGAAATAATTCAATCTTTTTCTTGCTAAGAACCAATCCATTGGTTTTGACAAGTTGTACAAATTTTTGGACATGTTTAAAGTGATCATGGATGTTTTTAGAAAATATAAGTATATCATCAATGTATACTAGTAACCAATCAAAATATGGCTTGAAAATATTATCCATAACCTTCTGTAATTTGGATGGGGCATGCTTTAGTCTGAAATGCATGACATTCCATTAACAGTGTCCTACTGGGACACTGAAAGCAGTCATAAACTTATCATCTTCATTAATTGACGCCTGCCAAAATCCTGATTTCATATCAAATTTAGAAAATACTTTAGCCCCTGCTATTCTTGCTAAAAGATTTCCTTTATGAGGAATGGGGTAAGTATCATCTGAGAGGAAAGTATTCAAAGTTTTATAGTTTATGACCAGTCTTGGGATACCTCTTAACTATTCTCAATGTTTATTAACATAAAAAACATAGTATTTCCAAGGACTATTGGATTCTCTAATCAATCTTCTTTCTAAGAGGCTTTCTATCTCTTCTTGACAGAGATCTCTATATTCTTTGTTCATAGGGATTGCTCTAATTTTGTAGGGTTTCCCTTCATACTTATCTTTGTAGGGAAATTCTACACAGTGTTGTTTTCTATGCCAAAACGCATTTGGTTCTTCACCACAACATTCTTTTTCTATCTGTGATCTCAGAGTTGAGATCCTTTGTTTAGTTATAGGAGTCTAAAGATAGTCTCATATCTTTATGGTGGTCATAGGTCCTTGAGCTCTTCAATTTTATTTTTTGTTTTTTCAATCTGCTACATTGCTTGTACCATAGTACACACTCTGGGAGTATAGACAAAGGGTAACTTGATTGTTTGTAATTTTCCATCTGAGCTTGGTACAAATATAAAATAGCAAGCCTTGCCATTTTTCAATTTAGCTGATCCATGTGGCTCCACAGCTGCTAAAAATACATTCCCTAAAATACAGTCAACAGGAATGTCTGCAACAACGAATTTTAATTTGATGCAATGCTCTTTAAAGAAAATAGAAGCATGGGGGAATTCATACAGTAGATCTTTGTTTCCTAACCCAATCACTTGTCTAAAGGATTTTACCCAGTACTTTGCAGGTACTATTTTTGAGTTCAGAATATTGACATATGCCCCGGAGTCAATAAGTGTTCTTAGGGAAAAAATTTCACCATTTATACAGATATCTAGCATAACATGATGTTGCTGATACTGGATAGCCATTACTCTCATGTCGGTGAATCCTATAGTATCATCCATTTTTCCTTAAAATATTTCAATATTTGGGTTAGTGTGGTATTCATCATATGCATCCTCAGTTTTCTTCCCTTTTTCTAACTCAGAGACTTGTGCTTTTAGAGAGACAATCTCGTTTTGAGATGATAAATCTCTTGGCTAATGTCTCCTAATGTGAGGCCTTTGTTCTTAGATTTCTATTGGCTTATTTGGAAAGATCTTGTATTTCTTTTAAATGAGGCATTGATGAATAATGCCTTTGGTTCAGTTTTAGAGGCAGTCTTGCTACCGCTCCCCTGATTTTTGTGCATTGTGCTTAGAAACATTTCTAGTAACTTTTACTTCATCTCTCCTTCTCCCAAAATTCTGATCTAGGCAAGTAGCTTTGTTTCTGCATCGTCCATGGTTTGTGCCATGAGAACTTTCTCCTTTGGCTGAGAAACATGGTCTTCATCAGATGAGATTTTTGATTCAGTGCTTGATTCACACTGACAATTGTCTGAATCAGTGAAGTTACATTCATTCATGTGCATGTTTAATTTGAATATTTTAGAGACTTATATATTTTGAGTACTAACTGTAATGAACCAGACGTTACTGGCTCGGATACCAATTTGTTGCAGGGGCTTCAGATGCGAAGCTTGCTCTCGTTGAGTCTCTTCTTTATGATTAATACATGAACCTTTACATGAACCCGTACACGAACCTCTGGACTTTCACACTCTAGCGTCCCTCACATGAACTCCTACCTTTAACGGACTGGTGTTCCTGATACCTCGGCGAACCTCAAGCAAACCTTTTGCCTCATAGATACTACCTCAACAGATACTTTTAACACATGCAGAAATGAAAAAATGTACTCAAGCGGAATGTATCATGCTCAGAAAATGGATACTCATACAGAGACTCTGAGATGAATATCCTTAGGTTCATAGTAATGTGTTTTTGGCACATATCTATAGTATCCTTTCTTGGTCCCTTTTCTTTTCCTCTGTGGATATTTTCTGTATTCTTGTATTTTTCCTTTCTTGGCCCTCTTTTTATTTTTTCTTCTTCTTCTTAATTAGGATTTATACAATCATCCTGAGGCTGGAAGTTTTGACCTTACCACTCCAGACCCAGAAAAGATCAGATTATCCCATGAATGGAAAACATACATGCAAAAGAACAACGTCTGGTTGCCTTTTTATGAATGGAAGAGGAAGAAAGAAAATACAGATGTACAAATTGCAGATGCTAAATCATCCTCAGCAAAACATTCTTGGACTGCCATTAAAATTGAAACTCCTACCACCTTCCCTCCTTACAAAGGCATTGTATTAGGAGAAGCACAGAACAGTGCTAGAGCCATTCCATTGGTCATAAAAGATGACAGTGCCCTTGGCATTGATGGTAGGATACAGAAATCCAGTGAACAGATAAACTAGACAAATACATCAATTAAAGGGCTAGAAATGAATTGTGCAAAGTCTATTGAAGTTAAAAAATATTTTGATAGTATACAAGTCTTTGTAAATAGTATTAATGGAAATGTGAATGATGTGAACTATTCCACTACTGTATTGAAAGGTTTTGTTAAAGAATCCTTAACAAGGATAGAAGATGTTGAAAGAAAAGTAGATATGGGAAAACAATCTACTCAGGAATCAATTGAATAACAATATGAAAATTTTAATAAAATTCATACGGCCCTCAAAGACAAACTGATTCTTGTTTTTTCTCTATTCAATAGATCTGTAAATATTCAACGTCCTATTAAACCTGTTGATAGATTTCCTTCTCTCTTCCCTAAAGAAATGGTCGAAGAAAAATCTGAGCCAGTGACTATCTCCTCATTATTTAAATAAGTAGAGCAACCTGAAAGCTCAAAACCACATTTGTTCCCTATCTATGAGCCTCTCCAAAATCAATATACTAGGTATCCAGCACCTAATCTCAGTGGAAAAGGAAAACTTCCAGAAACACATAACTTCTATCCTGAATCACGCAGAGAATTGAATATTGACAATCTGAGTGTTGCTCAGATTCGACAAATGATAGATATTATGTTTACAGAATACAAGCTCATGTGCCTAAGGGGAAAAAATGAAATAGAAGCTTGTAAATCTATTGTTCAGTGCTTTACTGGAACTTTGTTGAGATGGTGGGAAACAAAGTCATCACCAGCAATAGTGGCAAAAATGGAAAATGAGATCTTGAAAGATGAAGAGAGAGATATCATTCATAATTCTGATGGAGATCCACAAAGCAATATGATTGGGGTACTAACTTCATTCATTTTAGAACATTGGTGTGGAAGAGAACTTGAACTTGCCAATAAGAATGAGATAATTCTCATGAATATTAAATGTGATAAAATGTCTCAGTTGCCAATACACTAAATAACTTTTACATAGTGGATGCTTTTAAACAGAAAAGCCCACGAGAAAACTGGTCACATTCTGTCTTGTGACTAGACATCATTATTACACTGTGGAAGCTTTAAGGACAAGCCCACGAGAACCATTAGTCCCCCAATGGTGTGGCCCCTGGAAATCTTATCTCAGAATATCTACAAGAATCCCAAGCCTTTGTATAAATTCTTCGTACAATCATAGGCTTTCTTAAGACGATTTGGTGTTTAATCTTAGTCATGACTAACCATTCATGGTGTCTTTTCATAAAATAACCAAGAATTTGACTATCTTGATAATTATTGACATCTCCAACAGTTTTACATGGAGAATGCCAACATTTAGTTAAAAATCCACAAGTGTCACATTCATATTGAAAGTCACGCTGGAAGAAAAGAGGATCCATAGCAGTCTTGTTGAGGCTGAAATCGTTCCACCATTGTTGAAGCCATTCACCTTGCCATTGTCTTTGTGTGGTCCCTGTGGCCCCAAATTTTACTCTTGTGTAGTGAGTTTCATTTTTTCCATCTACATTCATGATGTCCCACCACAAATTTTTGTAGTCTGAAAAGTTGTAAATGGTATCCGGGAAGATAATGCTTGGATTACCCTATGGCCACATTTCTGGCATGTCGTACCATCCCGGCCATCTGGGCTGATTTATGGCAAGATATTTGTTGAAGATTCTCCTCTGGTTGCTTCCTTCTGTCCAGATCATAGTGATATCTCTAAAATTTTGGCTTAGGGATTCTTTAGCAAAATGTACGCCATCATACTCCTCTGATACACCATGTCTTGTATCCATTTTCTACCTTTGGGTAGACTTTCCCTTCAAGTACTAAGTGTTGAATATCTGAATGAGGTTGTAAATTTGCATCGAGCACTTTTGTGTTTCTTAGCTGCCATGTTGGTTTCCATTTGGAATAGTATTCTTCCCAGTTCTGTGTTTCAGAAACACTTCTCAGAGTCTCTGTATGTTGGGAAGGGTCCCATTCTGTTACTATCACCATGGCAGTGCCTTTTTTATTTAAATATTCTTTGCTTAGGAGGTCAGGCAGGCAATTCTTTTCGCCTTTGATGCATTCGACTTCAAAGTTGAAATTTGAAAATAGAGCCTGCCACCTTGCAAACTTAGCTTCTCTTGCTTTATTTATGGCTTTACTAAGGAATTTGTTTAGTGCAGAGGCATCTGTTCTTAAGAAAAAAAAATTGTGTATCAGGTGGATATCAAATTTATTAATGTAGTTCCATGCTTCTTTGACATCTTTTTCTATAGTAGAATAGTTTTTCTCATGTGGGCTCCAAATCCCTGAGAAAAAATGAACTATTTCTTCTTCTCCTTATTTCTTTTGCTTCAAAATCCTCCCCACCCTTCATTGTCGGCATCTGTTTCAACAATTTTGAAAGAATCTTCATCAGCGATATGAAGAATAGGAAGAGTTTTTACCTTTATTTTAATTCTTCTGACAGCTTCAGTGTGGGCCTGAGACCAAGGTTCAGGATGTTTTTACAGTCTTTGTTGAGTAATGATCTATATTTGGTGCAATCTTTGTAAAAGTTTCTTACATAATTTAAACATCCCAAGAATCTCTGTAATTGAGTTTTGTCAGTGATAATATCTGGAAATTTATCAGCAAATTCCAGAGCATGTTTTTACAGAGTGATCCGCCCATCTTTAATTGTATGGCCAAGAAACTTGATACTTTTCTGAAATAATTCAATATTTTTCTTGCTAAGAACCAATCCATTGGTTTTGACAAGTTGTACAAATTTCTGGACATGTTTAAAGTGATCATGGACATTTTTAGAAAATATAAGTATATCATCAATGTATACTAGTAACCAATCAAAATTTGGCTTGAAAATATTATCCATAACCTTTTGGAATTTGGAGGGGGCATGCTTTAGTCCAAAAGGCATGACATTCCATTCATAGTGTCCTGATGGGACACTGAAAGCAGTCTTAAACTTATCATCTTCATTAATTGCCACCTGCCAAAATCCTGATTTCATATCAAATTTAGAAAATACTTTAGCCCCTGTATTCTTGCTAAAAGATTTCCTTTATGAGGAATGGGGTAAGTATCATCTGAGAGGACAGTATTCATAGGTTTATAGTTTATGACCAGTCTTGGGATACCTATTAACTGTTCTAAATGTTTATTAACATAAAAACCATAGTAGTTCCAAGGATTATTGGATTCTCTAATCAATCTTCTTTCCAGGAGGCTTTCTATCTCTTCTTGACAAAGATCTTTATATTCTTTGTTCATAGGGATTTCTCTTCTCTTCTAGGGTTTCCATTCATACTTAACTTTGTAGGGAAATTCTACACAGTGTTGTTTTCTATGCCAAAACGCATTTGGTTCTTCAGCATAACATTCTTTTTTTATATGTGATCTCAGAGTTGAGATCCTTTGTTTAATTATAGGAGTCTGAAGATAGTCTCCTAACTTTATGGTGGTTTTTAGCTCCTTGAGCTCTTCAATTTTATTTTTTTCTTTTTCGATCTGTTGCATTGCATGTACAATAGTAGATACTTTGGGAGTAGAGAAAAAGGGTAACTTGATTGTTTGTAATTTTCCATCTGAGCTTGGTACATATATAAAATAACCAGCCTTGCCATTTTTCAATCTCGCTGATCCATGTGGCTCCACAGCGGCTAAAAATGCATTCCCAAAAATACAGTCAATAGGAATGTCTGCAACAACAAATTTTAATTTGATGCAATGCTCTTTAAAGCAAATAGAGGCTTGAGTGACTTCATAGAGTATATCTTTGTTTCCTAATCCAATTGATTGTCTAAAGGATTTTACCCAGTACTTTGCAGGTACTATTTTGAGCTCAGAATATTGACGTCTTCCCCGGAGTCAATAAGTGTTCTTAGGGAAAACATTTCACCATTTATAAATATATCTAGCATAACATGATGTTGTTGATACTGGATAGCCATTACACTCATGTCAGTGAATCCTATAGTATCATCCGTTTTTCCTTCAAATATTTCAATATTTGGGTTATTGAAGTATTCATCATATGCATCCTCAGTTTTCTTCACTTTTTCTAACTCAGAGACCTATGCTTTTAGAGATAAAATCTCTTTTTTGAGATGATGAATCTCTTGGCTGACTTCTCCTAATGTGAGGGCTTTGTTCTTAGATTTCTGTTGGCTTCTTTGGAAAGATCTTTTATTTCTTTCAAATGATGCATCGATGAATAATACCTTTGGTTCAGTTTTAGAGGCAGTCTTGCTACTGCTCCCTTGATTTTTGTGCATTGTGCTTAGAAAAGTTTCTAGTAACTTTTCCTTCATCTCTCCTTCTCCCAAAGTTCTGATCTAGGTAAGTAGCTTTGTTTCTGCATCGTCCATGGTTTGTGCCATGAGAAATTTCTCCTTTGGCTGAGAAACATGGTCTTCATCAAATGAGATTTCTGGTTCAGTGCTTGATTCACACTAACAGTTGTTGAATCAGTGCAATCACATTCATTCATGTGCATGTTTAA